>PVKB01000001.1:1368697-1546406 GCA_004027205.1 Ctenodactylus gundi | reverse complement strand
AGAACAAAAGATAAAACAAGGTAAAGTGGAAGAAGCACTTTAATTCTAATTCAATGATGTTTTGGTTTGGCCCTGGAATGTCCCCCAAAAGGCTCATGTATTTGAATGCTGCAGAATACCTAGGGATTCTAGGGATTCCATGTGCTTTTAGGAGGTGGAACAAGATCACGATAGGTGGATTATGGATGTGTGGTGAAGGACATGCAGGTGGCAGATTAGATTACAGGCAGGTAAGCTGAAGGATATGTACTCCTACCCGAGGTTGCTCTGGAAGCCCGTTCTTCCTCTTGCAATTCTGCGAGCAGCTGTCCTCTGCCAGATACTTCCTGCCACTGCCAGCTGCCTATGAACATACTAGAACCCTCTGAAACTGTGAGCTAAAATAAACCTTTCCTCCCTTCATTTGTGATTGTCAGGGGTTATAACAATGAGTAAGTAACTAAGACAAACGATTTTCATTTTTTTCCTTATTGGAGGAAGAGGAACAAGGGATGCAAATGTTGAACAGCCGCTCCTAAAGTAGCCACCACAGGGAATAGAGAAAATATATGACTAAGGCCTCATGGAAACTATTCGTGTTACTCTAAGGATCCTGTTTCTAAGTGCTGAAGTCTAAAAATTGGAAGTGCAACTAAGCCCAAGTTTCTAAGATCTTTTTTTCACCAGGTTATTTTTCCAGTGGTGACATAGGAATAGAAGAGATGACAGACTGACCTAGGACTGAACAAATATAAGAGTAAAAATACTAAGGAATCTGTCAAGAAAGTAAATGAAGTGAGAGAGAAGTAAGAAGACTAAACACATGAGATCGAAGCCCTGAAAGTCAATGGGAAGGCTGCATGAAGTGAGAGAGGGAGACTGTTGTTTGGGTAAGAAGCAGTAGTTGAAGTAAAATTAGGATTATAGACATGAGAAAATTCCAGATAGTAACAAAGTCTAGTCTAGGTAAGCTCAAAACTGTTGAAATCTAAACTAGAGTCATGGTAGGTATCAGAGAACCTGGGAAGGAAAGAAAGAAAGAAAGAAAAATATACCCAGGCATGATGGTGCATATCTGTAATCCCAGAACTTGGGAGGCGGAGGCAGAAGATTGGAAGTTAAAGGTCAACCTTTAACACAGTGAGAGCCTATGGGATAAGTGAAAGAAAGACTGAGGGAGAGAAGGAAAAAAGAGAGGGAGGAAAGAATGGCACAGCAGTTAAAGTGCTTGCCTTGCAAGTGCAAGGCCGTTAGTTCAATTCCCCAGCACCACATAAAGCACACCTGTAATCTCAGCACTGGGGAAGCTGAGGCAGGAGGACTGTCCTGAGTCCAAAAACCAGTGGGCTATACCAGTGAATTCAGGACCAGCTTGGGCTACAGAACATGAGACCCTGTCTCAAAGAAAAAAATAAAAGAGAGAAAGAACAAACATAAACAATAGTGTTTAGATAGTTCTATTCATTAAATCAGTACAGTTGCTCAGAAGAATCAGTACAGACATAACCAGAAATGTGTATGAGATGAGAGCCATAAGAAAGAACAGAAGATGGATCACATTAATTCATCCCTCTTCAGAAATACAAAAGGTCCCTGACACTCTGCTGGCCTATTCTGCCACAGATCCTACTTCCAAACTATCTGGGAAGCTAGCTCTGAGGACCAGTCCATCCTACAATTAATGTGAGTGAGATGCATATATACTACTATATGAACTATGAAATTAGAGCTGTCTTTGAAAATGTCTACATAAAAGACAACCCTATTAAAAAGTGATTAATTCTTCATGCATAAATTTCATTCAAACTCTCTGGAGTGTGGCATTAGTTCATGGTAGCCAAGAACAATGATTCTTTCACTTAACAAAATCCCTGTAATAATGGAGCCCATACAAGTGACTATAGTGAAATAAAGGAAGAACAGCTTTCAAAGTTTAAGATTTATCATTTACACTATATGAAGCAAAGCACAAATGCTTGCAGGTATCACATGCGTGCGTGCGTGCGCACGCACACACACGCACGCGCGCGCACACACACACACACACACACACACACACACACACACACACACACAATGCATGCAAGAAAAATTACCAAACACACAAAAATGTGTTCTTCCTCACCGTTCCGGATCAGTGTTCACCCCTATAACTGGCTTAAGTCTGTCTAAGACTTTACTTGCTGCCAGAAGCATTGTGCCATCACCTAAGGGAAATAAAACAGAAGACAAGACATAATTAGACTTCTGGCATACAACAAGTTTCTGACATCATTTTAAAAACTAGTACTCTGCCAATCACACCCCACCCCGGTAACTACCACACCTGACTCCCTCCCTTTCTACCTACTGCACTTTGTATTATTCCTGCCTCTTTAATCCAGGATTTCAATAGTGGCAAGGCTGACATGTTAGGCACAAAAATTCTTCGGTTAGCAGGGTACCCTTGATCTCTGTATTAGCTGACTAACACCACCCAGTAGGGATCACTGTTCTAGTCCCCAACTTCTTTTCTTCTCCTATAAACAAATCCAAATTCATAAATTAATTTTTCTTTTGTGTTGAACTGTTTTTCACATTTTTGCTTTACTGGGTGCAGCTGAACAAATAAAATCATATAATTTAAGGTGTACAAATCATGGTGAGTGCAAGTATGATATGAGAGGATCATTGCAACTACTGACCTATTCATCATCTCACATACTTAATTCTAAATTTCCACCACTTAAGAAACTTTTCATAAGCTATCTTAGTGAGAACATATAAAAAAGTGTCCAATTTCAGATTTTTCCCTCCAAAAGCTCTTGTCAATAAAAAGCTTTAGAATGAATGGCCACTAACAATGACAATGTTCAGGAAATAAGTGTAATTATACTGGGAACAAAGAAGGATATACAGACTTTGCCTACGCTTACTGAGCCATCAACTTCAGCTGTTTTTTTAGGACGGCCAGTATTAAAATAAAATAAAATTACAATTAAGTCTCGAAACTGTATTTAAAGTTAAAAAACAAAACAACTTAAAAACATACACAGAAACATGCATTATGTTGGAACCTCTTAGTAACATCATTTGCTATAAATGTGTACTATCATATAAAACAGATCTGTGTCAAAACTAATTGTAGAAATCAAAACATGCATCTTCTGGTAGGTCTTTGAGGCTTCTACATGTCTACACCAAAGTATACTTAAAAATAATGGGTATTAAAAAGGACCATTTCTGTATCTTTATAAAAATTTACCTCCCGCAGCTATCACAGCATCTGCCCATCTAACAGTCTCTTCATCATATTCTCTCCTCTTTACTAGACGAACTTCAATTCCCTCATTCCTAAAATTAAAAAGTAAAAGTTATATAAAAACGTTCTAATGATAATACAAAGAGGCTATGTTTTCTCAGAGGTAAATTTATAGTTCTGCAAAGGCAATTTATTTTTCATTTAGTTACAGCAGTCAAATAATGGATATATTAGGAAGCTCATGAATGAACCAAAGGTTAGTAACTATAAAAATTCCATATGCTTTAAAAATATTTTATAATAACAAATATGAATGTTCTGATGCAAAAATGTATTAAAATAGCTCAGATTTAATATTTACATAATTATCAAACAAGTTATTAGAAATTCAACAAATATTCATTAAAATACTGAGACACTGACAAAAACTTTTATGTATTATCATACTCATTAACTTGTTTATAAACTTAATGACATTTAGTCCAAAAATAACTCAAGTTTCTATAAAGATTATAAAGATTATGCTATATACTCACACTGTTCGAAGAAAAACATTACACATACTGTTGGAGCCTAGTGTGTAGTAAATTAACTGCAAAAATGTCAATTCTCTGGCCAAACAACTGAAAATACCTGTGAAATTCTCACTCCACAATATATTTCTGTAGAAAGCGATAATCAGGTCCATTATCCTCAATGTAATTTTCTGAAAATAACTTTATAATGACAATCTTTACTAAAATCTAAGGATTAGATGATAGTAAAAATAAAAATTGGAAGAGTGGACATAACTCACCCAAGCCCCAGTCCCACAGACTTACCTTAAACTATCTATAATATGCTGCACATTTTTGGTGTGAATATGATGTCGTTCAAGTAATCCACTGTAGCTGGAGCCTTTCAATGCAAGCTGTATCAAAATAAAAGACATACTTGTACTAAATACTGTTTTTGAAAGTACTATATAAAATAGAATTTTTCAAGGCACATATTAATGACCACATGGGAGACAAATTCAAACTGAATGAGAACCTAATTTTCAGAAAACAATTCTTTGGCTTTAACAATAGTGCAGAATCTCAAAATGTGCATGTTTTACAATTTTTAATTGACTTTTTCACATTATTTATAGCTACCTAAAGGCCAAAGTTGAACTAATATTTTCAGAGACAATTACATGACCTTTATTTTACTTGGATCAGCTACTCTCTTGTGTTCAGAGGTGTGAACTCTGTTTAGAATTTACCCTATAAAATTTGAACAAAGGACTAGTTAGCTTCCTGAGAAAGGATAACTTTTAGATACACCGACATAATCCTTCAAGAAGAGTTTTTCCTAAGTGATTGGACAGCTTATAACTACCCTACTATAACTCTCAAGGTCTATATCTTCTAAATAATACATAAGTAAAATCTTAAGAAGTTTAGAAATATCTTCAGTGAACAAATGTTTAACCAGTAAGTAGAAAACATGCATCCACCGGAGTGAACGATAGAATTTAAAAGCATGTTATTTTCTTCCTCTTCCAAATTGCTTTTTATCTTTCCTCTTTAGAGAATCAATTTTTCAAGTATTTTCCCTCCTTTTCTTTCTCCCTCAAATTCTTGTGCAATATAAAATCTTAAATACATTATTTTTGATCATTATACATTAAAACCACTTTTAAATTGTTAATATATTTAAATTTTTAAAAGGCCATAAATATAATGCAACATGAAAGATGTAAATTTATATATATATATATATATATATATATATATATATATATATATTTTTTTTTTTTTTTTTTTTTTTTTTTTTTTTTTTTTGAGACAGGGTCTTGCTGTGTAGCCCCGGCTGGTTCTGAACTCACTATGGAGCCCAAGCTGGCCTTGGACTCAAGGCAACCCTCTTGCCTCAGCCTTCTGAATGCTGGAATTACAGATGTGCACTACCGTGCCCAGTTTATGTGGTGCTGGAGAATCAAATTTGGCTACTTTGTGCTTGCCTTAGTGCTTGCACTTTAACTGCTGGGCCATTCCTCCAGCCCCAGTAATTTATAATTCTGTCTTTGGTGGCACTGACCTTTCATACTTTCATACTCCAGCCCTTTTTTTAAAATCTTTTGATTTTTTGAGACAAGGTTTCCCCCCATTTTATTGATATGTATACGTGCAAAATTTAAGATTTACAATGGAGTTGAGCCTTTTATGCACATATGTATCTTGTCAAGGTGACAAGGGCTTTCCCACTCTCCTTTTGTCCCTCCCCCTCCCCTCCCCTCCCTCCTCTCTTACTCGGACCCCCCCCCCCATGTCACTTTGTTTTTCATTTTAAGTTTCATAGCAGTTGTGCTCTGGGACTCTCATATCAGAGAGACCATTCGATGTTTCACCTTATGCTTCTGATTCACTTTAACAAGCATGATGTTCTCAAGTTTCTTCCATTTGACTGTAAAAGCCTCCACGCTATTGGACTTTATTGATGCATAGTATTCCATTGTGCATAAATACCACAGTTTGTGTATCCACTGGTCTGTTGATGGGTATTTTGGTGACTTCCATATTTTAGCTATAGTTAGTTGTGCTGCTATGAACATGGAGAGACAAGGTTTTGCTAAGTCACTAAATTGGCCAGACTACACTCAAGACTTGCAATCTTCCTGCCTCAGCCTCCTAGAGTTCTGGGATTACAGACTTGTACCATCATGCCAACTAAAATGCTTAAAGAAAATTCAAATCACACATAATCTTAATTTTCCAGAATAATCAGTACGTAGGTGTACACACCCACCCACACGCACGCATACATGTATTTTTGGTACTGAGGATCCAACTCAGAGCCTTCACACTGAGCTATATCCCCAGACAATTTCTCAGTTTTGATTTTGAGACAGTCTCATTAAATTGTCTGGGCTGAGCTCGAACTTGTGATCCTCCTGCCTCAGCTTCCCAGAGTGTCAGGATTACAGGCCTGAATCACCAGCCCCTGTAAGTGTTAATATTCTAATACTTATCTTCCCTAACTTTTGTCTATGAATATTAGGTTATAAGGTTTAAAATAGGTTTCACATCACTCTGTAATCTAAACAGAAATATACATTCCCCAAAAAGAGAGCTGAGGAAATATTTGGCTATCATGAAAATCAATACATAGATATTAACACAGTTGATCAGACAGCTTGCATGATGGATTAATGCTTATTCCTAGGCCTCATAATTAGAGAAAAATAACATCAAGATTTTTTAAAGCAATGACAAAGGCAATGATTAAATAAATAATCATTTGTTTTAATCAACAAATCAACACAAATCAAGTTTGGGAGAGAATTTGATTACAGGTTGGTGTAGAATTACCATTCAATTACCATCATTACTCAACCACAGACTAACGAAAACTGTTCTACCTCAATAAGTCTGAACCAAAATCACTTTCTCCTTTACATTTCCCATGATCTCTGGTTTCAACACTGCAAAAGAAATCTATGTGCCAATACTGATGATTCCCAACTGCTGTCCCTATCCCTGCATGGCTCAACATTTACCCAGCTGCTGGCATCTGCCATCTTTCTTTGAATGTCTAACAGGCACTGCAAATATATTTCATATCCAAGGGTTCCCCAGCTATGGCTAACCCCAAGAATCCAGACTCACACATAGTACCTCTTTTCCCCTTATTCATGTAAGCAATTAGTAAATCCTAGGTCTGAGTCATGCACATCTTTCCTCTTCTCCACCACTAAGGCTCTAATCAGTCATATATTATTTGGCACAGTAATCACTTCTCATGATCCAACTTTAGGAGTGAAGAACACTACAAAGCTAGAAACTAGTTCTTAAAACTTAAATGTGTTCATTCAAATATTTGAGCACTTCAACTATTGTGTTCATTTAAATATCAGTTGAGGGGCTAGAAGGCCCTCAATTCAATTTCCCAATACCACATAAACCAGCTTGGCGGCACATGCCTGTAATCCCAGCACTCAGGAGGCTGAGGCAGGAGGATTGCTGTGACCAATCTGGGCTACACAGTGAGTTCAGGACCAGCCTGGACTATAGAGTGAAACTCTGCCTATATAAATAAGTAAATATCAGTTAAGCTTAGTAATATGCATTAAAAGAGGCCCTGAAATGTGCCAAAGACAATGGAGGACTAGCTCAAATGCACACTCACTTTACTAGAAGAGCTTCACCAAATTGTTACCTCTGACTTGCTGTAAATAAAACTTAAAGAGTAACTGGTCCTTGCACTTGAGTTCCCTCTCCAAGATTTTGGATTTCCAAAATTCCAGTATCTGATTTGCATTACATGGAACATGAACCCAGGAATAAAGAGTAGAAGTATTACTGGATAGTTCTTGTAAATTCCATTTGGTGTTTTAGAAACTTTTATGCTAACTTACTGGTTCTCAACAGGTTTCATGAAATTAAGACACACCACAGTTAAGTGTTACAAAACTTTGGTTTGATATGGAGAACACGTTTGGATTTATGGAGAAAAAAGTCTTAAAGAGAATTATAAAAAAATTCACATTTTCTATGACTGGTAAAATTCCTAAAATTCTAAATCTAAACACAAAGTTCATTTTAGCATGAAAATACTTAGCATTTGGAGCAGAAATGCCATTTTATAAATTCTTACTCCCACTCACATTTATTCTTATAAACTAACTCTCCAATAACTCATGTTCAATATTCATTTAGAAAACACAAGTTTTAATATCATTTTCTTAAAAGTTGCAAATAATTGGATAATTGAGCATAATTAATAAGAAATAACTGAATTGGGCAGATAAAGCTCTTAAGAAAATCATTTAAATGGTATCCCTAAAATGTCTTTTATCACTATTCAGCGGGCTCTTATATTCATATAACATACAAATGGTGCTAAGAATTTGTAGTTATATCCCTGGAAATAGCATGATTTCAAGCATCTAAAAGAAAATCTTAATCAGACAAGAACAAGAACACAAAAATCCTTGAAATATTGCATAATTAAAGGGTTACAGAGAGTAAAGAAAATTTAGAGTGCTTTCTCAATTCTGCAATTTTTCACAGCATTAGGTACAGTATTTAATAATTTTTCAAAAATTTCTATTAAAAAATAAGTTGGGTCTCGTGACACACACTTCTAATCCCTGCACTAGGGAGGGTGTGTTGGAAGGACTGCTATGCATCTGAGGCCAGCCTGAGCTAAATAGTGAGTTCAGAGCCAGCCCAAACTACATAACAAGACCTGTCTCAAAAAAAAATAAAAAACATTTGCTCAATAAAATATTTGGAAAAGGCAGACAAACCCTAAAAATCAATAGATACATTTCAGTATTAAAAAAAAAAAGAGTTTCTCCTTCAAGACACTAAAGCCAACATCCCTTCTTCCCAAATAGCTCTGAAGTTAAAATAGAACACAGTGCAAAAGGAAGGGAACGAAGGTTCTATGGGGACACATTCAGCACTCTTCAAATTGAGGTGTAATCATTACACAATATTTTCTCAATAGTCTACAACACTTTTATTAAATTATCATTGATATTTTTACTTATCAAATTGACTTTATTGCAACTATAAATATTTAAAACTTGTTACAAGTCAGTTAAATGTTAATTTGCATTACATGCAATTTTCATGAAAATTCAGTAAGAAAAAGCTATGTTTTTTAAAATTTAACACATAAAAATATATAAGCTCTTGAGACAGTTTAGTGTATAAATTCACTACACATAAGGTGCGTAAGGTGCATAATTTATGTACCTTAAAAAAAAAAGCATACACGCTTGGCAGGCATGATGGTGAATGTGTGTAATTTCAGCTAAAGAGGCCAAGGTAGTAGGATTTCAATTCTGGACCAACATAGACAACTTGGCCAGACCGCCTCAAAAAAAAAATTTTTTTAAGGGCTACTGGGTACAGCTGAGGAGAGAGCACTTGCCTAGCACATACTACACCAACACCCATTACCAGGAGAAAAACCAAACCAAACCACACACACACACATTTAAATAAATAGTATACTGTTATTCATAATCACCTTAACAGTAACTGACATCTCATCAGCAGCTAGGAGTTAACTATTGACCTATCATGATCAAAGTTAGTCCACTGATCCCTAAAAGTTTTTTTTTTTCAAATGTACATGGTACAATCAACAAGCAGTTTTAAAAATGTATTACAGTAAAAAATATATGACCATTAATCTCCCTTAAAGTAATAATACCCTTGGATTCAAACAAACCTCCTGCTCTTGCCACTTCTCTGAAGCAGTTCCAGAAGTCCTTCCTGGCGTCTTTAGTTGTGCTGCCCTGACAAAATGAATTGATTCAAAACATTATCTCTCATGATCACTTTCAGTTTCACTTTGGGGAAAAGCCAGAAGCTACCTGGTGACTGATTCCAGTGAAAAAGGTGGATGAGAACACGGCATTGTTGTCATGAGCCTGAATTTCCACTAGGTGACGCTGGGCAGCAGAATTCACAGCATTTTTTAAAATTATTATCACGTATTATAAGATGCTCATGGAAAGAACTTACAGAATTACTTCAGAAAGTGACAGGAAAGACGGGGTGTGTGTCCAAATGAGGGGGAGCATCTTGAGGGAGATTAATGTATCACTAATTATAATGAGTAGTTTTTGAAATATTTTTATTACATTCGCAAGTGGCTCTGATTTCTTTCTGTGTGATAAAATGCATCTCTGGAGCCCCTCAATTTGTTTTTTTATTTTTTCCCCACTATTTTTATTAATATACAAATGTAATACATAGTATTTACAATGAATTTGGGTGTTTCGTACATCTATGTATCACATCGACTTCACAATCCCTTCCCATTTTCTACCCTCCCACCCCTACCTGTCCCTTCCCCCAGCTCCGGCTATCACTTCATATGGTTCCAAAGAATGTCTGTGTTCTGGGTCTTCCAAGTCCGAGAAACCATACGGTGTTTAACATATTAATCTTCCACGCCTAAGTCATTTCACTCAAGTCACCACTCTACCCCAGCTTCCTATTCCTCTAATGGGTTCGCAGTAGTTAAATCCTGATATCTCTACTCTGAATCCAACCAATCCCTTTATTGGGATATTCACCAAAAGTTTTTTTTCCCATACTTTCCTGTATCTTTGTTGTTATTGTTAAACCTGGCTTTACCCGCCAGTTCACATTAGAAAATGACTATAAGCATGTAGTTCAAAAGACTAGTTAATTTGGGAAAGAAAAATAAATAAATAAATAAATAAAATTCAATTGCCTTAGCTGAATACTGGAAGGTGCATATTTGTACATTCACAAGATTATCTTTACATCAATCAGTTTCCTTAGGATAAACTTTCATTAGTGACCTAATAAGTGAACTGCTACAACAAAACAAAGTTAAAATTATATCACATTGCTACATTAAATGAAGTCAAATCTATACCACATAATTATACTTACAGTGACAGACATGAAGGCAAATTTATTTATTTCAGAATTCCTTAAGTATTTTTTAAAAAATCAATCACAGTAGTTTTTGCTCACCCTTGTATTTGCTATTAAGACTCACCCTGAATCATTTCTCCCCCACTTTTTCTTTCTCCCAGGCTCTCACCTTGTCTCCTCTGTTCTCTGCTTGTGTGCTCCTTTGTCTACTGCATACCCTGTATGTGGGTGCTGCACAAGATTCCTTCTTTGGCTTTCTTATCTGTTGACCCTTTGTTTTCCCTGAGTCATCTACCAACCCTGGGGATAGGACATCCAAATGTGAGCTAGTAACCTTGAAACCTATCCAGTCATCCCAAGCTTCTCTCTAGCTACACGCTCAGATTTTTTACCTTCAGATCCACTACCAGGTAACTCAAATACTTCACTCCAAAAAGATCTAAAGTTGATTAGATATTCTACCTGCAAAGATTTTATTCTCCTGCAAAGAATGTGAAAACAACTATGAAACTGGGCCCAGTGGTGCAAGGCCTGTAATCTTCACACTCTGGGAGGCTGAGACAGGAGGATCACAAGTTCAAGTCTAGCATGAGCAACTTAGTGACACAGAGAGATGCTATCTCAAAATCAAGAATTAAAAAAAAAGGCTGGTAATATAGCCCAATATGAAAGCCCTGGGCTTGCTTCCCAGTACAAAAGAAAGAGAGAGAGACAGAGACAGATAAATGGGACAGGAGGGATGGGAGGGGGTCTGGAAGGGAGGAGAGAGAGAAAAAACCATGAGATAAAGTTAGCTCTTTGACCTTTATATCATGTCCAACCTACTTACTAGGCCTCGATATATTTACTTTCGAACAGTAATTTTCAAATTGTCTTTACAATGCAGTTATAACGATTACAATCATAAACAACATTTCTACTAAATAGAAAACAAAACATACTATATGTAACAAAGCTAAATTGTTTCCTGTTAACTTATTTTTTCAAATATAAGTATCAAGTACAATTTAAAAACTTATCATGGATCACAATCAAAGTTTGGGTATTTCCTGGCTAAAAGATGGAACTTCACCCCTATCCTGGAAGAACTGATCTCTCCCCTCACACTTAGAAATTTTTCCATCTTTTTAATATTTAATCCAAATATCCTAAAGTAAAGCACATCATTTTACCCTCATTATATTGGCAAAGTGTTACAATTTTTCAAGGGCTGATCAGAATGTGGGGATTTGGGGACTCATTCAACATTTATAGAAAAAATATTTGTGCATCTACTAGCAGCATTTCCAGAAAAATGGAGAACAACCTAATTTTCCAAAGATATAGAATACTATACAGCATTTAAAATGAATTAACATGTACCAATATAGATAAATCTCAACACCAATGGAGACTATCTATAGAATGTCCTCGATAAATCCTTTAAAAAACACAGGCTGAAGTCACAGCTTAATGGTTATAGAGTGCTTACCTAACAAGCATAGGCTCTGATTCCATTCCCCAGCATCACATAAACAGGGTGTGGTGGCAAATGTCCACAATCCCAGCATTCAGGAGGCTGAGACAGGAGGACTGCCATGAGTTTAAGGCCGGACAGTGCTACACAGCTAATTCATGACCAGCCTGGACTACAAAGCAAAACCGTATCTCAATAAATAAATATATAAAAAACAAACCAAATGTTATACTTGTTTATGGCTAGACATAAAAAAATGTAAAACCACATGCATAAGAATGATATAACTTCAGGTCAGTAAAGATTATTTCTGGGTTGGGGCATAAATAGTTGCATAGATGGGGAAAGGAGGGGCTTCAGCTGTAACTTCAGTGTTCTAACCACTTCAAAATCTAAAGCACCTGTTTAAAAATACTAATACACAAAAGAGACCAAAACAACATATAACCGAGATATATGTATACCCATGTTCACAGCAGCACAACTTACAATAGTAAAAATATGGAAGGCACCAAAATACCCATCAACAGACCAGTGGATACACAAAATGTGGCATTTATACACATATTATGCATCAATACAGTCCAATAGCGTGGAGGCTTTTGCAGGCAAATGGAAGAAACTAGAGAACATCATGCTTAGTGAAGTAAGTCAGAAGCAAAAGGTGAAACATCGAATGGTCTCTCTGATATGAGAGACCCAAATCACAACACCTATGGAACTTAAGACGAAAGACAAAGTGAAAGAGGGGATTAGGGTGGGGAGGAGGGAGGGAGGGGAGGGGAGGGGGAGGGACAAAAGGGGAGTGGGAAAGCCCTTGTCACCTTGACAAGATATGTATGTGCACAAAATGCTCAACTCCATTGTAAACCTTGAATTTTGCACATACACATATCAATAAAATGTGGGGAAAAACAAATATTTAGAACATAAAAAGTACTAATATACAATAAGTCTAGGTAGTTGGATACACAAGTATGTTATTCCTTTCTGAAATTTTCCTAGTGCTTCTTTTATCCCTCTCCTTCCCCAACTGTTCTCTTCCTTCTCTGTTCTCCCACAGTCCACTTATAAACAATGATAATGCCACAAAATATTTTCTCCACAGGTTTGGAAACTTGATTCACCCTTCATTCTTTAGGACCTAGCAAATGTCCACCCAGCAGGGCCAAGTACTCACTAGTGAATAAATAGGTAAAAGCCACATTTCAAACAAATTAAGCCAATTAATATTCTAGATGCTGGTAGCACTATAGTGCGACACTAACAAGTATTTAAGGAGTTCAAAGTAGATCATAATTTTAATTAATTTATTACAAATATATTTCTTGAAAAGCAAAACTTCAAAACTGTCTTTTTCAATATTTATTTAAAAAGCACACTACACAGAGTTAAATTCAACAAATCTTGGGTTCATGTCAGTGATCTATCCTAATAAAGTAACCAACTTTAAGTGCATCAAATCAGTGCCATTTAAAGTATGTAAATCTACTAACTTTCAGTTAGGAAAAGAAGAGCCAACTGAGTGAGCCCTCCTTGAAGGCAAATGAGTTTCAAAGTTGGCCTAGTTTCCTACACAATGCACATCTACTAGTTTATTATGAAGAAAAATAATATAATGGGTTTTCTTAAGGAATAAAGTACCTGACATAGTTGAGGATATTCTGAAATAACTTCTGTTACATATTACAAAATTCACTGATAGTAAACTAAAATCAACTTATACTTTATTACTGGAGATATCAACTGCATCACTAAGTGCTATCATTTACTGAGAGCTTACTTCATATCATTTACTCAGAGCTTACTTCACTATGAAGAGCAATCATAGTGAACAATTTTGCCATTTACATGGCATTTACATCTCATGGCCGGCAACAAATTGGTAGCTTCTCAAAAACTCCTACAGATAATTCTGATGCATCCTGAAGGTTGAAAAACAGGACTCTAACTCAAAATAGTTGATGGTTCCTAACTACATTGATATTCAAGCTTTTTATACCTTGGAGTCTCCTATTTTCAAATATTTATGAAAGAGAATATACCTTAAACCTCTTGTTTCTCAGTTGTATCCCATAGAATTGAAACTATTTTCTGCTTTAAAAAAAAATTCCCATGGTCATATAAGCCATTTTAGGCTTATATTTAATCTGAAATCCCTATCACAGAAGTCATGTTGGAGACAGGCATGGTAGCATGTGCCTATAATCTCAGCACTCAGAAATGCCAAGGCAAAGGGCTGGAGGAATGGCATGGCAGTTAAAGCACTTGCCCTGCAAGTATAAGGTCCTAGGTTTGACTCCCCAGTACCAAGCTGGGCATGGTGGCGCATGCTTGAAATCCCAGCACTCGGGAGGCTAAGGTAGAGGAATTGTCCTGAGTCCATGGCCAGCCTGGGCCACACCAGTGAGTTCAGGATGAGCATGAGCTACAGAGTAAAACTCTGTCTCAAAAAAAAAAAAGAAAGAAAAAGAAAGAAAGAAAAGAAAAGAAAAGAAAAGAAAAGAAAAGAAAAGACAAGACAAGACAAGACAAGACAAGAAAAAGAAAAAGAAATGTGAAGGTTAAGCTCAGCCTAGAAAAAAAGCACCAGGGACACAGCTCAGTGAGAAGGCCTGCGTACAATCTCCAGTACCACCCTTATGCTTGCAGCAACTACAAGGCTGACAACTGTCAATAAGGCCCCAGACTGGAAAGAAGCAAGTCTTCAGCCTCAAAATGAAAGAACTGAAAGTAACCGTAGAGAACATCAGAAACATCTCACCACTTTTGCTAGTGAGGGGTGGAGGAAAAAAGGTGGAGAGAGATAATAAGATGGAGTACTTGTCCCCAAAGAGTCTACAGTCTAAAAAAAATAATCACAGATGATTATGAAGATATAACAAAGAATATCTAATCCAGTCTTGGTGGGCAAGGTCACCAAGACTTCCTGAGACAGTAATGTCTGAGCCTGATCTCAAAGGACAAACAAGAATATTGAAAGGATGGGGAAAAGCAAAGGGGCTGCAAAATAAAAGACATTGAGAGATGAAAATCAAATCACACTGAAAAATCATTTTTTACCTATCACATTAGCAAAGATCAGCTTTAAAAAACGGTACATCTCTGTCAAAAGTATATGGTAATCGCTACGGAATATAATCTGGCAATAGGCACTAAAATTTCATATGCATATCTTTTGTTTCAGCAACTCTACCTTTAGATATTTATCATAAAGCTTGAATCACACCTACATGAACACAAATGCAAATGTTAACAGCAGATTACACCAAGCTGTGTGAAATTAAAACACCTGCACACAACAGACTATACACACATACTATTAATCAATAGAATAAGACTGTACTTTATGATCTCCACAAATATGCTGAGCTTAAAAATGTAGAACAGTTTAAATACTATGTTATCACTGAATAAACTGGAATGGAATAAGGAAAAAAGAACACTGTTCATTCATATACATACATTATTTCTGGAAGAAAATACAAAAATTTGTATCAATTACTTGCAGAAAACAAAACTGACAGGTAAACAAGCATATAAGAAAGCCTTCTTATTGTATAACATCCTGTACCTTTTATATTTTGAGCCATTTTAATGTGTTACTGATCCATAAGTACACTAAATCACATACATGTACTACAGATGTATTGGAAATTGCCCATATATGAAGTTCGAGACACAAAGTCATCAGGAGGGGGGCTGGGGTCATAACTCAGTGGTTAAAGCACTGGCCTAGCAAACACAAGGCCCTGGGCTGGATTCAGCATCACAAAAGCTGGGCATGTGGGCACACACTTATAATCCCAGCACTCACACTCAGGAGCCTGAGGCAGGAGGACTGCCGTGAGTTCAAGGCCAGCTGAGGCTACACAGTGAGTTCAGAACCAGCCTAGACTACAGAGAAAGACCCTGTCTTTAAAAAGAAGAAGGAGGAGGAGTAGGAGGAAGAGGAGGAGGAGGGAAGGAGGGAGGGAAGAAAGGAAGGAGAAGGAAGGAGGAGGAGGAAGCAGCAGTGGAGGAGGAAGAGGAGGAAGAGAAGGAGGAGGAGGAGGAGGAAAGACAAAGAAATAATTAGCAATAAGGCCCAGGAATTAGACAGCAGCAAGTCACAGGAGAAGGGAGGGCTTATTAAAAACAATTGTTTTTCAAAGTGTGATATGCAGAACAACTTTTTAACTTGGAGAGCTGATTAAAAAAATGCAGATCCCTGGAATAACTTATCAACATCCTGCTTCAAAATAAAAAGGGCTGGAGCCACAAGCTCGGGAGTAGAATCCCTGCCTAGCACACATAAGGTTCTGGATCCAATCCTTAGCGCTGTTAAAGGAGGAGGGGAAAGGGATTAGGGTGGAGTTCAGTGAAGCAAAATCTAGGAATTCTCCACAACTAATTCAAAATCTTGGGCTGGAGAAGTGGATGTTAAAGTTCAGGCATCTGCACATAACAAGTTCCCCAGGTGACAAAAGGTTATGGGGCATTTCTGAGGCGTTATAAGCAGAGGAGCCAAATGGCCAGATGTTCCCTTATAGATACACCATTCTAGTGCCTGTATCTGAAAGATTTGAGAAGCAAGATGCAGTTAAAAGGTTCTGGCAGTATCCACATCATGTTCATTAATTTGATAAATACTTATACTGCACACAATATACGTACTGAATACTATGAGATACAAGTATAATCTGCCCAACAGCTACAACCTAAGCCACACTATCTTTTTCATAAACAAAATACAAGGCACGATTTCTCCTGAATCAATTAAGGCAGCAGTAAATAGGAATCACAATAGAAGTTCTTTTAATGAAATTATTTATCCCAGTATAAAATTTTAAACTTAAAACCAAAACAGGAACCATGAACGAGGACTGCCTTTGACGTTAAGAGACTGGAAATGAAGGAAGGGGTGCAGAAATGGCTGATTTCTAATTTTAAATTAAGGTATTTTAAAACAAAACCCCGTTGTCCAATGAGATATGCTTTGGTCATCAAAAGCATTTCCAAAACCGTTTTGTTTCATTTAAGAGTTCTAATTTGTGACTGTCATGTACCCTGATTAACTGCAGTCCAACATTTGCCATTAAGTACATCCCTAAGAGTTTCACTAGCTTTTGCAAGGTCAGATGAAGGTCGGGACATCATCCTCTTGACTAAAAAAATCCTTTATTCGTAAGAAAAATCATTGATCAATCAATGGCAGAAAAGGCAAAATTTCAAAATAAAGCAAAGTAACCAATACAAAAAAAGCAATTACAGTCAAAACTCTGACCCAACTGACAGAGAGAATCCTACTCCTGCAATGCTTTATCATCTACTGTTTACATTTCTACAAAGTTAGAAAACGATGAGGCTTCAAGGTATAAAACTATAACAACACTCCAGGCACTTATCTCTCGTGTGCACTTTGACAAACAAATTTTAAACTTAAAACCAAAAGAATCCTAAAAGATCCATTTTGCATCAGAAAGAAAACCCACCGCTACAACAAAAGAGAATGCTGTGACACAAAATTAAGTTACCATGACACTACTGACACAGCAACCACATGCCAGAAGACTCAAGTACGCATTTGGCCATTTTCTTCTATAACCAATTCTTGTGGCTCACATTCTTGAGCATGTTTTTTACCCCAACAATATAACCTGCAACATTCATGTTCCTATTACCACTCTAATTACAGAATTCACTTTGAACAACTTCACACAGCCCAGTATTCTCTGCCCTGTTCCCAGTTCCTGATCTCCAGTAGATTTAATGCTAAGCCACTGTGAATACTAGCCTTAATATAAATATAAAACAAATTCATATTAAGAAATTAATCCCATAAAATTGCAATAACAATGTCACCAACAACAAAAAATCTCTTTGTCTGCCAGTTACAAAACGGTGTATTTTTCATTCCAGCAGTTTTACTTCAAAGTGTCCTTACTCCAAACAGCATTATGTAGCAATAGACAAATATTTACCTGTTAAGAGATTTCTCCACTCAGAGTACACTAGTTAGATTTTTAAAGACTTTGATTTTTCCTACATTTTAAGTTTTTATTAGTGGCAATCTAATTTCGAGGTCCAAGAGTTAATACTAAATCAATGTCACCCATTTTCCTGAGGCCTTGAAAATTTTTCAAAATGTCAACCCCAGGAAAGACCCTGGAAATTATCTAGTCCAATCCTAGCGTTTCAGACTGAACTTGGTGAAAGCTTTTTGAAAGCTGACAGAGCCACACAAAAAGTATCATTTTCACCCACGAGGCCCAGAGACACTAAGAACACAGATGTCCAACATATAAAACCAAAGCCTAACCCTCCTGACCCCCAATCCCACAATGTAAACATACCAATTTGAGCATACTATTTTTCTTTTTTCTCTTTTTCATACCATTATAAAGTATTGTGAGGCTTTGGTAATATCATATGAAGAATATATTTACATATAGATAGCATCTGTAATTTCTAAAAACTGGACCTTTCAAAATCAGGAGTACAATCCAAAGGACACACCAAAATAGAAACAACTTTCATCTGATTTTACCATTCCCTACCTCACGCCCCACAAACTGGACTACCCTAGCTTTCTGTTTAAACTGTTGCTTTGCTAAACGTTCCAAGTGTTTTCTATAAACTGCTACTTTCCAAACTGGGCCCAGTGGCCCAGATCTACAATTCCGAGGCTGAGGCAGGAGAACTGCAAATTTCAAGTACTGCCTGGGCAGTTTAGCAACTTAGCAAGACCCTTTCTCAAAATCAAAAAGAAAAATAAAGGGCCAGGATGTTACTCAATGCAAAGGCCATACACTCAATCCCCAGAACCACAATAAACAAACTGCTTCAAGTATTTAGGTAGAGGAAAGAAATCTGCACCTAGACTTCCCCCAGGCAAATGAAAGGTCCCTCTTCAACTAACCCATCAAAGAATCAAGACGCTTAATACAAGATTCAGCACTCAAGATTTACAATTTCAGTTTTGATGTCTCTACAAAATGTGCAGATTATAAACCACATCAGGAGTTTAGAACAGGAGGCCTACTCTTGCACGGACTTAAATAATGGTTATATACAATTAACTCCAAAGCTCTTTTGTACGCAGTGCCAACCGCCTCAGATACTCAATGGAGATTTTTCTAGCTATAGTGTTGACAGCATGAGTCAGTCTCCGTTCTCTAAAATTAATGGATAGAGACACAGAATCAAAAATTTTATAAAGCTGAACAAGGTGGCGCACGCCTGTTATCCCAACTACACAAGAGGCTGAGGCAGAAGTTATACCACGTTCAAGGACAGCCTGGACAGTTTTGGCAGACTCAGTCTCCAGAGTTTACAAAAGGGTATGAGGGACCTGGAGATGCTTGCTGCCAGCGACAGATCCCTTGACTAACACTCAAGAGGCCTTGAGTTTGATCTCAGCAGCACAAAATAAAGGGGCTGTGTATTCAACTCGGGTCCCCCTCTCGGTGTATACACAAAGATATTAGTAAATACACCTCATACTCCATTGCGCGGGTACTCCCGGCTTACTTGCCCCTAGTCTGACCTTCCCACTTAACAACACACACTCAGGTCAAATTTTCTTTCTCCCTTGCTAATCCCAACGTTAGGGACACATGTGCTCCCCAAACAACCTGCTGGACTCCTGCCTGAGGACCACAGTTCAGCAGAAACAGACCTGCCCAGAAGGGCTAGAAGGCGCAGGCCAAGTCGAGCACAGTAAAAGGGGGTGTGTCCGCGGGATCTCCGAGTTTAGCGACCCTCTTTCCCTCGGGCTCGGGGAGCGATTCCCAGGGCCCCAAACCTTACACGCCCACCCTTCCTGGTGCTAGACTTGGGACTGCCAACGGGGAGCGACTATCGCGGTGGCGAGGGCACGCACGAGTCCCCGAGGCCCTGGCACCCCCACGGGGCCTCCGGCAGCAGGGCCTCTTCCCCACGGAACGCCGCCGTGGGCTCCCCCGCCCCGGGTCCCCGAGCCAACCTCGACCTCGTCACCAAGCACACGCGCGAGAGGGGACCGCGGGGAAGCCGCAGGAAGCGAGGGACAGCGGGGGGCTCCGGGTGCCCGGGGACGCCGCGACCGCCCTCCCAGCCCGGGCCGGGTCACCGGGCAGGGTCGCGGGGACCCACCAGCTGCTTCAGGTCCTCTTCCGAGAGCTCCGCGTAGCGGTACCGCTGCTGCTCGAACTCGTACCGGGTGGTCTTGGCCACCACGACCACCCGCGAGGGGCGGAAGCCGCCGTCCGGGCGGCTGCCACAGCCCGCCAGCTCGCGCGGCCGCCCCGGTGCCAGGTGCCGCCGGCCGCCGTCCCCGCCTAGCCGCGGCCGCACGGCAGGGCCCCCGGCGCCGGACCCCCGCAGCGCCGCCCGGCCCCCCGCCACGCGGCGACAGCTGCCCAGCAGAAAGCCCCGGTAGCAAGTCATGGCGGGCCGGGCCGCGGCCGCCGCTCGCCGCCGTCACGAGTGCGCGCCGCCCGCGCCGCCCGCGCCTTTGACTTCCCGCCGGGTGGGCAGAGGTTAAGCGCGGGGACGTGCCCGGACGTGGACGGCGGTGGGGGGAAACTGGGCTGCGAGGAGGCGGGGAGCCCGCGCCCGAGGCGCGTGGGCGGGGCAGAGCCGGAGGCCTCGGCACCGGGGTTTCGCTTGTTTGTTTGCAGCCATCGACGCCTGCGCAATGGTCTCTCACCAGCCCACTCCGCCGCCTCATCCCCTCCCCCTAGTCGCGCTCCGTCCGCCCCCCGCCCGGCCAACTCCGCCGGCCAATCAGAGCCCGCTGCGGCCTCGGAGCCCAAGGGGCCGCGGGGATTGGCTGTGGCCCGCGCGAGGGCTGAAATCCGATTTGGGGTTCACACTGTTTGGAGACATCTAGCCGGAACCGGTCTGAGGCGGCGCGGGGTCGCCCGTACGGCTTTGAGCGTTTGGCGGGAAAAAGCAAGTGTCTTTGGGTTGATGCGTGCCCGAAAAACTAGACCGCGCGGCCTTTGATCGTGCCACCGATACCCGTGGCACGGCTCACACGGCTGTGGCTGAGCCGTGCAGCGAGGAGCCTGACCCTCACGACCAGCTGCCCGGTTTGCGGGGGCGATCCCAGCTGGCTAGACAGACTGCGGACCTAGAGTGTCAGGCTCGGCTAGTCCTTCTGACCACCAAAGAGCCGTTAGTCCTAAAGGAGGAATCGCAGCCTCTTAGGAACCTGAAGGATACGGGCAGAGGAGTCTATACAGGCGGAGCTGTCCTCTAGGTGGGGAGATAATGTTGTAAACCTAGAGAGGGTCCAAGGCGGGTGCTAGGAATCTGAGTGCTTTGGACTTTATGCTACGGGCAATAGTTCTTTGAGGGCATTTAACCGGAAGTGAGCGAGATGAAAGCAGTGTTTGTTCTATTGATCTGGTTCTAGAATGTTGGATAGTGTAGGAGGCCGAGGATTAAGGGAAACTGTCGGAAACTGCGGGAATATTGAGGGACGTGATAAGGACCCGGCCTAGGATAAGAGGAAGGCAAACAGAGGAAAAGCTCTTCTTCGGAAGAGGAGTGAGCATTCTAGGACTCGATTCCTCCTGCTCCTTAGATGCTCGCTTTGGCACCCCTCACTGCTCTTGTGGCTACCATAAAGTATCTTTGGGACTTTGAGCAGATTACTTAATCTTTCTGGGCCTCAGGTTCTTCCTTTATGAAATGCAGTTGAACTAGAGTAGTAAAAGCTTCTACCGGGGTCACATTGATTCAGAATCCAAATAATGGTTCCAAATAATACACAAGAGGTGATTGAAATATATGATGAACGTTTAAATTTTTTAAAAAAGAAAACTTTATTTCACACATTGTCGTTAGTCCCCTTCACTTCCAACACACGTGGCATCATTCTTGCCATATTGTAAAGGAGTCCTGGAAGTCTTCTTTCATGAGTGTGTCTGAGATAAATTCATGACTGCTGCCGCAGAGTGCCATCCAACAGGAATGCAGGCTCATAACACGACGGCATGTCCTCAGACACTTTATTCACCATATCTGGCACTGTGCGATTTCAGGCTTGCGTCCAAAGTCAAAAAGACCATGAAAGGTAAACACTGAATGGATTCAGGACATCAAAGCGGCCCCAGCCGCGCATGAAAGTCACTGACGGGATCTTTCTGAATTGCTCCAGAAAGTAGCAAGATGGATAAGTCTGTTCAAAAACAGGGGTAGTAATTTGAGGAAGATTGATGGCTGTATGTCTTTTAATATAATATGCTTTTAAAATATTTACCATAATTTTCTATCCCATCTCATACAACCCCACTTTATTATCTTCTCATATGTATCTTGAATTCTCTATCTTTATTGGATTTTTCAGTGTTTAAACATGCTTACGTCTATGTCATTAAAAGATATCATTAACTCTTTGAATTACTTGATCTTTCTACAGCGTTTAAAATGGCTATCTGTTCTTCCTGGAATTTTTCACTATGTCTTCTAGCACACCAGTCCCTGATGGGGTTCTTCTGATTCTCCTGTCCCCTTTCTGGAGTTCTTCCTAAGCCCATCTCCAGGCTCGATATTCTAACCTTGTCTCTTGTCTCACTCCTTCTCTTCCTTCCCCATTGAATTCACGCAGTGTTGTGTAATGTCAAGATCTTGGGTCTTGAAACTAGAAACAACTTGGTTTAAATCCCAGATTTAGATTTTATTAGCTCATGAACCTTGAGCTGGTTGCTTAACCTTCCTGAGCCCACTTCATCATTTATAAAACATAATACCTGTAGCTACCCCACAGAGTTGTAAATACACACAAAAATGCCTAGTCCTGTGTCTATTATAATGTAAACACGGGTAAATATTAGCCCCTTTTCTTCTTTATGACTTCAGCTACTACCAGCATCTTTAGCAGGTATCTTTCTCCAGAGTTTTAAGTTCTTGTTTCTAGCTTCCTATCAGATAATATCTTTAGAGTTTTACACCTACAGCACATTGTCAGTGAAGATTAAATGATAAAAGAGTCCTCACCCTGGAAGAACTTAAAATTTATATAGTGATAGGGTTATACGCAGAATGCTGGAGAATTTGAAGGAGCAAGTTAATTTAGCATAAGGAGAATTAAGGAAGGCTTTCTGGCATAAGCCTTAAAGAAGGAGTAAAGTACTAGTATCAAATGTGAGAAAGGAGTTCTGCAGAATAAACAGCATAAACAAGAGCAGAGAGGCAATGAAACAACAGTTCTGAATTCACAGAGAATTTAAAGAAAGAAAAGCAATACTGAGAGCTGAGACTACAGAGAGGGAATGTTACTGTCATTGTTCAAAAATATTTTAGGAAATCAGTTTGGAATTGTGACTCTTTATCCCCAATAAAGGAATCTTTTTCTTTTTTTTTTTTCTTTTTTTAATTTTTTTTTTTTTTTTATTTTGGGGCAGTGTCTTGCTCTAGTCCAGGATGGTCCTGAACTCACTATGTAGCCCAGGCTGGCCTTGAACTCATGGATATCTTCCTACCTCAGCTTCCTGAGGATGTGAATTACAGACAAGAACAAGTGCCACCACACACAGCTTATAGAGGGCTGGAGAATTGAACTCAGGGCCTTGCACTTGCTACGCAAGCATTCTAACTGCTGTCAAGGAGTCCTATTCAAAGTCATGTTGAAGACAAAGGATAATCAAATGGGATTGAAAATGAAGTATAGTTGTTGTAAGCAGTGAGCTAAAATTTCTTCCATAATTCATAAAATATCACCAAAAAATCCAAAAAGAAGAACATTAATATTGTGTTGTATAATTTTTTAAAGTGCTGTAGTCTACGATAATAATGGAATTTAAGAAAAAGACTCAACTGGCTACATATGGTACATTGGTATTTTTAAAAGGCCTTTAAATAACCACACCTACTAGAATATTAATGATATTTAATTAAATAAAGCAAAGAACAGTTCACATATTTACATTTTGTATACTTTTTTGATACATCATAGCGTGTTACATTTTACACATTTATTTAGCAACTACTGTGTGCCGACCATGAGTCAGACATACACAAGATGCAAAGGACACAAGTCCGAGAACAGGTACCAGCAAAGGAATCCACACTCAACTGTACAAGCCAACAGAGCTCAAAAACTCAAAAGCTAAGTGAAAAATAGACATTTTCCAGAAGATAAACATGACTTGGTGAAATATTATCATGCAACTGCAATGTTTTTTAAAGAAATGACTGGAAGTGAATTATTTGCTTTAAGGCTTGACAGTATATAACTGAATAACATGTTTAGTTAGGCATTTATCAAATTCAGCAGTTTGTAATTTTAGGCAGTATATTCACCAATGTGATGAATAATCTATCAAATCCTATTCTAGGCTTTTCAAAAGTGATAAAATGTTATGTTTCTGAGGTTCATTTCTTTCTTCAAATTTGTCAGTTTTTTGCCATAAAAATCAAAATATCGAATACAAAACATAAAAGAAAAAATTTAATTCCAACAAATTATAATTCTTAGACTTTTCTATAAAAACTTTGTAAGGAAGGAATAGTATCTTTCCAGTAGATAGGATGATTTAGTAGATGTTGTCATGGTTAGTAGGTAATACTCATGAGCAGGCAACCGACTGTCTGTGGGTCCACCTAGAAGGATCTGTGATATAAATTTAAATATTTTATTATGTTTCAAACTATATTTAACATTGAATACAACTGAAATGAATATGCTTACTGGTGAAAAATGAAAGACATGAAATATACCTTTTATAAGTTACATTTGAAAATATTGTTTATGATTTTAACTATGACATTTTCAGATAATTAAGATTTTCTTTAGTTCATGGCATCAAAATTAAAAATTAGACTTTTTATAGTCTTTATAATGTTTTACCATTTATTTGCAATGCCTCCTGGAGAAAATACTAAGTGAAAGGCAGGGAAATGGCAGAGGAAGGAAATTATATTAAGGAAATTGCATATCACCTTTTTCTCAGACTATAATAGATTGATAAGTGAATTTTGCTATTCAATCCCTGTTTCAAGTTAACATTTTAATTGGCACCTCATGATTTTCTTATAGACCCTAATTTATTCTTTACAATGTAAGCCTTGTATAAAAGGTAATTTATTTATTAATTTCACATATTTCAAAGAATGATAAGCCATTTGTTTAAAATAGCAAAAATTCGTATTTCCATACTTCTCTGGCCAAATCAAGAAGGCTATGATCCCAATCTGCATGTTTTTGTATTTTGTCTTTTATTTTTACTAATGAGCTAGAAAGATGTTTTTGTTCTGTTAATGTTCTTTAATAAGTTCTTAAATTATGTATTATTAAAGCTGCTTTATGATTTTAAATTAATTAAAGTGACAATTACACTGTTACACTGTCTCTTGTCCCCTGTGCAGCATTACAAAAAATACTTGATAATTTTTATTTACCTTTTGTTTTTGAGAAAGGGTTTTGCTCTATAGTCCAGGCTGGTCCTGAACTAATTATGTAGCCCAGGCTGGCCTAGAACTCATGGCAATTCTGACTCAGCCTTCTGAGTGCTGGGATTACAGGCTTGTACACCACCATGCCCAGCTATTATGTGATGCTGGAGGATCAAACCACGGGGCTGCACACTTTCTTAAGCAGGTGCTCTAATCCCTGAGTTCCCTAGTGTTCTTGGGTAATTTCATTAGAATAGCAACACCTGTATAATAAAGTGGTGTCTACCAGTTCTCTGACATTGTTTCTTCCCTAAAATAATGAATACTTTAAATCCTCACAACAGAATAAGCACTAAAACTTAACATTCCATTTACTGCTGGCACTTCCTCAACTTTATTTGTGAGTCCTGACACAATAAAAGAAATAGTAATTTTTTTTCCTTAGGCAGAGGAGGACCCTGAAGATAGAACTTGTACAATCTAGTTATTTTTTTAAAGCAGTCAAATTCCACAAAGAGAATAAACAGGATGTTTAAGATTTCACATCAGATATACCTAGTGGCCCCATTATAGGTGTTTATAATTCCTTCTCTTAACCAATAGAAGAATGAGGAGGGTGAAGAGTTACATGAATAGGTGGTTAGTGTCAGGATAGCTATGTCATACTTTACAGTATAAACATAGTCTTCTATGCAATTGATAAGCAAATGACATGCGGGAGGCTGACTTGGTAAGATCTTAAGAAAGAGTACTCATAAACGTCAGTGATTTTTGGTTTTTGTTGTTTTTTGAGTTTTGTTTTTGTTTTTGTTTTTGTTTGTTTGCTTGCTTTGCTTTGCTTTGTTTTTTTGAATAGGGTCTGCAGTCCAGGCTGGTCTTGAACTCACTATGTAGCCCAGACTGGCCTTGATCATACAGCAATCCTCCTCTTTTAGTTTCCAAGAGTGCTACAAGCTACCACAGCCACCTTGAGATTAATCTATCTTTCTTGTAAGTACTGAAATTCAAACAGCCAGGGCTCCTATCAACACCCACCTTAGATGGGTCACTTTCATTTTTTAAAAATCTATGTAATAGGTCAGGGCTGCACTTAAGTTTTTTGTTTGTTTGTTTGTTTGTTTGTTTGTTTGTTTTAACAAACCTTTGGCCTAACAAAAGAAAAGATATTTACCTGATCCATTTTTAGTGACTTGGCTGAAATCATCCTCATCCTCGTCACAGCTTTCACAGTTTAATTGTTGGAGGACTGTTTCTGACTGGCTTTCAGTTTGATTGATATCTTTCTGTATAGTGAAGCTTCGAAGGGCAATAAGACGGTGATGTATTGCTGTGTGCAGACATCCTGTATCCTTGGCACCTGCCTGAGCAAGACAGATGGGTTGTTAAGAGCATAAATCGCCTATTAGTATTAGTCCCATTTTATAGATTTTTAATTTTTCACTATTAGTAAGGAGGGAATTATATAAGTCTAGAATGTAAATAAGTTCAGACAGTCTACAAATTAGAAGGTGAAAAGCTAATTAATTTTGAAACAAATTGCATCCTAATGTGAAGAATTTTATTTATGAGAGGTCCCAACTTCTATGTTTAAATTGAGATAGTAAAATTTTATAATTTAAGATTTCTATCTGAATTTAAGTATGATAAGACAATTCTTCCTCCACTGGTTTAGTTGTAGGATTGGAGAAAGATTTCCATCCCTGTTTTTTTTTTTTTCTTTCTAGCTATTTGCTTAGACATGCCTGTACCCCACATAGCTTTACAGAGAGGCAAAGATCATTAGAGGAATCTGTGATGTCTTCCATAAAAGCCACCAGGAGGTTTTGCTTTCCAGTAATTTTCTACACTATTTCTATGGCTTCTATTAATATAAAAGTGGTGGTACCCATAGCTAGCTTTGGTATAACAGTAACTGTTATTATATTCTCTTTTCAGCTCCTGCAATAATCCTGTGGATTTATCATTTTTTCCTTTGTATTAGCAAAAGTGGGTAGCATAGGTCATCAATGTATACTCATTTCCTTCTTTCTTTTACAAATGAGGAAACTGTAGCTCAAAAAGGTAAAATCACTTGTCTGAGTAAAAGCTACCCAGAAAATTATTTGGTCTTGAATCTCAAGTGTTTGTCTTTGAGATCAGTGGGGTTAACTAAGTAATGACAGTGCATAGTATTTGAACTCTTTTATCTACTAAAAAAATTTTTGAAGAATAAACTATTTAATGGCATGAAAACACTCATTTACATTGATAAGTAAAATTACATGAGTTTTTCACAATCATTTTAGCTATTTATTCTCAGCAGCTATATAAAATGTATTACTGTTCCTTCATTTTGCACATGAGTAAATTAGTTTAAGGAAAGTAGCTTGCTTGAAGCTCATATGGTATATACAGTATGGTGCATATGTATGTGTATGTGTTTAAATTTTTTAAATAATTTGGAATATTTATATATACATGATAAAATACCTTTGGGATGAGATCCAAATCCAAAAATGAGATTAATTTAGAGTTTATGTATACCTTACATACATAGTCTGAAAGTAATTTTATATAGTATTTTTAGTGTGCCTGTGGTTGGGCTGAGTCTCATCACATAAGATCAACTAAAAAACTTTATCATTTGGGATCTCAAATTTTCAAATCTGGGATACTCGTTCTCTGTAGCATACAAGCAAAGTGCTAATAATATTGTTACTATCTCTGAAGGTAGAATTATGAGTGATATTTCTGTTTGTTTTTTTCACTTGGGTTGTTTATCTCTATTAAATATTCTACAGTTTAAAAAGTCAGCATGGGTCAAGTATTGAGGTGTGGAGTCCAGTCATGGTTAACAGAGTCAATTTCAGTTTCTGGCACACTGCCTCACCCACTTTAAATCTGGGAGATCTGGCCTGGCCGATTATCAGGTATTATCTCCCGAAATGGAAAGTGCGGTTTGAACACCATCTTATCCTAACATATTAATAATACTCAACATCATAGTTGGCAGTTCACTTATTATAGTTACTAAAATCTTTGGGTTTTATCACTAGGCCATGCACCAACTTTGTCTCCATTATTCTATGTGGCCTGTTTATTTGTACTGTCACTTTCTGCCAAAGTCACGTGGATATTTGTCTTCTCCACTATTCTGGGTCTCAGCCCATGGGGAAAGCTAGCTTTAAGGGGAGGGACAAGGACTTAGTTCTTGGCACCTTCCTCGTGTCTGGATCTTGTATTTGAGGTCAAGCATTCTTGTTGCCGGGAACAACTAAACTGTGCTCCCATCCTGCTACCTTGGAGACTTACACATGTCCAGAATTGGAATTTGCTGCTGCACTGGTTGCTGTAATTCTTGCCAGCCCTGGGTTTTTCCATTTCTCCCTGGCTCCTTTCCAGTGATCCCAATGCTTTCCCTACCTCAGCTTGCAGTGTAGGGATCAGGCAGGGATTCTTTTGACCTCTTCCCAGGGAGCCATTACTGAAAATATGGTCACTTCAGTAACATAGTAAGATTTTTGATATAGTTTAAGCAATAAAGGATGGATGGTGTACATCATACAAATGTCTTGGAATGGGTACCAGTTGATTACTATAGACTTTGGTGATAATTTCTGAATGCCACTTACAATTGGGATTTTATTTTCTACTAAAAGCAACCATAATGAATGGCTGATGATTTTGCTAATGGCATAGATTATTATAACAAAATGGGAAAAATAGGAATTTAAGAGATCTATTAATATATATAATAGGTTAATCCTTGATCATTCCATCTCTTACCTGGATTAAGAATACTTTGATTCTACAGTCTTCCAAATCAGTAGCTGTTATTCGTAAATTTTTGTGGTTTGCCCTTTGAATCTTCATTTGAGCCCAGAGTTTGCTATTGAGGATCAGCCTCAGACTTCCTTGATTGCGCATAACTGTAGGAGGAAAGCGGATACATCAGAGTACAGATCTTGATTCCTTAGCCATCCAAACCCATCAGTTTTGAAAAGAAAGTCATCTTTTCCTCTTTTTATTTTGGTATGATATTAACTTTTACTAAGGATCATTAAATTCTACACAGAAAAAGGAGTGGATTTTATAACATGAAAATTACACAGCAAAGAAACCACTTTATGAAAGAAAAGGGGGAAAACGGACAAGAAACAGGAGGAAAGAAGAGAAATGGCGTCACTCCCCAACCAGTCAGCCAAGGGCCTGGGTGTATCTTGCCCATCTCCTGTCCTCCAGTTGCTTCCTTCTCCCCACTAGTGGTTCCTCTACCACTTCTGCAAATTATTTCTTTCATCAGAATTCAAAATTTTTAACAGGTTGAGTATGGCAACAATTTCTAAAAGTTGAACATTTTCTTGGCTGAAAGCAAACTAACTTTGTAGCTGTTTGTCACACTGTAATTCTCACTATTAAGTTGTAATATGACTAAATTATTACTTGATTTTAAAATTCCACTTAGGCTTTATTATGCTGAGACGTTATTTTTAGCTTAAATGTTAGAATTATATTTTTTAACTATAATGTTTTAAAATGGCTAAAATTTTTGAAGTCCCTTTAAGACCTACTAGCTTGAAAAATATTTATCTAAAAATTGTTTACAATGAAAAAAAACCTGTCAACAATTGAATTAAATAAATTACTACATTGTTATTTAAGAGCATATTATGAACTCATGAAGAAAATCGAAGGAAGGCGTATTGATCTGGAAAGATGATCACGGTATACTATGTAAAACAAAATATCAGATTTCAAAGCATTTAAACACCATTAATCACAAATTTTACACTCTATGCACACTACATGTGCATGTGTATGTACAAGACTTACAAAAAATACTCTGTTAACAGATTATCTCAGGAAAATAGGCTTTTAAGTAATTCCATGTTTTTCTTTTTTGTTAATCCATATTTTCTCTTTATACGGTGACTATATATCACTTGAACAATAATTTTCCAAAAAAAGTTGTCTGTGAGTTTTCTTTTTCCTTTTCTTTTCTTTTCTTTCTTTCTTTTTTTCTTTTTCTTTTTCTTTCTTTCTTTTTTTTTTTTTTTTTTTTTTTTTTTTTTTTTTTTTTTTTTTTTTTTTTTTTTTTTTTTTTTTTTTTTTTTTTTTTTTTTTTTTTTTTTTTTTTTTTTTTTTTTTTTTTTTTGAGTTTTCGGTTTTTGACAGCAGTGGAATTCAGCCAGAATAAAAAACAGCTCATATTGCCTTGAGAATATTACTAAGTCTCTGCACTATTCCTATTCTTTTAGTCAGAATTTTACTTCTTATCCATTCCTTGAACTTGATGTCTGAAACTCAATGAATATCCCCATACTTGGATCCATCTCCTACCTGGGGTCTAAGCTTTGACCTCTCTACCTGACTGGTATCCCCATTCACAGCACCGCTCTATTTGTGCTCATTTTCAGTTGGGCCTTCAGAACAACTCCTAGAATGTCCTTGTGGATGGCACATCTCTTGGCTCTTGATTTTACGGACTTTGGCTTCTGATTATCACCCTGCCTGCAGGATTCAAAAACTGCACACCTGTTTCCATAGGCACTGCAAATTCATTTCAACTCACAGCATGTTTAGAATGCCCGGGAATGGGAGAGATATTTGCTGTTTCAAAAACTTTCCAAGATGATTTGCATTATATTCTTTCAAATAGTAACAGAGGTTAGATGTGTGCTGGCCTCTACGCAGTTATCTGTAGTGACTCAATGAATTCTCACATTGCTCGATGAGAGTCGCAAATTATAGTTATTCCCGTTTTAACTTGGTACAACTGGGGCAGAGAGGTTAAGTCATTTGTCCCAGGTTACCATTCGGTGGTGGAGCCAAAGGTGGAACCAATACCGACTAATGGGAAAGTCTCCTGGTAATAAAAAAGCCCCTAGAGTTTATTGGGAATAACATTTGTTCAACACTCTGACTTTTAAGTGTGTATTATAACATGTATCTAGAAATTGGTGTGTACCTATGTAAGCAATTTTACCCTGAGAAATCATGGCTTGCTTTACAAAATGATTCCTTACTTAGTCTTGACTGTAATGTCCCACAGTCACTGCTTGCTGTGTCATTCAGTTTCAGAGTTCCTCTGCCCCTTTCAATCCAGGATTGTGTTGTTTTGTTGAATATAAAAAGCTTGCAGTTGATCTAAATGACAATTTTAAAACACATCAAATATATGGAAAAACTTTCAAGGCAAATTATTTCCTATGCTATAATTCTTTCTTATCTGTTTGATCTTTTATCAGTATGCACTTGGCTAATAATTTATAAACAAGTTTTTGAAATTTATTGAACTTCTAAAAATACAGCTTTTTTAAGTTCAAACCTCAAAAACTACAGAGACATACAAAGTGAAAAAAGTCCCCAATCCGTCTTCCCCATTTGACAAATTTCCACTCCTGTAACAGGTAACTATTCTTGTATTTTGTTTATCCTTCAGGAGATATGTACATATGTATGCATGCCAATATGTGTATATTCTTTTTAAAATATATGGTAGAGGGGCTGGAGGAATAGCACAGCAGTTAAAGCACTTGCCTAGCAATGAAACTGCCCTGAATTTAATTCCCCAGCACCACGTAAACTGGGTGTGATGGTGCACCTCTATAATCCCAGCACTTGGGAGACTGAGGCAGGAATATTGCCGTGAGTCCAAGGCCTGGGTTACATAGTGAATTTAGGACCAGCCTGGCCCACAGAGTGAGACTCTGTCTCAAAAAATAAATAAATGAAATAAAATTGTAGAATGACATGTATACTTACTGCTTTTTCACTAAATGAGTATATATAATATATTTATCAACATTTACATTAAACATAGAACTATTTGAGCTACACATTATTTAAAAGTAAAGGAATGATGGAACTATTTGCATGTTTACAATATTTCAAACACTATGAGAGCTACTATGACGCCATTCCATATATAATTTAATGATTACTAGTCTCAAATACTTCCATGTACAAGAATCATCTAGATGGTCTGTTAAAAATATAGCATGCTGGGGTCTCACTCTTAGCAATAGGAAATTCTTGTCTTGTTAAAAAAAAGTTACAGTGCCCTAATAGTCATGCATCTCAGCATTCAATATGATACTGTTGAGTACATCTAGGAAACCTTATTTATGCAAAATTCTAATCAACTTAAAAGGGAAAATATTTCATCTTAGACTGATGGCAAGTCATTTTTTGAACACTTAAAATTTTTGGTTTCAGTAGAAGTTCACCAATCATGTGATAATAGCACTGACTACGAAAGCAGGCATGGAAAATATGAAGTATATGTCTGAGGTTAATTTAAGACAGGATCCTTGGCTGTCTTCTTCCTTGAGGACTTGTGTGGCTGTAAACCCAACAACCTACGTCCTGGACAATTACACATACAAACATAAGATGACAAACTGAAGCTTTGGAAGCTTCCAACACTTTTGTTTAAGCCACTTAGGCTTCGTGAAAACTGCATTTCTGTCAACACTTTTAAGATGTCCTTGCTGATGATAACTTGATTCCATATAGATGTAGGTGCTACCAGAAAGAACAATACACAATGTACAGACCTTTAACACGTTGTGTTCTGATTCCTCCCCTGTAATGACATCAACTTTCTCTAGCAAACACTTTTGTGATGGTCGGGAAGAGAAAGCAGCAGCTGATTCAATTAGGGTTGGCTTTTTAGTGAAGTCTGTTCCTAAGATAAAATGAGGGGAAGAACACATAAGAGGCCTTTTCCTCTCTTTCATGGAAGTTCTTTGTTGCCTTGTTAATAAATATGTGTCCTTATATTAAAGAAAATCTATCTGCTCGTGTTTTGGTAAAATCTCCATATTGGCTGCCCAACAGCTTCAAGTTGAAATTTTTCTAAACAAGTACTATATTTCTGTGTCTTAATCTTTAAAAAGATTTTTAAATGCTGAATTACTGGGTTTTAAAATTTTATTGATTCTAACAAATTACATCAAAATCAAGAGACAAAGTACTTCAGTGTTTTACAAATGAAATCTTACTTAAATTTGGAGAGTTGTTAGGAAATTTCAGAATGGACTTGGATGTTTTTTCATCAGCATCTGAATCATTTTCAAGTCGAGGCTGGTTAAGTTTTTGAGTACCCTATGTGGGGAAAAGATGCATTACTTAATTTTATTCCTGGACACTTGCAGTAAGTGAAAAGATACTTTTGTTATGTTTTGACACAGTACACAAACCCAGCTGTTGTGTTTTTTATCTTGGGTTCTTTATGTGCTGAAACAGAAGAACTCTTCACCAGTGTTAGATAACTTTGGTTTCCATCTTCAAAAAAACATAATCTGCATATGATTACCCTACTGTAGATGGGATCTAGTTCTAAGAACAATGAAAAAAGTCTCAATAGTGCAAAAGAAAATAGTGGCCACTAGCCTAGGGAATGTAACCATCAAGTTTCAAGGTATTTTGGTATTCCCAGAAATTCACACCTGCCATCCACGTAATAGGGATAATAAGTTATCCACAAACCCCATTAGATGTCTAAGAGAATATCATTATAGAAAGTATCCTAGTTTTTCCTCTAAGCTTTTATTTTATTTTATTTTTTTGCTATCCATCACTTGATGTAACCAATCCTGAATGAAAAAAGACCATATGCCCTGTCATTTATGAGCATGGAGAATCCCTACAGAATATGAAGAATTCCAACAATGATATTGAAGAATCTTAGTCTCTTTTCCTTTATGAACTCAAGCATCTTTCACATTATTTAACTGGACATCAAAATAGTCCCTAAAAATTGATAGAGATGGGCATAGTTACATTCATTTTAAGAAAATTAAAACTCAGGATCTGAATTTTACTCTAAAAGCACATAGTAAACCAACAAGTTTGGAATGCATTTTAGCCCCTGTATTTCAGGACCACAGGTTTACAAGGCTAATTGGAGGAAAAACCTAAACTGCTATCTCCATACTTTGTGCTATCTGTGGGATACTATTACCTGAAAGAGAAAGGAAGCTTGGGTCCTTTTATACATCGAATTTAAAATGCTCCCGAGAAATGTGCACAAATGCTTCACCCAGCACAGTCTCTGTAGTACGGACTGAAATCCATTTGTATAGCTGTCACCTCATATTATATTATAATCATGAGGGGTTGGCTCTTCTTGAGCTTTGCATAACTACCTATCCTGATGGTTTTCAAACTTGACTGTATATTAGAATCACTTGGCGGCCTTTCCCACACATATTCTGATCTAACTGGTCTGGGGTGAGGCCCTAAGGAATCCTAAGGCCCTAAGCCACGAGGGACTAGATGAAACCACAGACGCCATTGCTCCATGTTATGGCTGGAACGGAAATGTCCCCCAAGAGCCTCACATAGCAGGATGTTGTGGACTATCCCAGGATTCCATGTGCTGTTAAGAATTGGACCTGGTTAGAAAGTGTGATCATGGAGGCTGAACCAGAAAGGAAGCAGGTCTTTGGGACATGACCTGAAAGGATATACTAGTTGTGCGCATCCTCACTCTGCTTCCTGTTCACCATACCGTGAACAGCTCCCTCTGGCTAGGCCTCCGCCCTGTGCTTCTGCTACTGCTGACTGCCTAAGAAGGAACTGAGACCTCCTGAAACTGTGAGCTAAAATAAACGTTTCCTTCAGTTGTGGATGTCGGGTCATAGCGACAAAGAGGTAAGTATGACATTCCACAGGTTTTTCTGTGCTGTACAATTCCCCACTGTCTTAGATTATGCACTCTTAGATATCAGATCTCTGTGCAGGGCCAAGTAACAGCTGCCTCATGTAGGGAATGCTCAGTATTAAATGAATGATAGTAATAGTTATTAGAGATTTTCTCCGGGTAAGTGCATTCTCCTAGGCAAGTAAGCTCCTGTGGTTTACTTTTAGAACTATTCATACCAATAAAAGTAATTATAATGTTTTTTGTGGTCAAATATTGAAGGATATGGCTGTGATTAGTGATTGATCAATGCTTTTGAATGTATCTTTTATAAAAATGCTATTAAAATATATTAAAATGTAATTACTAGTTGAGCTTACCCAGCTACTACAGATAATTCTGAATTTACTTAGATACCTTTGGTTTAACACAAGTCAAAGAGCCATTTAATATTTCACATGAATAATATTATAATTATGCAATTCTTTTCCTCTATAGTTTCTGATTATTCTAATAAACAAGGATATGCTTCCAACGACAATCCAGTTGAAGAAAGAAAATATGCCTTTGAACCCAAGAGCTAAAAAGTATGTTTCAAGCTAACACTGTTTTTGATTAATTTGCCTTCAGAAAATTGTGACAACTCTATTATAACAGAAATGAAAATCTTACCAAAACTCTTTCTACCATGTTTTCTCCAAAAACAAAGTCAGAACTGCAGCTGTTAAAAGAACACTTATCCTCACTTGGTTGGCATCTAGGAAAAAATAAGCATCTGCTATTGTAATCACATGGAGAAGGCCATCTTAAGAATCAGCAGTCAAAACCATTAAGACATTCAGTGGATTCATGCAAAGCATAAACATCTGATAACTTTTTGTGTATCTAAAGTTATTAAGAAATGAATGAAAAGCAAAGTTATTCCGAGCGGTAATATTCACAGTATTTGCCAGCTTCTACAGCTTTGGCCTCAACTCATCCAACATTTTGTGCCCATCACCGGCTGTCTGATCAGCTCGTTGGACTTCCCTGCCCTCCACTTTTGCTTTTCCAACACAGTCTCTCCCATCTTTAATCAATGATCTACTCTGCCCCAAAGGGGCCAATGATGCTTTTAGCAATCAGAGATCTTCAGGGCAAAAGCAAAGCTGCTCTGTCTTGTCAATCCCTCTTGAGTGTGCATTAATTTTTTTCTCTCCAGAAACATCTTTAGGCATTTACCTGTTTTTTTTTTTTATGCTAAGAAACTGCTGAACAGTCAGTTCTTTGTAGGCAGATGTCCTTAGCATTCTCTATTGCATCCTTGGGGATGCACAGTCTACAAGTGCTGCTGTACCCAGTCGAGGCTACCTGAGTGGCTCTTGTATGCCCAGAGCTAATAGGCATGTTCTCTCCAGTCAAGCATTACTCCTTCGTAATCAGAAATACTAAGAAATATTAATTTTTCTTTTCCTTTATGATTTTTTTTGTAGTGTTAGGGATTGAACTCAGGGCCTCCAGACTGAATTCTACCTCCCCAGCAACTTTCCTTTTTTATTTTGAGGCAGGGTCTCACTAAGTTACCTACGTAAAACTCGATGTGCGATCTTCCTGCCTCAGCTTCCCAAGTGCTGGGATTTGAGGTGTATGTCACCATGCATAGATTAACTTTTCCTTTTGTAGATTTATATTGCTCTCCTTTATGACTATATAGTTTATGCCAATAAATAATATATAACCTTAAAATAATTAAGAAGAGGAGAAAAGAATGTCAGATCATTAATGATGAGCTAAATAAAGTCTAATCATAACTTTTTGAAATTCTTACCCAAGCCAATGAGAAAATGAAGATAACCCAATATTACATAGTAATATTAAAAACATCATGGATATTTTAAGCATGCAAACTTGTGATTCTATAAAATGACCATAAACTAGGCATTCAAGAGGCAAAAGGACCAGGAGTTCAGGGCCACCCAAGGTAATAGAACAAGAGACCATCTTACAAAAAAGCTTTCAAATTGAAGTCTTAGCTTTTCTACAAAATGTAATTAATAGAAAATTATTTTCCATGAATGGAAAAGCACTGACTTCTGTTTTCTCATTACAGGTTGAGCATCCTTAATCCAAAAATTTATAATCCAAAATCCTACCAAATCTGAAACTTTTTGCATAATATAATATTGACATAATATCACAAGGAAATACGTTATCACAGGGGAAAATTTCCAGTCTCATCTGATGGACTACAGTTAAAATGAACAAAGTTATTTAAAATACTATGTAAAATCACTGTCAATGTATGCATGTAAGGTATATATAAAATGTAGATGATTTTGTGTTAAAACTTGGCTCTCATCTCCATGATATTTATTATGAATATTCAAATATTCAAAAACTTGAAAACAATTAAAATCTAAAACACTGGTAGCTCCAAACATTTTGATAGAACACTGAATCTATATTAACTTACCCTGCTGATGTTGCACCTAAAAAGTTCTGGTTGGAAGACAGATGGATTGACATTGTGGCACTTGATAAATTTTTACTTAGTAAACTGGAGTTTCCCTCAGAAATCTGAAATAAAAAATCCATCTAAAAAGACATCAGACAAGGAAACAACAGTTAACTATGTTGGAAGTTTTATTATGTTCAAGTATTGCCTTAAGCCTTTTATGTAAATTACCTCGTTTAATTCTCACAATTCCATACATGTTGTATTTCTATTATCCACATTTTATAGATGGATACAACTGCATAAAGACCTTAAATAACTGGCCCAAGTCACATGTATCAGAATGAAGTTGACATTGAAACACAGGTCTAATACCAGACTATATGCCACAGTTCAGTACACAGAAATCTTGTTTCCTATTTATTGCTTTTATCTTTCTAGCCAAAGTTAATTAGTTCTGACTTAGTTGGGCTATTTTGCAGAACTACTTAACCCTTGGAAATATCTTAAGAGTTTCACCATCACAGCCACCTAATGTGAGAGGCAACTCAACTCTTCATTCTGAAATTTGCTACCAGTAACTTAACCAACTAGTTATTTTTTCTTATAAACACATACATATGCTCATTGCCTATACTAGTATACATAAAAGTGAGGACGATGAGAACTGGAAAAGCCCTATAAATTATCTGATCTACACAACTCCTATGGAACTTAAGATGAAAGACAAAGTGAACCAGGGGATTAGGGTGGGGGAGGAGGGAGGGAGGAGTGGGTAGGGGAAGGTACAAAAGGAGAGTGGGAAAGCCCTTGTCACCTTGACAAGATACGTATGTGCACAAAATGCTCAACTTCACTGTAAACCTTGAATTTTGCACGTATACATATCAATAAAATGTGGGAAAAAATTATCTGATCTAGCATTTACAGTGCTTTGTGAATAGCACCCTTCCCCAACTGGAATTTGCAAAGACATTCTAAGGAGGTAAAGGAGGGTTCATGCCTTTAAAAGCAGGTGGGATTTGTTTTCACTTAAATTTTTTATATTAGTCAAAAATAATTTTGAGTATTTTCTCTTATAAGACAGGGATTTGAAAGCTGACAATACATATCAAAGAGCAGTGAGCAAAGAGCAAAGTACATACTTGTGATCCAGTTACTTAGATAAATTATCTTTCAGCCAAAATGGTAGTTTTTACTCCTATATTGCCTTAGACAATTTTTAGGCGTGTTTTATTTAGTTTATACACAGTAATTGACCATTGCTTAATAACAGTATGAATAACATTTTTCTCATGTTCATATATGTTAATAAGGAACATAAAAATAATGATTCTATAATATTCTCTTATGCTGTACCATTTAGATAGAAAACACAAGAATACACAAATACAGACAAGAATACACAAATACAGACATGCTGTGTTCCTCACATTCTGGGAGGCTGAGCCAGGAAGATCGCAATTTTAAGCCTAGTCTGGGCAATTTTTAGCAACTTAGTATTACCCTTTCTCAAAACTGAAAAACAAAAATGGGTTGGGATGTAGCTCTGGGTGACAACCTGGAGCTCAGTCCCCAGTACCTTACACACACATATGCACACACAGAAATGCAATTAAAAATTTACAAAAATTATGCCAAGAATGGAATGTTGATATAATTCTGATGTCAAGACATAACCAAATCCCTGATAACATTCCCCCAGTAAATTCGGCATAGCATTATAACAACTATTCAACCTTACATTTAATTTCAAACAAATTGAACGCATACACCATTTCCTAAGTAGTTACAAGTAATAAGTTATACAACATGACAATGATTAGTCCCACACACATACATAAACACACATATACACATATATACTTTATTTTAATTCTGAGAGATCTTTCTATGTCATTAATTTGCCCATTCTGAGTTCAAACTTGTACTCCTACTGCCTCAGCCTTCTAAACTGCAGCAAATACAGGCTTTTGCTACATGCCTAGTTTATTAAATTATATTTTAATGAAAACTTTTATTAACATAGTGATCCAAAATTTTAAAAACGTCTTACTTAAAAATCACTGCATCTTTGTTGCTATAGGAAGCTGGGGTAGAGTGGTGACTTGAGTGAAATGACTTAGGCGTGGAAGATTAATATGTTAAACACCGTATGGTTTCTCTGACTTGGAAAACCCAGAACACAGACATTCTTTGGAACCATATGAAGTGATAGATGGAGCGGGGGAAGGGACAGGGAGGTGGTGGGAGGGTAGAAGATGGGAAGGGATTGTGAAGTCGATGGGATACATAGATGTATGAAACACCCAAATTCATTGTAAATGCTATGTATTACTTTTGTATATTAATAAAAATAGTGGGAAAATCACTTACTGTATAATATGCATAATTGATTAAATGGCTTTGAAAAATTCATAACGGGTCCCATGAAATCTTATCTTACAATGAAAAGTGTTTGAAAATATAAAAATGTTGGTAAATGCTGACCAAGCTCAACTCCTTTATCTCACTGATAAAGAGAGTGTTGGGTGCTTTGTTTGGATAAACACAGGCAGCTGCTGAGGCAGGATTAATTCCATCCTGAGGTTTTTTTTTTTAATTGAATCGAAATAGTTGACATTTTTCACTTCTCCTGTGGAATAGTTGAAGTGGAAGCAAATGATCAATAGAACAACATTCTAATTCCAATTACCTAGTGTATGTCCGGTTACCCCAAGAGTTTGTTTCTATTGGAAGGCAGAAGTAGAGCGGTGACGATAGAAAACACCCTTGTACCTATGTCTACACGGCCTGAGCAAAATGAGTGTCTCCTTAGAAAAGCTTACAGTCCAGGATTCAGAATTTCAATAGCTGGAAGAGACAATTCTTAGTCAACTCTGTATGCTTTCCAGCTCCTCCCAGTTACACCATGCGGAAGGTCTCTTCCCTGGTTAGGTACCAAGAATTGAATCCAGGGCCTTCACACAAAGCTACATCTTTAGCCTTTTAAAATTTTTCTTTTTTAAAAAAATTTTGAAACAGGATCTCAAATGTGTCCAAGAGCTGGAACTTGGTGATCCTCCTGCTTTAACTTCCCCAAAATGCAATAACTCTAATGCAAGAGAAGTTTAATAAAATACTGAGGGCTTTTTTTTTCTATCTATTCTGGGCATTTCTCGGGCTGAGAGGTGTTTATAGTTCAGGCAGCCCCATTACTGTATGTGGGGATACCAGAACAGCCTTCTAACGAAAAGAACAAGGGATCAAAGTCAGTCGTACAATGCAGGTTTTCCTACCATGTGTTTTGTTTTTTCTTTAATATTGCAGGATTCTGGTGCATGGTGTCCACATATTTTTCTCACTTTTTCATAGCTCTGGCATTGAGGTGGCTGCAGAATAGCAGGTCTTAGAACATGTTCAGAAGGTTTCACGTGACCTTAAGAGAACAGAATGTAAAAGTCAGTATATGGTTACTGAAATATTCCTTTCTCCCTATTTTAAGCTAAACTAGTAGTTTTTCCACCATCATGATTCAACAAGGGACATTAATTAACCAAAGTTAAAGTACCCAGAAAATTGTCTACTATTCACTCCCTGCGTAGATTTTGCTCAATAAATTTTCAGTTGGGCCAAGAGACCTAACTTATCAAATGTTTTTATCACTCATGTTTTGTCATTTTGCCTTACCTCCATACATGCAACACGCACATAAATAGACACACACACACACACACACACACACACACACACACACACACAGAGAGAGAGAGAGAGAGAGAGAGAGAGAGAGAGAGAGAGAGAGAGAGAGATGTTATAATGTAAAATTCCTGAGACTGTTGGAATGGAAGCTCCCTACCTTGTTCTGAACTGTTCATATCAACATTTCTTTGCACAAGAGTTGATGTCATGAAAACATTGTTTTTCTTCACTGTAAGAAAAAATATTTTAAAAATGCAAAATTTGTAAATGGGCCAGTTTCTACAATATTAGGGTTTTTAAAGTTCTGTTCTGAATTCACCAGTAGATGTCACCATTGGTGCTAAGAGTAGCTGGGAGTATCCATCTGGTAAAAATGGGATTGCTGGATAAGTTTTGCTACATAATTCTGTTTAGTCTCAGAAATCTAAATGAAAAGCAGGTCACTGAGAGAAAAGGCAGCGTTACTTACAATCATGAAGTAGCACACTGAGAAATTCTGCAGATTATGAAATCTTAGTTGGTTGTGGACACTGTGTGTACTAGTAAGAAACTTTAATAGAATTTGTAAGCCCATTTGCAAAGTGTGGCCTCCCCCCAACTCCTTAAGGAGCATACCCAAGATAGAATTAAGCAAGACCACTATACTGTTATTTTTCTACAAATATGTTCTTGGGTGGTAGCTTCAAATACAAGTTTCTTTACATTTCCTGGGGGAAAGGAATTCCCTCCAAACAGCAAATCGCAGGGGCAGCAACTGTTCAGTATTTGGTTAAAGAAGATGACAATGGATAAGAATTGCTTCTCTGAAGTATTATAACATATTTCAAATGTTGGGATAGAATTGCTTCTCAAAGTAAAATTCATTTTAATGGTTATCATCTTTATTATTGAGAAACCAACACTGAATCATTCATATAAGTCTACTATTTTTCTTATTTTCAACACCATCTACATTCTGCACAACAATGAAGTACTAATACCATTGCTTCTTTCTTCTTTGTGGCTGGTTTTAGAAAGTGAATTAGAATTAATTGAAGTGGTTTTGTAGATAACTCAAAGCTACCTCTGCTTTGTGCACACACACAATGGCTACAGCCTCAGTTGGGCTTAGAAAGGGTCTGTTGAGCTAGAAAGTCTCTTTTGTGTCTGGAAAGTGCCTTGCACCCTGTTGTTCACTCATGCTTAAAATTATTAATAATAATTTGAATTCTATCATTTGAAACCTCTGTAGCTCTTGGGTACAGAGAGAATAGTTAAAAGAAAATGAATTGTTTAAAATTTTATTTCTTAATGGGAAACTTGGAAAAGGCAGTTGGTGGTTCAGTAGAAACAAAAACACAGAAGGATAGAAATGATCATTTTAATGTGGAGAAAGTATCAAACATTTCAGTATTTTGTTATGCTAAGAATAGTTTCACTTAGAAAAACATTAAAAATTTCAAGTAAAGAAATGTTTTAGTTAGTGAATATCTCAATGGAATCATATTCTAAACTTTATAAACCTAAAGCATACCTGTATATTTTGAGTACTATATAAACTGTATGGAATTTTAATATCTCAATGAAGCAAGTTTCTTTTATTTAAAAGGACCGCCTTATATGAAATCATGCTATCTTAAACATCAAGTCATAAAAAAAACAACCTCAAAATTTTTTACCAAAAATAAATACGTATATTTTCTGGATTTATGACGTATTCATCACGTGTACTTGCCTGCATACTTTGCAATGCCCCTATCTGATATCCCAGGAAAAAACCTCATCATTAATGAGAATGATTTTGAAAAGACAGAGCACGAGGCTTGAGATTATTACCTGGCCCAGATGGAGGGAATGTTGGGAGGTCCGTGAAGGATGAAGATCGCAGATGCTTCTGAATCAAGGGAGACACTAGAAGCAGATTGCAAACTCAGGTCAGTAAGGAAGTGAGGTTATGTTTTTTTTTTTTTGATTTGGAATTTTGCTGTTTGGGGAAAGAAATCTAGATCACTGATTTAGAAAACAATCTTTGTATTTTTATCAGTAAAAATAAATGAAGAGTGCCTGTGGTAGGTATTAAAAATTAATTTTCTTTCCATTCAATTCAATAAAAATTTTTTGTTGGTCCTGTGTAAGTCTACCGGACATGAAAATGAACTCAAAGAACTTCCAGTGGAGAAGATGGACAGACACACAAGCAGGCCCGCTACGAGGCTGAAGGCAACACAGCCCTTTTTGAGGGGAATTGTTAAAGCGCTTTGACATAGAAGGGAAAGCTAAGTTGCTGACTCGGATACTGTATATGAGAAAATTCCTTTGAAAGGGTAGGTATCCACATCTTACCACTACTATGCTTAGTGAAGTGACTCAGACTCAGAAGATTATAGATTGCAAAGTTTCTCTAATATGAGAAACCCTGAGTATAAATAAGCAACAGTCAAGCAGGTGAGATGTTGGAGGCGGGGACATGGGTATGTGGAGAGGGAGGGAAGGAGGAAGGAGGTGGGAGGCTGGGAAGGAGGAGGGAAGGGCATGTGAAGTTGATGGGATAGATAGATACACAAATTTCCCGAGTTTGATATAACCATTGGGCATCACAAATACATACTAATAAAAAATGGGAAAGAATAAAAAGGGTAGATATCCATTTATTTAAATAGACGATTACTTTAAAAATATCTGTTTCCTCCTAACTACAAAACAAGTACATGATCATTGCAAAAACTTTGAAAGCAAAGTGCAAAGCCAGGGCGGGAAGGACGGGCCGGGTCACCGGTAACACTGCTGTCATCATACCAGACAGCCCTTCTGTGTTCTTCCGTAACGCTGGTAAATTGAGTTCTCAAACACCGACTCCCTTGCAATCCATGTCATGGCTTGCTTTCACATGACCAATATTACAAAATGATATTATAAATGTTGTTCATTGTTGTCAAATGTCTTAGTAATTTCACATTCAGTGTAAAAGAGCAGTAAACAAGATTATGCCTACCTCGATGGCACCGAGAATCTGTGTTATACAAAGTAAAAGATGAAGACCGTGCACGTTTTCTTGAGAAACCAAGACATTCTGCAAGAAATTCAATGGAAAGGGTAACAAATTACCATAACAAATTACCCTCAGCTCCTGATATGAAGGATGAGTAGAACCTCCTTTTCTCTATGCAAGCCATCTTTTGAGAGTACGTTAACTCCTGAAGCCCAGTTTTAAACATTAAGGTCAATACAGTGGCAATTATAAACCTATATGCATGTTAAATGACTATAAATCAATTCAAAATGAGTGGCATCAGCAGAAATTCTATATGCATTCCAGGATTCTACAGAGAATATTTTTGGTAGCCTGAGAGTCACGCAGTGGAGAATCACGAATTTTTACTCATTTCTATAAGCGTTCTCGGGGACCTGTGTGCCATCTTTTACACCAGAGGCCTATCCATATCCGTGTTTAAAACAAGAAACACCACTGTGCTGTACAAAGTCTCTGCCACATGCCAAAATGTTAGTGCCTACGCGTTTTCTTTGTATAAAAAACTGATTTTGCAGTACAGAATGTGAACTGTTACCGTGTTCTGCTACTTCACACAGGGTGTCTTCCGCCGGTCTCTGAAAGGACACAAAGCTACCAATGAGAACTGAGTATATTATGAGTTCCACCCTGTCACTTTATAAGAGGGTTCTCAAAAGCTGTTTGGGCCTTGCCTGGACAGAATAACTCACCTTTATTTACCAGGTTGTAGTCACGGGAGAGGGCAAGTCATAATACCAGTATTACGTTACTATTTCTCTGCCTACAAAATCACTTCTGGGAGTTTGTTTAAAATGCAGATTTTTGAGTCACCCTCTCCCAATTCAGAAGTGGCTGGGCTGCAAAGTCTTGGAAGTTAAGTTTTCCTTTAGTTTAGTTTTTTTTTTTTTTTTTGGGGGGGGGTGGTAAATGACCTGCACAGGCAAGACTGAATACCAGAACAATAATAATAAGCTAAAGTGAGAATGTCACTAATCTTACTGTTTTTCAAAGGTGATTTGTGATGCTCAAAACAAATAGGTTTTGTAAGCTCCCTCTTAAACACCCAGTGGTAGAGATTCACAAGGACCCTCAGCCTCCACCATCTCTTTCAGCTCCCAGCCCTTTGCCAGTCACTCCAAATACACATACTTTTTTCATAAAAGCAGCATGTTATTCATAGCTTTAGGACAAGGCCCCTGGCTTCCTGGCTTCCCATTCCAGCCAAGCTGGTATCTACAAGTCCCAGCTATGAGAATATCCAGAGACTCTCCTCTGAGAGCGATGAACAGCAAGAGCAATCTAGGTGCAACAAAGTCTCAAGCCAGCCAGCATCTTGAAGGAGAATTTTTTTATCAAAGTAAAATCAAAGATATCAAAGTAAAAAAATAAGAAAAAGTAATCAGATCTTACCTTAAAAGTTTGCTCTCCCTTTTCAAAAACAAACATTGGTTGAGCAATGACAGATTTTTCTATATATAAAAAAAGAACAGCAAGAAATCAAAACTGACATTTTAAACACCACCTAAATTATTTGAACAATTCTTTATTCTGCATTTTCCTTGCGTTTGGATAAAATCCAAACTATTTTACTTGGCTACTATAGATTGCATATTACAGAAATAAGACTTGGGTAAATTAATAGTAGTATGTTTCCATAAATAGAGAGATAGGTGATGCCATTATAAGGTCACACTTTAAACGCTTAAGGAAAACAATATATAACTACCTGCCTGTGGAACTTCATCAAGACATCATGATCAATGTCTTTATTTTAGGAATAAAGAGTCCAAGGGAGTGAAAAGAATCTCACCTGAGAACTGTTCTACTTGGGATGGATCTTAAGCTATAAGTAGTAGATACTCTGTTTTCCTTCCTTAAAAATAATCCAAAAATAATAATTCATATTTCCATCACTATTTAGGATCCATCCTATACAGAGTTGTAAGCACAGGAAGCTTCATTCCTGTTGCTGGTGGAGCTTGGTCAACTGAATCTGAACTCTGGCCACCCAGATTGTTTTGCCCATTCTCCATCAGGAGTACACAGGTGGTACATTCTTGGAATCTCAGCACTCACTCCAGGAGGTTGAAGCAGAAGGGTCATAAGTTTCATGAGCCCAGCCGGGGCAACTTAGAGATTAAGTGAGACCCTGGATTAAAACAAAAAACAGAAAGGGCTGGGGTTGTAGCTCAGTGTAGAGGTTCTGGGTTCAATCCCTGGGATCTCGGGAAAAAAACTGAGTATATGTTTGATAAGCATTTATCACAATCCTCATGAGCCCACACAAGTGGAAAATGAGTTTACTCATAAGTTATCCAAATTGAGAGGGCAGCGAGTCTGCCCCACTTGCTTCCACAAAAGTACTCCAACTTACAGACGTGTAGGGAAAAGCCAGAAAATGTGCATATGTACAGTTAGTCAAATTTTGGCCCACCAGAAAGGCCCAGAGAATTGTCAACCTTGGAGCTACAGCTGGCAAGTGACAGTTTCCACTTTCTGAGAGAAAAAAGCTAAAGAAAGCATAGTATTTTTAAAATTCTAATTTTAGAGATCCATTTCAATGTTTCAGACTTACTAATTTTTTTCTATGATTGACCAGATAGTCGAGAGAAACCCATCTACTCTAAGATATACCCAAACAATAATTTTCAGTATCAACATCAACCATTTTAGAAAATATTTTATAAGGTTAAAACTCAGGCTCTGAAGTTAAGCACATGTTTAAATGTAATTTCTAAAACAAACTGATTATTTGTTTTGTTTTGGAAAACTTACCTCAGAGTTTATGGGAAGATAAGACACAAAATGTCATTAAAAAAAAAAAACTAGTAAATATTTGGTACAATGCCAATCCCCATTCGACACAATGTTTTTGGTTCTCTTTTTTCTTTTGCAAAGCTGAGGATTAAATTCAGTGTCTTACTAGCATTAGGCAAGTGCTTTACCACTGAGTTATACCCGCAGCACCTAGTTCCCCACTCTAAACTCATAGCTGACATTGCAAAATGACGATAAAACATTCTTGATGAGCCCAAACAAGATCTCAGACCTTTCCCATTATAGTAATAACTACGAGTGTCTTGGTATACACTGAGGTAGTTTGTCATTCCTGAGCCTAATAAATACAAGTCTAGCTGAGGAATTTTAAGAAACCGCCAGACAATTACATCTTTTACATGCCAGAGAAGACCTCCCCATTTCCCTGCAATCCTATCTTACAAGACACTGTCATGATCTCTGCCAGAACTCTGATCTCCCGGAACCACGTGAACTTGGGTAGCTTCTACCAGCCCAGTGTAATAAATAAGCTGTTCAATTCTTATGCGAGTGTGATCTGCCTTTGAAGCTGATAATCCCTGGCCAAATAAAAGAAAAGAAAAACAACTAAAAAAATTCCCAATTACATATTGGCATTCATATTTTGGTTCTTTTTCAGAACACACTTCTTCTCCAGCAAGTACATTAAATTTAAGTAATGAGATTACTAGTGATGTTGAAAAGAAATAAATTTTGTGAGTGTGTCATGGAAAACTTACAAATCAGAACAAATGAAGCTTTTATGAACTGAGCTTAGGATAGTTATCTTTAAACATCCTTAAAATAGTATGACCTGGCCTAAGTCTAGACAAATATATATTGACTTTTTGCTCTACCAAATCATAGAGCTAAAAACATGCAAAAGTGATCCTCAATAATAACATTAAGGAGGAAGTCACAAAAAGTGATGGGGTTCAATCCCTGGGACTTCCAAGCTTGAGGAGTATATGGTAATAATGTAAGAAGGGTACTTTTATTTGTTAATTCAACAAATACTTATTGAGCATTTATGTGTGTATAATGGATTAGGGGCTAGTAATACATAGTCTGATCGAAGGTGTCAGTGGTAGTGCAGCCATTTTCTTTTCTTGAGACTGCGCAGAACCATGGAGAGAAAGCAGATAACCTTCATATCTCCTCTTCAACCCTCATTCTTTCCCTTCTCCTAAGCAATTTTTCTGACTCTGTCCCCCAAGCAAGGACAGAGTTAAAATAAACATTTATCAAACCATTGTGCCCATAGCAGACTTTTTACCTGTCCCACTAGGGGAATTTAAAAAACAAAAACAAAGTTCTTCAAGTATATTTCTAAAAATTTAGGCTATCTTTTTTGTAATAAGGCCACTAGTTAATTTATTCAACAGGTGTTTGTAGAAAAACGATTATGCACCAGTCACTTTCAAGAGATTGCATATAAAGCAGTAAAGAGCTGTCATTCTTGTTCTTATCTAACTTACACAGAGGAGAGAGGGAAAATAAAATTAATTCCACAATTAGTTAAATTCAAGTGGGATAAAGGATTAAGAGAGGCCAGATTCTCAGTCAATGACCAACAGGGATACATGCCTTGTGTCTTAGTTACTTTTTTATTGCTGTGACAAAATACCGGACATCCACAAATCAGGGAAGGAAGAGCTTCATTTTAGCTCACAGTTTCAGAGGGTAATAGTCTATTCATGGATGGCCGGCAACAGTGGAATCACATGGCAGAGCTAGAGGTGGAGGCAGCTTCTCATGTTCCAGAAGGAAGGCAAGAAGTAGTATTCATTCTTCTAGGTCCCATCCCAGTGATGCGTCCCTTGTAGGCCCGAACTCAGTGTTCTGCCCCTTCCAGGCTTAAGCCCCCACCACACACCTGTAATCTAAACCACATGCCTGCGTTCCGCCATATACCCATAATTCACCTCTTAAGATCAGGCCCTGATCTTCTAATGCTACATGGCTCCATAGATAATCCATAACACCCAAAGGCATGAGATTTTGGGGGGGTACATTCCAGATCCAAACCACAATACCTAGTTTCTGGGGTCATAGCGGTACTTCCGGGAGAGACGGTATTTAGACAGAATTATAGAATGGGAACAGTTAGCCAGGCAGACATGGGCAGAAGGTCATCCCAAGCAGAGGAAGAAGCAAGAGAAAAGTCCCCCAAGGAAGGACGGAGCTCCCTAAACTCCAACAACGACTGGAAGCAGTACGGCTGACATCCTACGGGAAGAGAGGACCCGTGGTACAAGTAGCGCTGAAGATAAAGCAGGGACTTGGAAGTTTTGGCATGTTTGTTTTTATTCCAGGACAAATGGGAGATCAGGAAGGAAATAATTTGCTCTAATATGTATTTTTAAAAGATCATCTGCCTGCCTGCTGTGTGGAAAATGAATCAGATGGAAGGCCAAGGGAAGTGAAATAAGAGTCTCATTTAGGGGTAGTCTAAGTTTTAAAAGAGATTTGCTGAGGTCACTCTTTATTTATGTATGTACGTATTTATGATTCTACCACTATAGATTTTTGCAGGAAATGGAATAACTAAAAGTTTAAAATAGTCTTTTGCTACAAGGAATGAACATGAGGGGATAGGGAAATACCTTAACACTAAAAGATTAATGTTGACATTTTGCCTTTTACAAGATTTATGTAGCATTTAACAAAACCCTATAGTTATCATTATTTTTGAATACTTTTTAAGAGAAGATTTCATTCGCCTCAAAAATATTTGATTAAGTACCTGATACAAAACACAAAGGACTATCTGTAATAAATAAATCAGTCTTGACTTACTTGCAATTCTGCTTCATAATGTTGGTATGCTGTGGAGATATGTATCTGTTTTGTTTCACCTAATCGTTTTAACTATTCTGTGGATTAAATATTTTTTAACCTCTTAAAGTTGAGGAAACTGAGCCTATTAAGTAGCTTGCTCAATGTCACACCACAGGTAAAGCATCCTTCCTCCAAAACTATTGGTCTTAACATTCACATATTGACTGAGTTAGCTTTCTGTCCTGAGGTGATTAGCTTATAAAGAGAAAAGGTTCATTTTGGATCAGTGTTGTGGAGGTTCCACTTGTACTATATTGGTCGTGTTGCTCTGGACTTGTGGCAAGGCAATATTTCATGAAGGGAGCACAGCAGAAGAGAGCTTCTCAACTATGACCAGTGAGCGAGAGAGAGAGAGAGAGAGAGAGAGAGAGAGAGAGGAGCTGGAGCCCCACAGTTCCCTTCAAGGGCACATTTCAAATTACCTAGAGGCCCAACTCTTCAAGATTCCACCATCACCCAGTAGCACCTTCCCACACACCAAGCTTCTAACCCATGGACTTTTGAGGAATATTCCAGTTCCAAACCACAGTATTGACCTATAACTAACACAGCTCGGCTACCACCAAAAAAAAAAAAAAAAATCATATTCTAAATGTATAATCTACACAGTCCAGAATTATTCCAAGGAGTGGACTTTAATTTCCTCCTGAAATCAGAAGTCACATAATAAGAAAGTGTTCATGGAAGCAGGTGGAAGAAACCACAAACAGAAACAATAGCAACAACATTCTGGGAGCTGGATATGAAAAGATAAATGGTTACTGACTTATCAGATAGGAAAAGTTAAACTTCAGGCTCAGGACAGCAGTGGACATGCTAGCAAGCAGCCTGTTTTATACCCTACAGAAACACTAAGATTCAGGCTTTGGTGCCTCGAAGAGCTTCTGAAAGGAGAGATGAAGTTGGCTTAAAAAGGAGATACTTTATTTGGCAGCAAAATAATTATTCCTCTTCTAATCTAGTAGGAGCCTAGAGCATTATTTCCTAGAAAAGACAAGTATCTGGCACAATTTGAAGTAGACATTCTATAACCACCTGGTTATGTAAACATACACATGCTGTAATAGTTCTGTAGTTCCTATAACAAATTATCACAAGTTCAGTGCCCTAGAACAATGCAATTGATCACACTACAGTTCTGGAGGTCAGAAGTCAAAACAAAATGAGCTGGCAAGTCTGTGGTTTCCTTCAGTTGCCCTAGGGTGAAATCCATTTCGTCATCTTTTTCAGCATTTAAAGGCTTCTCTCACTTCGTGGCTTGTGGCCCAGCATCCTTCCAACCTCTGCTTTCACCCTTTCAGCCTCTCTGACCCTGAATTCTCCTTCTTCCCCCTTGTTTTATAGCCTTGTGATAACCCTGGACCCACCCACACAACCTAATATAATCTTCCCATCTCCAGACCAGTTTTCTTTTGCCATGCAAATGTCCATTTTCACAAGAGTTTTGGATTTAGTAAGCAGCTATGTTGAGGGAGACATTCTGATGCCACGTGTACGCGTTGTTTGTTAGGCCTTCATTCTGCTCGGTACACAGAATGCAGGCAGCCAGGCTTATTTCCTCCAGGAAGGATGTCAAATATTTTCTTTGGAAATTCTGATCAATTAAAAAATATCTATTGATAAATGCATTTCCTAATGAATGGCCGAGTCAGAGGGTGTGTGTCCAGTTCAGGTGTGAATAACTATCAGCTTTTTACTGACTCTTTTAAATATAAAGAGACTGTCCAGTATTACCAGACCTAAAATACAAAATTAAACAAGTAAATCAAATTAGGTTAAAAAGCTTATATAGAGATTTTTAAATATATACATTATATTATTATATACATTATAGATATACCATTTATATCTTCATAAATATTAAACTGTCATAAAACAAACCAGAACACTATTTTTAAAAGATCAAACAACAAAAATAAGCTTTTAGAAATTAGACTTTAAAATATGATGTAGAGTGAATAAAAGAACAAATATTAATCAAAATAACTAATAGAAAATAAAGTTGAATAAATAATCCATAAAGCAGAGCAAATGAATAGAAATGAAAAAATATGCAAGAAAATCTAGATTATTATTAGTTCAAGAGTTAGACATCTGATGAATAGAAGCTAATAAAAAGAGAATCTGGGAAACAGAGGATGAAATTATCAACACATTGACCACTAAAATTCTTCCAAATTGAAGGGCATAAGTTTCCAGACTGCAAGTGTCCAATCAGCGCTCAGGACATAAAAATAAACCCACATCAGCACACATCATGAAATCCTAGAACCTTGTGAACAGAGAAAAGGTCCTGATGGCATCCAGAAAGGAATAAATCTAAAAAGTCACATACAAAGGCATTAGAAACCAGGATAATTTTAGCTTTCTCAACAACACTGACAACTAGAAATCAAAGGCACAATTCTTTCAACATTCTGAGAATAAATGGTTTCTACCCTAAAATTATATACCAATATAATCTTTTTGGTTAAGTGTGATGACATGATTGAAAATATTTCCAGATTGCAAGTTCTCAAATATGCATCCCGCATCCACTTATTGTAGGGATGCTTATGGAAAATGTGCCTTACCAACATCTAGTAAATTAAAGTGCTAAGAAAAAAGGGGACCAATTCAGGAGAAGTGAAGACAGTTTCACAGGTAATGACAAGAGAATATTCCAACTTGATGGCAAAATACTAATCACTGGCAATAAGGCCAGAAGGAGGGCGTTCCCGGAGGAGACTCCCGGGAAGGAAGGAGTCCACAGGAAGCTAGGACTAAGACAGGTCACGTATCTCAAGTGGCTCAGTATTTTGGAAAGACAGGTTGAAATTGGAGGAAGATCTGGGGATAAACAAGTGAAAGAACTAAGAAAACTGAAGAATTAAGAAAAAGAAAAAAGTGACAAAGTCATAATTCCAAAGAAAACAAAAAGTTGGGCGAGAAAACAGTCATAATACATTACATGACTCAGTTGATGGCATTTACATAGTCACAGGAAGGTCAACACAAAATATTGTTCTGATCAAACTTATGACAATTTTTGAAAAGATGTGTTTCTGTAGTGGTGGTGATGATTGTAAGGTCCAAGAAAATCTATGAAAAGGTGCTAAATTATTTCACAGTGACAAATCAAAATGGTTGGAGAAAATTAAAACAGCATCACTACATGCACGATATTTGGTGGTGTAGAAATGTACAGCTGGGGAGAGTTGAATATTCTTGACTCTGGGAATCAAGAAACGTGAAAGCAAGGGAAGGAAAACCTTAGGGAATCATTTGATTTTTTTTCAAACCACATAAAAATGTATAGCTTTGAAAACTAAAAACAAAGTTTGAACATAATTCTTTTCCTAATATAGTGTATTGTGGTTTGAATCTGGAATGTCCCCCAAAAGTCTCATGTGTTTGGTTGTCATGAATTGTCTATGGAACCATGTGCTATTGGGAGATAGGGGTCTAGTCTAGAGGGGTGGATTACAGGCATGTAAACTGGATTACAGGTGTGTAGTGGGGGCTTACCACACCTTCCACACCTGGACCCAGGAGGGGCTGATCACTGGGATGAGACCTGGAAGGATATGTGAGCTGCTTCCTGCCTTCCTTTACTTGGCTTCGTGTTTATAACGTCGAGGAGTTGCCTCCACCTCTGTCTCTGTCATGTGCTTCCACTGTTCCTGGCTGCCCCTGGACTGTGACCTTCTGAAACTGTGAGTGAAAATAAACCTTTCCTCCCCTAAATTTGTAGATATCAGATATTGAGTCACAGCAATGAAAAAGTAACTGGAGCGTAGTGAATACTTACAATTCAAGGACAAATCTCAAACTCTGCCATGGACCTCTGAGTTACACTGTCTAGCAGGCAAATAACACTTTATTTCTTGTATTTAACTTGTATGTGTGCTAAAATATATGAAAATAAAGATGTGAATCAAGTAGAGTCACTAAGTTCAGAAAGCAACTGAAATGTGCTCAGGGCAATCATGGATTTGCTCCTCATAGTGCCATCAAAGCTCTGGTAAAGTGTTTTATGTTTTGGCCTCCATCTTTACACAAAATATTCATTTGAGTCTTCAGAAAACAATTTAGCTGAAATATTATTCAAGTATGTAATAGTTTTGTTTTTGAGGATTCTCAAATGCCATCACAGTCAGTATTTACAATAAATATAAATATTATTTTTCTTTTATATATGACATAAGACCCACAGCACCTGCGTAATTTTGGATGAGTTACAATATTGTATTTCCATATGTTTAATTGGCACTCAATCTCTAACAGATAAACCTGTTTCAAATTGAAAAATAAAGAGGCTTTTTTTTTTTAATGAATCATCTCAGAGAAAGGGATTTGCAAGGATATAAGGAACCCAAGAAGATACCAGAAGCAGAAGAGACTGAGTCTTTGACACAAGTCCTGGTGGATGTAGGGGACAGGCAACATTTGGAGTCTCCCAAGTTTCTACTACACAGCTTCTGCTACCTCCTCGAGCATGGCAGACTTTTTTGGCTGCTTGGTGATTTAGAAAAGGTAGAAATTGAGTGCTCTATATTACATAGAAACAGGCTATCCTAGACAGGGCGGGAAAAGGATGCGGAAACAGTCTTTGCTGAGGGGCAAACACTGTCGAATAGGTCACTTTTAATTGCTACCAGGACTAGAATTATCCACTTGGACTGTTGCCCTGGAAGGCTGTGAATGGCTCTCCCTTTCTCCCTGGACTTTCCCGTGTGTCTCTGTCACTTTTTTTTTTTTTAATGCTCTTATCCTCTTCAACATCTGTGACCGTGTCTAGCTTTCACAGGGGTCGAGCAGTCAAGGTGTGGATTTTAGAGCTTTAAGTTAGTCATAGAGCTATATATTTTAAAAATTACTTCAAACTCAGCCTTCTCATTTTTTGTCTCTGTATATATTTTTAAAACGTTGTTACAAAGATTGAAGCAATGTATTCATGTAAATATAGCTTTCTCTTCAAATTGATTGGAACAGGGTGAAATATCTGCCTACCTCATCTGTCTACCCTCTTCTTTAGCAGCAGTTCCTCAGTCCCTTCTCTCCTGAGAGCCTGTGAACTGCTATTCCATTTTCTGACTTTGAGACTGATTCTTCTAGATACCTCATGTAAGAGCAGCAAACAGTGTTTTCCTTTTTGGGTCAGCCTTATCTCATACAGCATGTTTTCATCTACTCAGCAGCATGTATCAGGATTTCATTCCTTTTAAAGGTTGAGTAATATTAACATTGTACATAGAGAGCACAGTTTTTTCCCCATTTTATTGATATGTACAAGTGCAAAATTCAAGGTTTACAATGAAGCATTTTGTGCACATATGTATCTTGTTAAGGTGATAAGGACTTTCCCACTCTCCTTTTGTCTCTCCTCCTACCCACCCGTTCCTCTCTCCCCACCCTGCCAGTTTTTAATCTATTCTTTAGATGAAAGAATTTCAAAAATCCCCATGTTTGTTCTCTGATTCCATTACTTCCACATGTCTATTGCCCACCTCCTCATGAATATTTCTCATCTGCTTTTCACTTTTTCTCTTCATTTCTCTTTTTTTGGGGGCGTGGGGGGACAGGTTCCTGCTCTGTAGTCTAGGCTGATCCTCATCTCACTATGGAGCCCAGGCAGACCTCAAGCTCACAGCAATCCTCCTGCCTCAGCTTCCTGAGTGCTGGGATTACGGGCATTTGCCACCACACCCGACTTATGTGGTGCTTGGGAGTCAAAATCAGAGCCTTGCACTTGTTAGGCAAGTGTTGTCACTGCCATACTACTCTTCCAGTCCCTCATTTCTTTTCTCTCTTGTTTATGTACTCAGAATTTTCTCTATGTGATTTATATTAGGATAGTTATGTATCAAGTAAATACTCTTCTTAAGAGTATCTTTAAATAATATAAAAGTCAAGTTGCACTTAATGTCTCTATCCATGTTGGATGCCCTTTTATAATAGTCTTGTGCCATAAAATTTGTGAAGATAAATGAAAGTATACCTCCAACTCTTCATAGTAACCATTAACTTTGAGCATTACCTTTCTCTTCTGTTTTCAGCCCCTAATTACACAAAATCAGTTGGACTTAGTGATCTTAGAAGCCTTTAAATCTAGTGACTTATAACTATTAATCATTGGATGAACTCTTTGGGGGAAAGTGTTGATGATTTAATTACTGTTAGCTGCCTGCTTGGAGCAAGGCTAATGGACTGTAACTGTGAGTGGAAGGCTGCAAATGTGAGAAGCACTCAGAAAAATAAAATAAATCACATCTATACAATCATTTTTAAATTTGTTTTCCTATGCTTTTTCTCACCTTAAGCTTGCAGTTAGAATTGTTTTCTAAAAATCTCTCAAAAATCTATTTGCTTCATCCACTATCAAACAAACCAATCAATTTCTATTAGTCAATTTCAGCTTATTTAGTTTTCAAAAAACATGGTGCAAAACATCAAAAAGCTAATGAAGGAATGAAGTTCCTTGTAACCAAAATTGTTCTTGTTAATAATTTCAATAGAAACAGAATCTTAAAAGTGCTTTAATGCAGCCAGCATAAAATGAAAATAACCCATTCCCAGTATTAGTGGCCTCTTGTCTTTTACTCTTTCCATCTAGATGATAGCCACTCCTTCTTGTGAAAATTTTATTTGAATGAGAAAAGATATGATAGCTGGGTGTGGTGGAGCATGCCTGTAATCCCAGCATACAGTAGGCTGAGACAGGAGGGTTGTTGTGAGTTCAAGGCCTTCCTGGGCTACATAGTAAATTTAGGACCAGCCTGACCAGAGGAAGAAGACCCTGTCTCATACAAAAAACAAACCAAAACAAAACAAAACAACAACAAAAAAAACAAGAAAGAAAGAAAGAAAAAAGAAAAGAAAAAAAGGTTTGATTTGATACCAATTACTTAAATAGGTCATTATGCAAATATCTTTAGACTCTCATTCCTTGCTAAATGTCTACACCTTCTGCTTATGACCCTTTGCTTGTTCATTGCTACCCCAAGCAGGGAGGTAGCTGGTCATTGGGTAGAAGGAATGCAGCTTCTAACTGAATACAAGTATTTACTGCATTTTACACCATGACTTTTGAATATTTTGCTAGATTTGCCAACAGTGTTCATTAAAAAGCAACTCGGGTGTAAAACCTACCTTCTCTAAATGTTGATAAAAAATTCAAGCCAAGTTAATGATTTAATACAATGGTTGAGCCAATACTTGAAATAGAGTCTAAGTTTAAATAAAAAAGTGAAGTATAATAATGACCATTACTTGGGCCCTTTTTAATCTGAAATTTTGAATACTGCTTGATTAATTTGTCAAAAACTGAAGCCATCTGTACAAGGCTATATTAGCCCAGTTCCAAAAATAGCAGATTGCTATCTTTCACACTTCAAAAGTGAAGGAACCAGACTATGTAGTAACTGTGAGTTAAACAGAATCTGCTGGGCTTGTTCAGCAAGCCACTTGCTCTGGGCTGATAGGTTTGCAATCATACTTCTGAATTTTCTCTGTTTCTTTTAGAATCAAGTAGAATTTTCTGAGAGACAATTGGATGTGGTACATAAGCCATCCCGAACTTAACTGGTGATTTAATAAGAATCTATTTTAAATAACCAAACCACAAACTGAGTTTAAAGGCCATCCAGAAAACAGGCCCTTCCCAGGGGCTTCGTGGAGTGTCTATTTCTTGCTAGCATAAGAGGCAGTGATGAGTTAGGATTCTCAGGAACTCGGCTCGAGACGCCCTCCGGCTCTGAAGTCTTGATGTTATCTACATCGTGGGGCTGCTCCAGCCTCATGAGTGACTTGTGTGAGCAGTGCTTAAAGCAATGTCTGGCATATCACAAGCCCTCCACACATGTGATTTGTTTATAAGTGACATGTTAACTCTGGTTTTCCCTAAGGTATAACCCCATTTTTTTCCATTCTCAAAGGGCTTGTATGACATGATCTTGTTCGTGTTGCTTTTGTCTCCTCCAATCACAGAATCTCAGTTTTCATCGTTGCATACTTATACCCTGCTGGGAAAAATTTAGGAAGCACTGCTTCTTGCTGTGAGGATTTCAGTTGATTTTTGAAGATACTAGCAAAGATTTTACGCTCTGTATGCGAATGATAATTTGCATGGTGGTGTCTCTGGACCCACTGGAAACTCACAACTCAGAGGTTTCCTCTTACTAGCTCGTCATCTTCCCATCTCAATCAATGGCAGGGGCTGTGGTGAACTAGCAAATTGAAACTCAGAAATAGATTTTCATGTTTAAAAGTAAATTTTTGTGCTATTTTGGTAAATCAGTGGTATTCAAGACCCCTGACTGCCTAAAATATTTTAGTAATACCTTTGGTCCTGAAGGAACTGGACAGAAGAATCTGACAAGGCCTATAAACTATACTCTTAGATATGGTGGTACTCGAAGTTCCAGCATCCCTGAATGGAAGAATTCCTGGTTACTGAGTGACATTACAGAATGCTACCCAAAGGAATGTTGTTTTGTCTGAGAAAACAAGATATAATCAGATTACCTAAAGAAGAGAAAATTTGGAACATCATTTGAAACATTTCCTGCATGTGTGCTAATAAATATTTTTAATAAGTATCTGAAAGTATTTAACCTAACCTCAGACTAGTTCTCGTTAAAACATGATGATGAGACTGTGGAGTAATACCTTAGTTTTAATCTATCTTAACTTTTTTGGGTGGCTCCCACTCCCTCCCAAAAAGAATCTACAAGTTGTAAATGACCACATTAGCTCAAATTGGTATGTACCATTTTCCATATCACTTGAGTCAAAACCAAAGAGCTTTACTATACTGGCCAAGATGTTATCTAATGCCCTTTAACTTCCTTTCCCTTGTCCCTCAACTAAGTTCTTGAGGCTTTCACTTAAGCTAAGTCAGCTGCACTGGCCTCTTCTTTCTCCAACATAGCTGTTCTAAAATGTGATCTCTGCAGTAGTGGCACCCAATTTGTTAGAAATGAAAATTCTCAGCCGGAAATGTTGATTACCCACCTGTAATCTGAGCTACAAGAGAGGCTGAGGGAGGAGGACGTCAAGTTTAAGGCCAGTTTGGGCAATTAAGCAAGTCATTGTCTCAAAATAAGATTAAAACAAAACAAACAAACAAAAAAAGAGGCTGGGAATATAGCTCCCTAGCATTTGTCAACAGTGCGGTAGGCTCTGGTTTCAGCCCTACCCTATACTACAAAACAAATAAATACATTAAATTAAATAAACTAAATTAAAAGGCTATGGATGGAGCTCAGTGGCAGAGTTACCCCTGTTTTGATCCTCAGTATTGCAATACAACAAACAACAACAACAAAAATAAGTCCTCCACTTTTCCCTTCCCCAGATCTTTTGAATCATGAAGTTGAGGTAAAACCCATAAGCTTTTCAAGTGATGCCCAGGTGATGCTAAAATTTGAAACTCACTGACAAGATAGCAGTACTCTCTCTTTTCCACAGTTTTCCTTTCCATGGTTTCAGTTATTCATGGTCAACTACCTACAGTCCAAAAATGTTAAATGGAAAATCCCAGAAAAAACAATTTGTAAGTTTTAAATAACTTTTATTGCACTACATTATTATGTTTATTTTATTGTATTTTATTTTTTGTGGTACTAGGCATTGAGCCCAGGGCCTTCACAATGAGCTACACTCCCAGCCTATTTTTATTTTTGCTTTTGAGGCAGGATCTCACTAAGTCACTAAGCTGCCGAGGCTGGACTTGAACTTGCAATCCCCCACCTTAGCCTTCTGTAACCTCAGCATATGAATTCCAGCTGGGATTACAGCCCTGAACCACCGGGCCTGGCTAATAATTGCTCTACTTTAATATTGTTTTTAATCTCTTGCTATGCCTAATTTATAAATTAAACTTTATCCCAGGTATGTATACCTACAGTCTCTCCTTGATGTTCACCCTGGTGGATGCCAAAATACAATGACGTTTAGTTCCCTTATACAGGTACGTGTTTTCATGTTCTCTTGAAATCGTCTCTAGATTTCTTGTATCTCATACGATGTAAATGTTACGTGAGCATATTACATAGTATTGTTTAGGAGTAATGACAAGGAAAAAATTGTGAATGTTTAGTATGGCACAATCTCTAGCTTCTACCTCGATATTTTTGACCTGCTGCTGGTTGAATCTGGGACTGCAGAATCCCTGGATATGACAGACTGACTGTAGAGGAAAAAAAGGTTTATTTGTGATTCAGTACTATCTGCAGTTTCAGGCATCCATCGGGGTCTTGAAATATATTCCCTGCAAAACAGGCAGAGAACTGTGATACTATTGAACTAATTCAAGAACAATGACAACATACACTTGTGCCGAGATCGAGTTCTAAACCAATCGGTGTGGTTTTCACTAGAATTGGCATGCTCTTCCTCCAGATAAGTACAATTCACTCCCTCCCTTCCTAGAGACCTTTAATCGAGTTTTTCCTCTTTAGTAAGATCTAGTCTGAGCACCACTAATTTTTTACTTTATTATTTTATTTTTGAGAAAGGGTCTTGCTCTGTGGTCCAGGCAGCTCCTGCACTCATTACATAGCCCAGGCTGGCCTTGAACTCATGACACTCTTCCTGCTTCCACTCTCTGAGTGCAGGGATTGTAGGTGTGCTCCACCACACCCAGCTAGTATATGCTGCTGGGACATGGGACTCTAGGCACGCACTGCAATCACTGAGATAAAACCCCAGCCCCTTGAGCATCACTTCAAATGAAACCTCCAGTGTGAACATTCTATTCCTCTCGTTTATTTTTCTCTATATTTGTTGTTTCCAGTCTGATCATATACTGTACATTTGCTAATATATCTTCTTGATATTCTGTCCTTCTGCCTATCAGGAAAAAAGTTCCATGAGATCAGGAACTTCTGACAGCTTTGTTCAGTAGAGCCTGGAGCAGTGACTGACACACAGCAGATGCTCAGTAAATATTCGTCAAATAGAGCAAAGTACTAAGTTCAAGTGAAAAGAAGAGGAAGAAGCTGGGTGAGAAGAACTTTTATGAAGAAGCTCATTCTAGTTGTTCATTAAAGAATAAAGCATGAATCAGTCATGGTTTGAAAAAACTAAGTCCTGGAGCAAATGAAAAGAGCTAATTAAGTCTAAATAATGTTCAATGATAAAAAGACAGATGCCTGAAAAAAGAGATCTGGAAGTCCTGCCCTAGATTTGATTCGTTCTTTGCTTGCTGGTTCATCATTGGTGCAGGAGATCAAAGCCATGTTGTTGTGCATGATAAGTCTCTACCATTGAACCATACCAGCCCTGGCTATTAGATGATTCCTTATAGTATACCTTAATTGATTCTGTTTTAGCATCATTGATTTGGTAATTTTAGGTCCCTGTTAATCATAGAGAAGTTCCAAGTTTTAGGGATGAAACAAACAAACAAAACCCCCCAAACCTACTCAGTACCAAGCTTGTCTAAGGTAATAACTAATATTTTGTTGAAGGTTTGAAACTTTCTGAATTAAGCTATGAGTACTGTCCACTATTCTGTTCTTGGCCACGTTGTAAAAATTTACTGAAACTCCTCAGTCTCTTTGTTATTCAGAATTGTCACTATTTGTGTTTCTAGAGGTAACATGGAATGTGATGCCTCCCAGGCAATCTCATACTATAAAAAATGAGGCATAAACCAAACAAAATAAAATACACAAATAAATTCAATGCATATATGTACTCATGTATCCAAGCTTCTGTGAGGACATAAAATATTTCCATTTTTCCTGATGAGTTTCTTCATGTCCCATTCCAGTTCCCACAGCAACTGGCCTCATTTCTGTCACTATGACCGATCTTTTCTATCCTAGAACTTCATATAAATATAATTACACATAGAGAATTCTTCTGTGCTTGGATTACTCTAGACTCGCCATAAGACTTTCAAGACTCTTCTGCATGGCATCATGCTCAGGGAGTCATCCCTTCTTGCTGCTGAGGAGCAGTCCGGCATGCACACACACCACAATTTGCTCACCCATTCACCTCCTTGGGAACATTTGGGATGTCCACCTGTCAGAGCTCATCTGAATAAATGTACTGAGAACGTTCTTGTGCAAGTTTTTATGCATGAATTATCATTTCTCTGGGGGAAAGACCTTGGGGTTAAGTGGCTGGTTTATAGGGTTGGTGTGGGTTTAGCTGTGTAAGAAACTGCTAAGCCAGCAGCAATGAGTGAGAGTCCTAGTTTTTCCACATCTTCCTCCAAACGCATTGCCAGCACTTTAAATCCTGGCCATTCTAGCTATACACTCAGCTTTTCATTGTAACAGAATACCTGAGATAATTAATTCATGAAGAAAAAGGGTTGATTTTGAAGCATGGTTTCAGAGATTTCAGTCCATGGTCAGTTGATCTTGTTGCTTTTGGGCCTATGGCAAACATCATAGGAAGAGCACATAGTATAGAAAGCCATTCACGCCATGGCCAAGGAATACAATAAAAAGAATGAAATAGAATCTGGAGTACCACTGTCTTCTACGAGGGCACACGCTCATTGACCAAAAATCTCTAGTCTCATGCCTAAAAGTTCCCATCTCCTTGTCATGAAACTGAGGACTTAGCCTATAACACATTTGCAAACACTAGGATTAGTGGATGCAAACTGATGTCCCAGCGTGATTTTGTTTTCCACTTCCTTGAGGACGAACAATGTTGAGCATCTTTGGAGGTATTTATTGGCTATCTTATTTTACAAGTGTCTGCCAGATCCTTTGCCAATTTTTAAATCAAATTGTTTTTTCTTGAGACAAGTTAAAATATTATGTCTGCAAATGATGTACATATGATTTATATGTACACATATACTATATATATATATATATATATATATATATATATATATATATATAAAATATTGTGATATATCATTTTTTCCTAATCTCTTAATAGTATCTTTTGAAGAACAAGCATTTTCAATGTTGATAGTCTAATTTAACATTTTTTGTGACTAGTGCTTTTGGTGTCTCCTACAAATCTGCCTGGTCTGATGGTGAAGATATTTTATGTTTCATCTAAAATTTTGTATGTATTTAGCTTTTATGTTTCAATCATATCCCATATTAAATGTTTTTTGTGGAAAGAATATTCAGTGTTATTTTTAGAGATAGATGGATCCATCTGTTCCTGGATTGCTATAGAACACACTACCTTTTCTACCTTTGGACTATTTTAATACCTTTACCAAAGACATGTATGAATTGACTGCACATGATCATGTATGAATTAATCAATTTCTCTGGCCTCCTATTCTGTTCCAGTGATCTATTTTTTTCTATTCTTAAACCAGTTTTACACCATCTTGATTATTATGCTTAAAAACCAAAAGTGTTTATTGTCAACAATGATCTTCTTTCTCAAAGTTGATGAGTTATTCTAGCTCTTTTCCCCTTTATAAATTTTAAATCAGCCTGTCAATTTTTAAAAAAAAATCTGCTGAAATTGTGATTGGGATGCCATAACACTATAGATCAATTTGGGAAGGCTTGACATCTGAGTAATAGGGAACCATCCAATTCCTGAATTAGGAGTTACCTCTTCTTGTAATTCAATCTTCTTTAGCTTCTCTTTGTAATGTTCATTTTAAGAGTACAGGTTTCATATATATTTTGTTATTCTATAAGCATTTGTTTTTCATACTATTAAAGATTACTTTAAGAATTTCAGTTTCCCATTGCTCTTCACTAACACATAAAAACAATTACTTAGTATATGAAGTATTTTATGAGTTTTTATGATTTAGATCTAACATGTCTCTTACAATCCTATGCTGAGAGGTGGGGAATTTGAACGTGACAGGATGGTGAGGCTGCTAAATGGGGCTGTTAGAAAGCAGGTCCTAATTAGAGAGGGTAGGTCACTGGGCGCATGTCCTGGAAGGGTGTACTCCAGTCCCCAGTCCTGTCTTCTCTCTGGCTGTTCCTGTTCTCTATCTGCTTCTAGCTGCCATAGGTTGAGCAATTTTTTTTTTTCAGTAGGCCTTTCCTGCCATTTTTTTATGTTGGAGCTATCTTACCCTGGACTGATACTTTTGAAACTGTAAGCCAAAATGAGCCTCTACTCCTTTAAATTGCAGGCGTCAAGTATTTGGCCCCAAGAATGGAAAGTAGTATGTAAACACGTATTGGCTTGGTGTCCTGATTTTGATAGGTGTTACTTATTGGTTCTAGTATTTCTTTTTTGATCAGTTCTTCACAATCGCTCTATATAGGCTCCCAATCATCTGTAATTAAAGATCACATTTCCTCTTTCTTCCCAGTACATAAACTTTACATTTCTTTTCCTTTTCCTTGTAGCCATTATTTTTTTTTTCTTTTTTGACAGTTCTTTAATCTTTTTCTTAACTTAGTGCACTGGTGAAGATTTTCAGTAAAATGTTGAATAGAAGTGATAATGGCAGATATTCTCATTTTCTTTAGAAGAAAAGGGCTCAGTCTTCTACTGTTGAGTACTGCGAGCTATTGAAGGTTTTTCTTTTTTTTTTTTGGCAAATGTTCTTCATCAAGTGAGAAAGTTTACTTATATCCTAATCCTTTAAATTTTATATCAGTTGGTGTTGAATTTCAGGATACATACAGAATTGCATATTTCTGGCAAAAAGCCTTTAATCATAATATTTAATACTTATAGGATCTATAATGATACTTTCTATAACATTCATAATATTGGAAGCCTATTTTGTATCTTTTTATTAATTAAGTTTGGCGTTTATTAGTTTTATTTACATTTTCCAAGAAACAGCTTTTGGGAACAAGGGGCAGGTATACTGTTACCTTGTAGCTTTCTTTTTTGTTTGTTTGTTTTTCTAAATCCAACTCAAAAAGTGTAATTAAAAACACATTGGTAAATGATAAATTTTTAAAATATTTCGGTAAAATACACTCACTGTAAAATTTATTATCAACCATTTTTGAAGGGTAGAGTTCAGTAGCATTAGTTACATTCGCATTGTTGTGCAATATGTTCAGAACTCATCTCACAAAACTGAAATGCTATACCATTAAATCCTCACATATCTGCATTACTAAGGAAGTCCATCTTATTATGGAAAAGATTCCTATATTGAGTATGAGCTCTAAAAATAATAAATCTAATAGTTTACGGGTATGTGGTATCTCCCTTTTCTAATTATTTTAAAATGGTCTACATTTGTCTTTAGCAATTTATGGTTATAAATGCTATCAGTGGCTCTGAGGATAAACTCATTTTGTCTCTTTTAGGTTTTTTTTTTTTTTTTGGTCATGTTCCACCTTTAATTCCAAATCATTTTAACTATGTTAAACAAGTTGAATATGAAGTATCACTTACTTTAGAACTTTTTCTAAAGGAAAGCTCACACAAATGAATTTTGAAAAACACAACATAGATTAATGTCCCCTCTGAAGATAAAAGAAATTCTTTAATTGTACAATAACTATTGAATTCTCTTTTCCGTGCCTATAGGTTTAGCCCTCAGTATTTAAATTAAGGGCATTCATGAATATCCACAGAAGACATTTCAGTAAAATAGCACATTCACAAAAATATAAATATAATTTAGATTTCAAGCAAATTTTATGTCACAGTAATAGGCACTCTTTAGCCTTTAAATTTGTTTTTACATAGTTTTCAGCTAGATTCCATGCCTTCCAAACTTCTCATGAGGAAAGGGACTAGTATGAAGAATGACCTTTTTTAAAAAGGCAGCAACATTAGGCCTTTAGAAATAAAATTTTCTTTCACCAAAAGAGCTCAAAAATTTTTACTAGCTTAGTTCCTATCACTGAATTCCTCAGTAATCACATATTTAAAAACAACCTTGGCAAAGAACCATCTTCACATTCCCAGCATGTAATGTAGATCTAATATAGAAAGAACCTAGTAGATGGTAGGTATGTGGTAAAAAGGTGTTGAATAAATGATTGGTTGAGGGCATTAACCTGTGTTTCTTGCAAGTCCTTGACTTTTGGGGAACAGCTTTGAACAAACCTCACTGGGAAAGAAACACATACAGAGTTGCAGCTGAGGTGTTGATATCATTTTTCAAAATCTTGTTTTATCCCTATTGCTTGCACAATGCTTCAAAACTCTTTGAATTTCATGAGTGAGAGATGTATCTTTGTTATTCAAATGAAGCAAGACATATAATATCCTTAGTTATTTTTAAAGGAAAGTCTGGACACACCAAAAAGATCAAGTATACAACTGGAGGTAGAAACTTTCAGCCTAGCCTCCCTCACTTCCTGGATGGGGAGAAATACTGGTGATTGAGTTTAATCACATGACCAGTGATAATCAGTCACGCCTACATAATGAAAGTCTAAGCAAATATTTCAGACCTGTCCTGAGTGGGGCTTCCTGGCTGGTGAATATGCTGGAAGGTAACTAGAAGGGTCACCTGAATCCATGGAGACAGAAGCTATTGTGCTCATGATTGTCCCAGAGTTTGTGTTATGTACCTCTTTACTGAGTTGTTTATTTGTGTCCTTTATAATAAAATGGTAACTAAAATACAGAGCTTTCCTGGATTCTAGAAATCATTTTAATAAACTATCAAATCTGAGAGGGTTATGGGAAGTCTTGGGATTGTGGTTAGTATGAAAGAAGTGTGGGTGGCTTGAGGACACCGGAAGTTTGTGGCTGGTGTCTGAAACAGGACAATCTTTTAGGATTGAGTCCAGAGTTGGTGGAGTCATGATTGATTCTGTCTACTGTCACAACTGAGTTGATTTCTGGAGTGTTAGAATTTGGGTAAAGGACATTTGAATAGTTAGTGTCAGAAAATTGATGACAGGGCACACAAAAACAACCTCAAAAAAAATCCAAGAAATCTTGTGGAGAACTTTGATATGGATCAATGAAAAAAATTAAACATTGTAATAGTTGAGCAGTCCGTTTTATGAGACAGGTATACATAGAAAAATGCATACCTATGCCTATAGTAGCACAACTCATAATAGCTAAATCTTGGAGGTAGTCTATATATCTATCAAATGGATATATATATATCTGACAAATGAATAAAAAACGTGATATATGTACACAATAGAGTATTACTCTGTCATAAAAAATTTGATTATGTAGGAAAATGAATGCAACTTGAGACTGTAATGCTTAACAAAATAAATCATACACAGAGGGTTAAGTATTGCATGACTTTTCTTATATGAAAACCCAAACCATAAATAACTTTAAAAAGTAAAATAAAAGAGAATATAAGGAAAGGGGAGGTATATTTTGTGGTGATGGGTAGAGGATATGGGGATGGGGTGGGGAGAACAAAGGCAGAGACAGGAAGGGAAAGTGAAAATAATCCAGATATGGTATGTATGTGTACCAATTCCCTAAGCTGTATGTAATTAACATAGATTCCACACATATATTAATTAAAATTTAGAAAATAAAGAAGAAAGAATTCTGAAAGCAACTTTTAGTAATTGTATAACCTTGGAAAAGTCATTAGGATATTAAGGATTCCTGGTACCTTAGTTACTGTGTCGTTGCTGTGACGAAATACCCAACATCCACAGTTTAAGGGAGGAAAGATTTATTTAGCTCACAGTTTCAGAAGGTTTCACAGAGCCTGATCTTGGGGCAATTGGCAATAGTGGAGGTCCATGACAGAGAGAGAGGTGGGAGAGCTGCCCACCCCATTGCAGACAGAAGCCAAGTGAAGTAAGAGCAAGAAGATGAGCTGTCCCAGGTGAGCAACAGTGTTTCTCCTTCCTTCCTCTACTTAGTTCAGAGCTTCCATTTTCCCCCTCCACACCACATGTGCCTTTTCCTCATTTCCTGATCTACAAGTCAATAACAAACACCTGAAAGCTCTTCCCTGGGCAACCCCAATCTCAACAAGTTGATTCAATCCGTCCAGGTCACACTGCAAACATCCACCTTTCTGCCAAGCTCTGCTTCCCTATAACACACAGTTCCAAATGCATGATGCTTTTAGGAAACACTCAAGATCCAAACTATAGCACCTGGTTTCCACATCTTTAAAGAGAAAGCCATGATACTTATCTGTAATAGTAAATTTTATGTGTCAACTTGGACAGGCCACAGGACCCACACAGTTGGTCAACATTTCAGATATTTCTGTGAGAGGATTTTGAATGAGATTTACATTTAAACTGGTGGACTTTGAGTCAAATAGATTGTCTTTCACAATGCGGGCCTCACCCAATCTGTTGAAGGCCCCAACAGAACAAAAGATTGATCTCCCCAGAGCAACAAAGAACAGAGTTCATCTCTAATATCTCTACCTGATTCTCCAGCCTGTTAACCCACATTACAGAATTTGTACTTTTGAGCCTCCATTTTTGTGTGAGTCAATCCCTTGAAAATCTCTCTCTCTCTCTCTGTTTTTCTTGTTTTTCTCTATTCCTTTCCTTCTCTCTCTCACACATCCTGTTTCTGCAGAGAACTCTAGTACCCTGTTTCACTTGGTTGTTGCAATAATTAAATCAGATACCATGAAAAATAAAATCATTTCTAAATTTTAAGGCACTGTAAACATGAGCATAGTCTCGTCTAGTTCTAGAAATGTACAATAAGCTTTACAGAGGCTTTATAGGCATATAAAGGTATATTAATTAATATTTACAAATGTCACAGGATCAATATTATAGATGAATGCATTCAAAATATTATAGAAGAAGCTATAAGACAGCAACATTAGGGAAGAATTCTCCTGGACTTCCTTCCTAGACAGATATAATATCTATGGCCATAGAGTGTCAATGCTATGTAGACAGGAAATCATGACTTAAGTCACCTTAGTTTAACTTAGTTAACCAGTGTCTGATACAATAATTTACACATAATTTTTGCGTAAATAATTACTGAAGAATACATGACTTTATCTATTCGATCAACTTTATAAAGTACATTTTTGTGAGTGACTTGGCATAAAGAGGCAAATACTTTAGATTTAACATAAAGCACTTTAGCACATAGCATGAAGAGTTAGAAAATAATGTATGTGTTGAAGCCAATAATACCCTCGGATGTGTTACATGTCAATCATGGCCTACATGCTGAATAAGCAAGTTGCAACATCAGTCTGTCTACGTGAAAGTCAAAGCCATGAAGCTCTGAACAAATCCACAGCCAGACCTCATTTTCTAAAACTAATGCCTCTGTCTCCTTGAACCTTTCCTGAACTTTGTATAATAGCAAGGTACAAATATAGCTTGGAGGACTAATCAGGGCCCCTGCACTGAACAAATACTTTTAAAATGCAAGCCTGAAGTCAATGTAAACTTCCAAATTCCAGTAACTGGAATGCTACTGAACAGCCTAGCAAATAGTACCAGTGTCCCTTGTCAACTCAGACCTCTCAACGACATTTTTAGCAGGCAATGGCAGTCTGGACTGCATTAGCGTGCTTCCCAGCTTTACGGGTTGTGGTTTATGTGGGCAGATATTTTGAGACTCGGCCGGGGAAGAATATGGTTGCTTTCAAAACACCCTAGGCAAAATTCTTCAGTCTGCGAAAGAAGACCAGATTTCCAGTCATGTTGGTATTTTTGAGAAATATGTCATCAGAATGAAATTTCCAGGCTTCTCTGGATATGGCCAATAAAGGACAGACTATTAGACAGCCTGCCTTAAATTAAAACAACAGTGGGATATTATGTTTCACTTATGAAATTGGGAAAGAATTATTTTGAAAATCTTCAGTATTACTGAGGACATATTCTTCACTGCTAATTTGCCAAAAACAAAAATGTAAAATCCTTGGACACACAATTTTACCTCTCTCAATCTCTCTCTCTCTCTCTCTCTCTCTCTCTCTCTCTCTCTCTCTCTCTCTCGACAGCATCTCGCTCTGCAGTCCAGGCTGGTCCTGAACTCACTATGTAGCACAGGCTGGCCTTGAACTCATGGTAATCTTCCTGCCTCATCCTCTGAAGTGCTGGGATTACAGTTGCACACCACTACGCCTGGCTTATATGATGCTGATAAATCAAATTTAAGGCCTTGTACTTGCTAGGCAAGCACACTAAGTGCTGTGTCATTCCTCCAGCCCCTCATATATATTTCTACACAGATCTATCCTTTAGGTTCAACAAGAAATATTACAATAGAAAAAAAGAAATAAATGTTTAACAGCAGGGAATAGCCTGAGGAAATTGTGCTGTGTCGGTATGAAGGAATCATTTGCAACAACTGAAAATAAAGACATAGAAGATCTTGTAATGATGTGGGAATTTGATCATATGTTGTTAATTTAAGAAAAGCAGTTTTCAAGACACTACGCAAAAATTAAATCTATTTTTAAAGCAAAAGAAAGAGTAATCCTACATATGGGCATAGAAAAAAAAAGCTACTAAACAACTATTAATTAAAGTGTTAATAGCAAATATCTCTGAGGTGGGGTTAGGGGTGATTTTTAAGCCTTCTTCTTCATGTTCCCCTCATCAAATTGTCTATACTAAATATTGCAACAGCAATAGGAGCAGGGTGGCTTTAACCATTACAAACAAAATGACCAGCAAGCAAAAACCCTAAAATGAACTAGGATTACCTACTGGTAGAGGAGTGAGAGCATTTTACAGTGCTATGCCGAAGCTCTGGTACATTCCAGGACTTCACATTCTAAAGCAATGAGCTCAACATGATTTATTTAAGCCTTGATAGCACAGTGTGGTCTAAAAAGTTTACATTGTCCTGTTCAGCACAAAGTGTTTTCTACCTACACTGTGCTGAGCCTGTGTACTCTGAGGCCACTGTGCTTCTTCAGAACTCATGCAGGGAGCTGGTTTGACAATTCACACACGTGTCGACACATAGGCACCACCTTGAAAATAGGAGGGGTTACCCTGTTAGCCACCACTGTCTATGCCACTGACACCTAAAGCTATGTCTCCTGAAAAATAAGTAAGACTCTCAGTCAAAATCCTTATGCAAACAGATTCATCATATGCAACTAGGGAGACACTGAAAATATTTGGAAAATCCTTCAACTTTGGGAGGTGATGATGTCATTCATGGGAGCACTCAACCTTCCCCACAAGTGTTCTTTGCCATCCTAACAGACTACCTGGAAGAAATCATCTTGTCAAGTCATGCCAGCCATCTACCATTAATTGATGTCTCAGCAGCAGATTTAAAATTGTTTAAAGACTGTTGGTAAAAGAGATGCTGTGAAGCAAGGTATTTTAGTTCTGAAGGAGCCTGTTAAGTAGAATGTGACACTTGCCTGTTCATTTACAATTGTCATTGAACTGTAAAAAGAAAAAATTCAAGAACATATATTTTCTACAAATGAGTGAGCCAGAAATTCAGTCAAAATTAAACCTGAAGTCCAAAAGGGTACTTCTCGTGACAAGACAGAAGGGGACATTTCCAGGTAAGGGAAAAGCTACTTTCAGCAAAATCCTTCCTGTAGCCAAGCAGCCTTGCCCAGACGAGTATTTTAAATGACATATAATCTAGCAGGCTTAAAAAAAAATCTGACAGCAGATAGAAGCTTAAGTGTGTAAGTTTCCAGGGAATATGCATTCTTGATACTCTTCCAATTCATAACAATCCTTTAAAAATCCACAATGAGTCCAAGTTAGCCCCTCCTGATGCCTCACTCTTAGGCCTATTCTCATAAATACTGAATATTACAAAAAGTTTTGCAATCAGAAGTTCCCCAGGGACTTCACGAACCCCACCATTCTTTTGGCAATATAAATGAATAGAAGGTGACAGAACACAGGATTCATTAGACTGACTCACCTTGCTGTCCCGGGTCCTCGTGCAGCTCCGGTGGACATGCGTAAGAACTGGTGACCAGGTGGCTGCTGCCTTTCCTTTGTGTGGCCGACATGGTACTAGCAGTGCGCCTGTGGCTCCCCGGTCACAAAGGCACTTCCCTCCCTGAGTCAGTCACCTAAAATGGGCCTCAGAAGACACCCAGAGCCACATAGGCACATGCGGATCCTGCTTTGCATATGAAACATTTACTCCGCTAATCAACTTGTAAATTTTTCCTACTCACGATTCTTGAAATAAATGTTTACTGAAGTTACTTCTCCTACATACAAGGATGCCATTCCATGGGGCTGAGAATAAGACTCTGTTCTTCTTTCATTTTAAATTGAAACTCTCTTATCTTGGAAGATCTTACAAAGCAACTTTTTTCTAACAGTTTGGGCAACTGTCATGCCTTCTACTGATGTGACATCCAGTTCCTCCAGTTCTTAGAGAGGACTGCTAAAGCAATAACACCGAAGGAACAAGAGTTGCGAGGTTACATCAAGTGATTTCTACTCCTGGCCTGAGTTATCCTCCGTGACAGCTGAGGGTGAACAGTTCTTAAGGAAGGCAGGAGGAGGAGGAGCCACGAGGACCAGGGTGATTAGCATAAAGAGGCAGGCAAAACATGGCATTGGAGTTGCTTTGAATAATAGTAACCGAAGCACGGTTCTGAATTACCCTGCCGTTACAGTAATTAAAAATCTGACCTCCGCTCCTTTGTTTGTAATTAAAATACACGCCGAAAGTGGGGGTTTATCCTGAGTGGATGGATACTCATCTGTCCATGCGAAATCTGAAAGGTTCGCGCGGAACTGGCAATGAATGAGCTCATGGAAATGTACTGCTGGAACATTCGGTGTCTGTAAACACCTCCGAAGCGTCAGGAGGGAGCCGTTCGCGGCAGTCTCTCTGCCAAGGCAACTAATGGAGTCCTGGAAGAAAAATAAACACACAAAAAAACTCTTGCCAGAAACGTTTCTTTGTTTTCTTCTTAGATTCTCCAGTGCTATTTGCAGATTATAAGACAAGGTTCTTCCCAGTGTTTCCTTGTGCTTGTTATTACATAACGGTTGAAACCCATAAACCCTGAATACCTTTAACACAAGTGAAGTTACAGCGAAGGCTGGTGAATTCTGCCCTTCAAGATTCACAACTCTCTGTGTATAGCCAGAGAGGAGATAACAGGCAGAAAGCCAGGGCTGGTTAGCCTCGCAGCCTGAGCCCTGCAGCTTCCGGTGCAGGTTTGGTACTTGCTGCAGAATTTGGCACTCTTAGAAAGTGACCTCCTAGCCAGATCTGGAAGGGTACCCTCGTGCCATCTTGAGGCAATAAACAATCCCTCCAGCGTGCTTTGATTTCTGACGCTTTTATAAAATGGAGGATTTTATAATTCTTAGGACGTATTAAAATGCTTTTATGCTTTTAATAATCTGTCAGCTACGGTTTTAGGCCCATCAGAATGCGGCAGGTTACACAAGTGTTTTCCTACTTTGGAAGAGTCCTGTTGTTCAAGAACTATAGTTTCTGCTTTAAATAGCTGATATTCATCTCATCCTCCACAGAAGCTTGCTTGAGGGCCTGTGTGGATGCTTCCATTTTTCTTACTCATGGTGAAAGGCAGGGGTGTATTCCTTCCCGAATAACACAGAGCTATCAATAACCCATCAAGTCATGGACGTCACTAATAAGCACATTTTACAGGCCAATTAAAGCAGCCCAAAAATTGGAAATCTAACCTTCAATGAAACGAGTCTTTTGCAAAAGCTATTAGAGTGTGAAAATAAATAAATAAAACCAGGAAGAAGCAGAAAGACTAGCATAGTAAGTCTGGTGCAGCACCACTCGGGTGCAGTAATTACCAGCTCTCGCACAACTTCACCTGAAACCTCCGTGTCATCAAAGCTCTTCTCTTCCACTGACTGAACTCACGGGTTTGGCAGCATCTCAGACATGACTGCATTCATACATATTTCAGCATATATTTCTAAAATGGAAGAACTTTGGAACTGTGACCCTAATACGATGCGAGTAATCTTTGGCATTTTGACTTGAAATTTGAAAATTTAAAAAAACAAAAGTAGAATCTGATAAAAGTCAAGCTTCGTTCCTTATTTAAGCTCTGTCACTCTCCTCCAAAGGAAGTCATTGGTCTCAGTCTGGGAGCTTCCTTGTCTATCACAGCCTCCCTTCTTGACCTGTGACTTTGTATTCTCTGAGGTAAGGAGTAGAGTGAAAGGATAAACCACAACAAAACAGCTCATCCTGCCAGCTTGCACTTGAAGAGCGCATATCTGAAAGTTTTATATTTTATGATTACAATCTGTAACCCAGAAATCATTGCACTGTGTTGAATAATCTGAATGCTACTATATTGGTAGGAGAGTTTTCTTTTTCTCAGATGAACTGTATTTATACAGCATAAACAAATGCATCTGCCACTAGGCCACAAGTAAATTACTTGCTTAATGACCTCTGATTCTGATGCATTTGTGATACCTCATTTATAATTCTGTCTTCTCTCTAAAGGTCTCTGGGCTGCTTTCAATGACAGTATTGGGTAAAAAGAAAGCAGTAGAATTTCATTTATCATTTGCATCCTCAAAGAACAGGATGAAACCCCTTTAGGAGAATATAAACATGAGGACTGACACCCAGGCAGAGACTCACTGTGATTCCAAAAGTACTGCACAAAGTAGTGCATGGTCATTTTAGTTGCAGGTTAAATGAATCAGTGTTCAAACTTTAGATTGCCTGTTGATTTTAAATAGCAGATTCCTTGATCCTTTATGTTAGAAATAGCTTTTTGTCCCCCCCCCCCCCCAAATGATCATTCCTTAATATACTGACCAATGACGCCATGGGTTGGAATGCTGAGTTTCAAAATCCCTCGTGTGGCAGCTTGTACCTTGGTGCATGTATATCATGAAGTGCCCATATGCAAGGCTTTTGTGCTTGTCCAGATTCTTGTTACTTCAAGAGGCTCTGTGTTTTCAACTCAGAATTTCCCAGACAATAAGAAACTGACTAGATTCCTATAATTGTCATCTGTAAAAGGGTCAAAGACACAAACGGTTGTGTCAGAGACTGTTTTACATGAATACTTGCTCCCAACCTTGGTCTCTGGAGGCCACATGGGCATAGCACCAAATTGTCTACTTATCAAAGATATGATAAACTTTACAATTGTCTCCATTTTAATCCACTGAGCACAGGTATTTGGGTGTTGGTTATCAAAAATATTGCCTCACTCCATGAACATTATCTTGACTGTTCAAATTAGTTTTGACCCTTTTGCTAAAGAATCTTAGATTTGGCTGCTGCAGAGCTCTCTCTCTGGAAGTTAAGAGTCCAAGGTCAGTTAGGAAAAGAATCTTGGTTTCAGCTCTCCAGGGCCTGCAAGATTGGGGTCTAGTAATTGTAAACTTAGAAAATGGTTGCCATCTGTGTCTTAGAGGGGAGTTACCTGATGAATTGGTATCTATCTGTCCTTTTAGGTCAAGTAGCATTTGCTTTATGAAACCGGATGTGCTGACAGTCAGTGAGTGTACACTTAACAACTGTTGTCTCTTCCTTGGTGAATTGTTCCTTTCACCAATATGCGGCAAACTCTTTTGTCTTTTATGACCAGCTTTGATTTGAGGTAAACTTTGTCAGAAATTAGAATAGCTCCTCTTGCTTACCTCTGGGCTCCTGCTACATGGAGTAGCATTTTCCATCCTTTCACTTTCAGTGTGTTTATTGCTTTGGGATGACATAACTCTCTTGCATTTTTTTTTTTGATTCACTCTTCCACTCTGTACCTTTAGATTGGAGAGGTAAAAACACAGAGTTAATTTTTAAAGAAATTTACTGATTCTCATCATTATATTATTTTTCCAAAGCTTGATTTATTTATTATTATTTTTCTTTTGTTTAACTACTTGCCTGGTTGGACATATTCTTTCCTTTGGGTTCCTTGGTGATGCTGACCTCCTTGTCTCTCTCTTGATTATGTTCTGCAATGTTGATTTTATGATCTCACTTTCCTTAGATGCTCTTTATCATGTAAGGTCTTTATTTCTCCATCAATTTTAAAGGGTAATTTTGTAGAATATAGTAATCTGTATTGGAAATTATCTTTTAATCTTCAATTCCCTTATCTAATATTTGTATGTTATAAATATTAATATTTTCGCATATCCTATGTACATCCTACCCTATACTTTAAATCATATCTAAATTACTTATAATACAATACAATATAAATGTTATGTAATTAGTTGTTATACTGTGTTGTTTAAAGAATAATGGCAAGAAAACTATCTGTGTGTATTCAGTGCAGCACAATTTTTTGAATATTTTAAGTCTTCAGTTGGTTGAACTGGCAGGTGCAGAACCTGCAGTTATGAAGAGTCACAGGGCCGATTGCACACTCAAAAATACATACAGTTCAACCTAGTAGAGGGTATAATTTCCTCTATCCTATGGAGAGTGGGACTCAAGAATCTTTCACTGAGAAGATATTTGATCTAAGTATTGAAGAATTACTAAGCAAAACAAAATGATGATTTAGCATGGGAATGAAAATCTCAAGGGTATCTCTGCCGGCTAAAAATTTCAACACCAGTGGCCATTATATTAGGAAATTGGCAGGAGATATAGAAAGGTCAAAGTTGAAAGAAAAAGAATGATTGGAGCTGAACAAACAGTGCGTGACTAACAGCAGAGTAGAGTTTTCAAAGTTAAGTGAAGGAGGAGGAAATGATTAAAGATATGGTTTGTTTCATTTCCTTCCCAATCTAATCATGATGAAAAAAAGCAACTTATGACATGTTTAGAAGGCTACACTCCAAACTGGATTTTTTCCCTGCTCTCTCCAAGCTTAATAAATCAAATGAAAGAAATTCATCATTGAAAAAATCCTTTGGGAAAAGTAAATTTGATCACCTTAAATAAAGTGAATGACACTTGGAATAAAGAGAATGAATGAAATAGAATTTGCTTAAGAGGCAAAAATGGATTTAATGTTATTTAAATGAGATTAAAGGCTGAAGGAATAGCAATTATAGCACTTGCATGGCAAGCAAAAGACACTTAATTCAATTCCCCAGCACCGTATAACCAGGTGTGGGAGCACATGCCTATAATTCCAGGCCTCGGGAGACTTAGGAAGGAGGACTGCTTTGAGTCAAAGGCCAGTCTGAGCTACATAGTGAGTTCAAAACTAGCCCGAACTACAAAGTTAGACCTTCTAATAAAATAAAATAAAATGAGATCAGGCTTATGGAATCGGAAAGTCTCAGAAATCAGGCAGGCCTACTCAAATCTGGCTTTCACCCCTTCCTATTTGCATATCCTGGCCAGTCTTATCATGGATGTACATCTGTTTCCATAGCATATGAAAAGGACACAATAATACCTAGCTTGTAAGTCATTATAGGGGCTGCAGGAACGGCACAGTGTTTAAAGCACTTGCCTAGTAAACATAAGGCCCTGGGTTCGATTCCCCAGCACCACATAAAGCTAGGCATGGTGGCGCACGCCTGTAATCCCAGCACTCGGGAGACTGAGGCAGGGTGATTGCCATGAGTCCAAGGCCAGCCTAGGATACATAGCGAGTTCAGGACCAGCCTGTGCTACATAGCGAGACCATGTCTCAAAAAGAAAAAGTCACTGTATAGTATGCCTGGGGCAAGGTAAGTATACCTAGCTCAATGCTGGTCATTTAGATGTTAGCTTCTCTCCATGTATAATGAGAACTAAATTAGAACAAATATGTGTGTGTAAGTGTGTATTTATATAAATATATAGAAATATACTTAGAGGCAACAGTTAGATAGCTTGCCTAGCAAGCACAAAGCCCTGAGTTCGATTCCCCAGCACTACATAGGCTTGTAATTCTAGCACTTAAGAGGCTGAGGCAGGATTGCCATGCATTCAAGATCACCTTGACTGTGAAAGAAAAAAAAGAAGAAAGAAAGAAAGAAAGAAAGAAAGTTATAACAAATGCACATATGTGTGTGTGCTTATATAGCTATTCTTCAAATGCCTAAAAATATGTTTAGAGCAAATATATATGCATATAATCATACATATGCACTTACATATATACATATTAATATATAAGATGTATATGTATGTAAATACATGTGTGTATATACATGTATATAAACAGATATATGCATATATTTCCCCCCGGGGAACCTGGTACTCATGGTGTAAGCTGACAGCTTAAACTAGGGCCTGAAGACTTGGCCTGGAAGCAGCTGTTAAAGATGGGTCATTTCAGATATATGCTGATTTATGGCCAATCTGTTTTGACTTTGTTTACAATGACTCAACTCTCCAGAGGGTAAATATTGCTGGGAAAACTGGAGAAATTGAGTTTCTGATCCACCTAACTTAAGATCTACAGACTACAGGGACTGCAGCAAGAAAATATGAAGAATGCTGGAGGGACGTGCCCACTTTGACTCGAGAACCCAACCGTAGAGCACAGAGACTGGCACACCACAGAGAATGAGAGAATCTCACCAGAAAAACAGATGTACGAAATTGTATTCAAGACCCTGCCTGAGCCCAACCGCTTAAATTTACATTGATGTGGCCAAACTTAAGGGATTCCAGCCAAGTTGCTGGAATTTATATTGACACAGCAAATCCCTGAAGATCCCATACAATTTTTCTTTGATGACGTATTTTTAAAATCTGCACAAGAATCAAACAGGAAAGAAATAGACTTCATTTTTTTCTGGCTTTCTACACATTGTCCTAGTCTCCCAGTAAAAGGAGATCTTTCCAGGAAGCTTTATGACTGAGAGAGTGAGCCTTTCAGCTGTGAGAATTTTCTATTTGCATGAGAGTTTTCATGAGAGACCACCTCCACTCTTGCCCTCAAAGGAAAAAAAAAAATTGCAAAAGAGAGAAGAGAAGAAAGTTAGACATAATAGCTCCTCCAGAAAAACAGATGGTTCTGCTCTTTTCCCTGACTTGATTTTCATAGATTATTAATTGTATCTTAAAATTCTAAATAAGATACTATTTAGAACCATGCAAAAATACAAAAGATGCTAAATCAATATAACAGAAGTATGGAGAGAGCTGCCTTGTCTGAACTTGAGGAAAAGCCTGTTGGGAGCTCGTGTACCACAGATTGTGTGGTTAGTGTTTGGCATCCCCAGCAATTTATAAACTTAATTGATAATAAGTAAAAGTACCTGCCATGCTTTCAAAAAGCCAACAATTTTTGACACGAGAAACAATGCTTTCCCCCAAATTTGCTACATTTCTAAAAAATATCAACATTGGTGGGATAGAACGTGATAATTCAACAGATAAATACAATAAGCAAGGCAATTAGCATTCCTATCTCTCTAAACATTTATCATTTCTTGTGTTGTGAACCTTTAATCTCTTCTGGCTCTTTATAAAACAGATAATAAACTACTGTGAACTAGGGAAGTGTACACTGAACAACGTAGAACACACCACCTGCTCTTTCTCTCTACCTGTAGTATTTCAGTTCCCACTGCTTATCTTCCTGCTATCTCCTTCCCACACGCTTCCTCTCCTCTGGTCACCACCATTCTCTCTACCTCCATAAAAATCAACTTTTTGGTCCCACGTATGAAAAACAACACACAGTATTTGTCTTTCTGTGCCTGGTTTAGGAGAAACAATGTTTTTGCCAAAAGACAGAATTATAAAACAGACGAGTTAGGTATATAAGGAATAATTGTCTAAAAATTATTAGGTAGAAACATATGTCTTCTCCCTTTGAAACTCATTTGAAATAAAGTTTTTAAACTTCATTTTGAATTTAGAACTAGGCAGGTATTTTGTATTTTAAAGAAGCTTATTCATCTACATTCCCAAAGGCCAACAGAAAATTAAGACACTGGGATTGTCTAGAAAAACACTGAAGAAATTCGATTCCCTACTTTTTACTTCCTAAGCTATTGCACTTCAAAAAAAATAAATAAATAAATAAAAATAAAAAAAAAAACTTGTGTATGGTTTCAGAAGCTGGTGTGTGGAGTTTGGAGTTGATGTGGTGTTTAGCTCTAAGCCAAAAAAAGTAACAAAAGGAGTAACATCCTCAAGCCCTAGTGTCAGTGAGGCCTGGCCCACCACAACTATCTGAAAAACAGTTATTTAGATGATTTCATTAACGGCCCAAAAGAGCCCTTGTGCCATGTGACAGAAAGAATAACCTTGGACTAACCATGCAGACAGCTCTATAACAGACCATGTTTAAATTCACTGAGTTGAGTCAGAGGAGATGAAAGAGAAGCAGAAGATCATGCATCCATTCAGTGCCGTTTCTCACCCACTGGCCCATCACTTCTCAATCCTGGCTGAACATTATCCTCACCTGGGCAATTTCAAAGCATTCCGACGCTTGGTCTCCAGTCTCCAAAATGTGAATGAACTGCTTTATACTAGAGCTTAGAAACAAGTATTCTTAAAAGGCTCCTCAAAATGATTCTAATTAAGAACTAGGTTTGAGAAGTACTGTAAGGGCACATTGGTTTACTGCTGCTCATCTCAGAATCCCATATTATGCCTAGCATGGGACATCTGAGAAATGTTAGCAATAAAATCAATAGGTTTTCTTCTAAACCAGGATCTGCCTTCTTCTTGCTGGTCCCTCTGTGTCTGATCATCTAACTGGATGCACATGTATGTGCATTTTTAAACTAGATTCTATGGAAGTTAACATAGAACCTCACTTTGACCTTCACAAATGGAGCCCTACGCTTGAGAAGGGCTTTCTCTTAATTTTTTGTCTCCTCGAGTTCTGTGACCAATTGCAAATCCTTCTAGGTGTGGCACCCTGAAACCCAGTATGGAATCTCCATTTATCTACCTTCCATGGAGGTACAACCAGGAACCTTTGGGAGCTCCAGTACTCAAGTCTAAGAAAAGAATTCCAGGCTCACACAGTTGATTTCTAGGACATGGCACAAAACTATGAACTGAACTTCGACCTAGGAGGTAATAATTGTTCAAACATGTCCTATTCAAAGTGCTTTCATCTTTCTTCCATTTGGGCCTGATACTTTTCCAGATTCTGGATGCTGCTGAAATGGGATCCTCCAAGGGTGGAGACAGGTGCTTTTGGGAGCAGTGTAGCCACCAGTGATGCTTGGAATCCTTCCTCCATTGGACACTGCATGTTTATTTTCCTGACAATAGGTGGAATCACATCTAATGATTCTTTGCATCAAAAAAGGAAACAAGGGTGAGAACAATTTGACACCAATTTCTACAATCTTGATGTGTTCTCAATATTAAAGCCACTGTGGAATTTCAAAAGTACAATCTCCCTAACTCCAGGGTTTTTTTCCCCAAGAAATGTTTTTATTCATGTATAATAATTATACCTATTTATGGGGTATAGTGTGATAATCTGATTCATGTGCACACTGTAGTATAATCAAATCAGAGTAATTAACATTTTAATCTCCTGAAACATTTAATGTATCTTGTTTTACAGGCAGACACTAATAATGTCACAGTGATAAAATATATTCAGTTGTTTATATCTGTATTTTTGATCATGCCAAGTAGATGCTTGGGAAAAAAGAGATCTTCAAATTTGCCTTTCCTGAGCAGATTTTGTACTTACATGAGGAATGCTTTAATGTGAGGGTGGCTCTTCCAGGACTTCTGCACTTGTGGTAAATCCAGAGAAGTTTTCCTTAAGTGCCAAGATTGCAAAACAGAAAACTAATTTTCCCAGGGATTTTCTTTTTAAAGTCTCCTAACCAAACAAATAAAATACAGAAGAACCACACATTTTGAAGTATCTTTCTAGAAGTTCTGTGGACGGATGGTATCTTAGTTATTTGTTTGTTGCTGGGACAGAATACTCAACATCCACAACTTAAGGGAGGAAGGATTTCATTTAGCTCACAGTTTCAGAACATCTCACACTGTCCATTCAGGGGTGGAAGCATAAGTAGTGGAAGTATGTGGTGGAGGCCCGGTCAGAGAAGAGCTCTTCACAGCATAGCAAACAGAAAGCTAGGACCCGTCCTAGTAATCTGCCCCTCCAGGTTCAAGACGCAGTGTTCTGCCCCTTTCAACCAGGCTCCACCTCCAGCACGTGGTTCCCTAGGTGTCCGACTATATCCAAATACATGAGGATTCCAGAGGACATTCCAGATCCAAATAATGAGCTCCTTTCTCTGGCCCCTAAGAGTTGCCAAAGTTTTAATAGTTTCAGGCTTAACTGCTAAAAAGTCCATATTCAAATTCTCCTCTGAAACTCAAGGTAAACACTTAGTCATGAGCCCCTGTGAAAAATCAAAGAAAAACTGAAGAATTCCAATATACAATAGCACAGGATAAACATTCCCATTTCAAACGGGAGGAATAGGAGGATTAAGAAACAATGAGATCAAAACAAGTTCTAAACACAGCAGTACAAGGGTGAAATCCTGTAGCTCCATTAAATCCTGTAGTTCTGTGTCCAGCACTGCGGGTGAACTGTGGTGAGATATGAGCTCCAAAAGGCTTGGGTGGCCCCGCCCCTATAGCACTGCTTCTGGCTGTAAACTAGAAGCTTCTCCCATGGGCTGGCTCCGTTCGCAGCCTATAGCCTTCCTTGGCAGAGCAGTCATGTTTCCTGTACCTCCACACTTTCAGGGTCTCAATGGCAACTTAGGCTTCTCCAACTTCATGTATTGCCCTCCCAGGCCTTCCTCTCTACTGTTGTGGTTGCCTTGATGTCTTGAATTCATTCAAAATGTTTTACCTTTCAGTTCATATTAACCTTGTCAAAAGATACATTGCACTAGATCTAGTGAATAAGGTAAATGTTTTTGCAAGTCTGCGTTTTCACTAGATGATACCTGGTGGCAACATTCATTGTAATTTTTTTCTTTTTCTTTTATCTTTCTCTTTTTTTTTTTCCAGTACTGGTGGCCTTTGCACCAAGCTACCATCCCCTACCCATTTTTATTTTTGATTTTTGAAACAAGGTCTCCTCAAGTTACCAGGTTGCCCAGGCTTGTAACCTCCTGCCTCTGCTTCCCAGAGTTCTGGGTTATTGGCCTTTGCCACCCCCACTCCTATTGTATTTTTGATTTACCTCATAAAAACATTTAAGAAACAGAACTTCCAGATCATTCAGAAAATAGAAAGAACAGTAAGATAAGTGTGCTCAAAGTGAGAGGGGAACCATTAACCTAGAGCAGGCTTAAGGGCTATATGTCTTTTACTCTAGTAAAATTTAAAATGTAAATATTAACTATATATTTTAATAAATAATTTTGAATAGTTTATATGGTCTTATTTTTAAATGTAGGAAAATAATCTTACATGTTCGTATTTACTGTACCTTAAAATTTCCTAAAAATAAATTTAAATTTTATCTTGTTATTATAGTTTTTCAAACCAGGTTATTTGTAAAAGAAATCTTGATTATGTCAGCATAATCAGTGACTTTTTGCTTTGAATGATGGTCCAAAATTTAGATTCCAGGAAAAAACATATATTAGTTTGCAAATTATTAGTCATTTAAACATTGGTAGTCTATCAAGAGAATGCCCAGGAATATACAGTACAAACTAAATTCAGTTATCTATAATGTTTTGTTAATATTTGACTTTATGTATTTTTTTCTAATTTATTCTTGTGACAGTACACTTGTTAAGTTAGAAGGATAGGACATATTTCACTTGGCAATTTGCTAGCTTCATTTAAAACTCTGATATATATATACACTTAAAGTATGTGACCTTCATTTGTCCAAGGCCTTATAAGTTTGGGTGAGCATGAAGGAAACCCACCGCATAGGCTCTGGGTACATCAACACCCTGGAGATGGGTGAAGCAGAAATAAATCTCAGGATGTAAGAGGCATCCAGGGGTTGCTGAACCAGCAAAGATACACTCACAAACCAGGCCGGATGGTGACAGTGGCAGCTGGATTAGCAGAGAATTAACTACAACCAGCTGTCCCACTTCCTTCTGCCAGGGGCCTCATGATCTCCCTCTTCCTCTACTGCCTCTTAAAATTCAGTGAGAGCAGAGAGTGAAGGCACCTTGTAGCGAGTTTTTGAACTAGATAGTGATTGAAATGGTTATACTTGAATTTGACGACAGGTAATACTGCATTAGATCAATGCTTACCAATTTACACTTGGATTTTCTAGCTATGGAAGAGGAATGGGTGATGGAAAAAAGAAATGGGCCCTGATACTAAAATAAAGACCTGGTCTCTCTTCTGATATCTGATATGAGGCTTTCCAGTGCATACCTCTTATTGGTAGTCCCTTACCGAAAATTAGGACAGTTTTGAATCTGAGAGATCAGCAAAAGAAGGCAGAATTTCAACGCAATAGAATTGTCTAAGAGATTTTTAAGCATTCTAATTTCTTTGCTCCTTCCTAATTGAAGTTGGAGCTCCAGGCTTAGGGCTCAGCATTCATGTCTTTAAAAAGCAATTCAATGATTCTAATGAGCAGCGAGGGTGGTAACCCACAGGGCAGATGGGTGCTTGGTTAATCCTTTGCCAATTTGTGTCTGTGTTCTCTGACTCTGGCAGAGTCCCCAGTTCATGCTGTACTCTTTCTTCTCTCCCTAGTTGTGCAGTCATGATCCAAGGCCCTGCCCTTCGATTAGATTCTTCTCGGGCGCCTTACACAACTGCTTTTTTCCTGGAGTGTGAGCTCTGGAAATAACCTGTACCAAAGCCAATTAGGCTCACCTTTTCTACTCTAATGAAGCACATCAGTGAAGAGAAGGACTGCACTGGAATATTACTAGCCCTGCGGGACCAGAAGTATTCGGAATACTACCACAAAATATGATTTCACTTGTTCAACAAGCACATATTGAGTACCAACTATGTGCCAGACACCAGAAATAAAATGATCAATAATAGTACCAAGCTTCAAAGGGTTCTCAGGGTTTCTTATTTTATTTTTTGTCTTAAAAATCAATAATTTCTCAGCCACTTGAAGCTCACTAGTTCTTGGCATCAAAACTTCAGCCACTGTTTTCCAGACTTTGGAATTTGGTAGGCCAGAATTCTTTGTTTAGTTGCAAGAGTTGCCAATTTTTAACTTTCCCACATTAAAAAAATAACCAAATAAAAGTCTTTATAGCACAAAAAAGAACAAGTATATCATATCAGTACAAGAAACTCACATTTAAGTAAAACAAATTTAGCTTTATGAAAAGCTTTACAGTTTTTCCTCATGTTGCGGTTTCCCCATAAATCTTTGTCTTTGTTTAAAATCAAATAATTGTCTTACTCTATCCCATCTTTCTCTCTCTGTGTGTACTTGCTTTCTTTCTCCAGATAAATATGATCTGGCCAAATTACATTTCCAGCTAAGAGGACGTAATAGACTGAGACTTATCCATCCTCCCAGCTCCTTAAATAACTTAATAATAAATAAAAAAATACAAAAAACAGTGGTTTCCAACAAAGAGTGATTAAAGAACAATGATTTCTAGAAGATAAGAGACAGATGAGCTGAGCCTTATGTTAACCCTAATCTACTGTCTTAAGAGAGATTCAGATCCACAGTGCAGGGAGGGAGACCTAGGACAGTCTGAAATGACTCCTTAATTGAAAAAGGAGCTAAAAGTTTGGAATGAACAAGTTGGCTAGAATTCAGAAGAAGGAATACTGAGCAAGAAAGAGTTGTGTAGACAGGAGTGTTTGCAGTTTCTCCTGATTTTTCAGGTAGTTACTGATAAGCAAATACATGTGTGGAAACTACAGAAAACAAGAACAGAATTAAGAACAATCAGTCAAGGTTAAAATAGTGTTTATTCCCAAAAGTCATGCAAGAAATCTTCATGATTTATGTTTTTAAAAACAAACAGAACAGCAGTTAGTGGCTGGACAACCTCTTGTGGATTTACATATGTTTGATTGGAGTCACTGAGAATGAGAGAACAGAAGAAATATTTGAAGATATAGTGGCAAAATTTTTTTAAGTTTGATAAAAACTACCCACAAATTGAAGCACAAGAAACATGAAGAAACCTGTACTAACAGGCATGAAATACAAATTGTTCAAAACATCGGTAACAGGGAAATCTTAAAAGTAGTAAGACAAAAACACATATTATAAAGAGAGTAAAAAGATCAAGATAATAGCAGATTCCACATCAGAAAAATGAAGATAAGAAGACAAGTTTCATTTGAGATGATGATTTTTTTAATTTTAAGAACTTATAAATTCAAAAAACTTCCTTAACTCTACAAAGGGAATCAATGACAAATCTACATCTAACCTCGTACTTAATTATGAAATACTACATGACTTTAGAAACAAAGTTCAGGAGCACAAAGGGTATGTTTGTTTTCAGCAGTTCAGTTCAACATTGTGTGGGGGCTCTAGTCAGGGAAATAAGGCAAAAAAGTTAAGCAGATGAAAAAGGAAAAGGAAAAATTTTTCAGATGCTATATCAATCTATATACAAAATATAATGAAATATAAAAAGTCTACTTGAATAAATGAGTTTAGCAAGGTGGCAAGATATAAGATTAAATACAAGTAATGTTATATTTCTATTATAGCAGCAACAGAAATCATAAACTGAAAAAAGCTAACAGCATTTACAAAACCATCAAAAATATGCAATGTATAGGGATAAATAGAAGAAATACATGAAATACACATTAAAAAGTATAAAACATTATTTAGAAAATTAAAGACTTGAATTGTGGAGCTATTATATATTATTTTTTGAGTTGGAAAAGTCAATATTTTTATAATCTCAATCCTGTCCAAATTGACCTAGGGGTTCAATACAATCCAAATCAAAATTTCAGCAGACATATTAATAGAAATGGACATATGGGAATGACAATTTGGAAGAGCTAAATAATTTTGAGACATAACAAAAAGAGAAGACTATCCTGCTTGGTATAAGTTTTATCAAGAAGTTACAGAAATGAAGAGAGTGAGATATTTGTTCACAAATATGATCAAATATAATAATGAAGTAGAATAAAGTATCTGGAAATAGACCAACACACAAACAGACAACTTATTTTTGACAAAGATGCAAAAGCAATTCAGCAAGGGAAAAAATAGTGTCTTGATCAATTTAGCCTGCTGTAACAAATTACTATAGTCAAATTTTGAAAAGGAATCTAGCTGAAATTCAGGATATTAAAAACTCATTTGAAAACAGGGGAAGTAGACTTGAGCATTGTGAGGACAGAATTTTAGACCTTGAAGACAAGGCTGAGGAAACAAATGCTATAATTAGGCATGACTCCAAAATTAGAAATGAGCAAAGCAGATGGATACAACGGTTCATGTCTGATTCAAAGAGAGTCAATCTCAGAATTTTGGGTGTGGGAGAAAGAGGAGAAGAAAGCACCAAAAGTATAAAAAATTTTATTCACTGCAATCACGCAAGAAAATTTCTCAAATCTAGAACAAGAAGTTAATTTTCAGGTACAAAGAGCTTGTAGAACACCAAATAACCTCAACCCTCAACAAGACTTGCCATGACATATCATAATCAAAACCTCAGAAATACAACATAAAGAGAAAATACTAAAAGCAGCCAGAGAAAAGCAAGCATTATTCTACCAAGGCAAACCCATTCAAATTACTGTAGATTGCTCAATGCAAACTTTAAAAGCCAGGAGAGCCTGGAGCAAAAATTTTCAAGCTTTAAAAGACAGCAAACATCAAACCAGGTTGTTATATCCAGCAAAACTATCCCTGAAAATTGAAGGAAAAGTAAAAAAACTTTCATGACCAAGAATCACTAAAGAAATTTGCAACCACTAACCCAGCATTGCAGAAAATACTTGAAGGAATCTTTGAGAGAGACAGAGAGATAAGTAGCACCCAAAAAAACATGTTGGAAAGGAAGCATCTAAAGAGAAAGTGTAACAAAAATATAGACTGATATTTGAATCATTTGATTGATATACTTCTAAAACAGTACCAACTATCTCGTGCAATCTGTGAATCTTCCTTCATGCAATCTGTGACTCTTCCTCCATAATTATTGTTTTTAATAGTATATAAGTTTGCAAAACATAATAATTATATTCAGCATAGGGAATTGGTATAAAATCTTTAAAATTATGTATGCATGAATTTATGGGTGGATAGATAGATAAAATGATAAACTAAATCTGGCAAAATATTAGTAATTAGTGAAATGTGAGTAAATAACTTATAAAGTTAAAAAATTCCGAAATAAGTATGCCATTATATGTATTGCTTTAAGTGTAATATACTTATGTGATATAGATTAAAATTTATTTAATGTAGAAATTTAATATAGACCTAAGTTCATTTATTGTAGTAATTCACTTTGATGTAAGTTTACCCTAAGAAAACTTACTGATGTAATGATAACCTATATGTCATTTGAATGTACCAACATTTACCTTTCAATGCCCAGCTAAGGCATTCGAAATTTAACCTCTCTCTTTTTCTTTCTCACATTTTCTAGCCTTGTGAATTACATTGTTATAGTTCTTTTCTTACATGGGCTGATTTGTGAGACCATGTTTAAAAATCTCAGCAAAGACATAGTAAGATATAGAAAAAAAAACCAATTTTGGGCAAATATCCCAATAAAGGGCTCTGCTAGACTTAGAGCTAAGAAGCATCAGGATTTGGCCACTGCAGCCCATACTAGGGGTAAGAATCTGAGCTAAAGAGTGGTGATTTGAGTGAAATAAGTCAGATGCAGAAGATTAAATAGGTTAAATATTGCATGGTTTCTCTGACTTGGGAAACCCATATTATAGGCATTCTATAGAACCAAATGAGTGTGATAGTGGGAGTTAGGGGTGATGGGGGGAGTGTGGAAGTACCAAAATGGGGAGGGATTATAAAGCTGATGTGATATATATGTGCACAAAATACTCAAGTTCATTGTAAATGTTATGTATTCCATATGTATGCCAATAAAAATTTTGGAAAAATAACCCAAATTACCACATGGTAATTGATAGCATATGAATAAAACTACATGAAATTCATTGGCATAGTTCTGGAGGCTCAAAATCCAAGTTCAGGTTATCAGCACAGTCAGGTTTTGGTTAATCTCCTCAGTTAGAGATTGAAGTCTTCTTCTTGTATCCTCATATGGTGGAAAGAGGTCAAGAGAGCTCTCTGGGCTGTCTTTTATAAGGATACTAACCTTCATTAGGGTATAACTTCATGAATTGCCTTCCAAGGGCCCCCACATCCTACCAACATGACATTGTGAATGAATACTGCAACAGTTACATTTTAGGAAGACATAAATGTTCATTCCAAAGCAAATAGCCCTTACAACAATGAACCTGGGATATCTGGATATTCATGAAGAAAAAAAAATTAAACTTAGATCTGTACTTACTACTACATAAAAAATTAACACAATTCTGATCAGAATTTTATAAACCTGTAGGTAACATCTCTAATGGGAAACTTGTAGAAGAAAACAAGAAAATAGTTTGTGACCTTGGATTTGGCAAAGTTTTTATAGATATTATGGACAAAAAGAGCCATAAAAGAAAAAATTGATATATTAAATTTCAAAATTAAAAACTACTGTTCCTTAAAAACTGTTCAAAGAATAAAGGCAAACTTTTAACAGGACAAACACTTTTAGTCATGACAATTACAAGAGGACATGTAAAATATTCATAAATTATAGAATGATCTGGGTATTAACACACATTCAGCAATATCTTATAGGCTATTGCTAATTAATAATTAGTGCCAAAATGTTTTTTGAAGAACAGAGGAAATACAGGAGGGCAAAACATGCATATCACTTCACTTTATCCCTCATGAAGATATCAAGATCACTAGAAAATTAGGAAAGTAAGGTATGTCTGTCACAGGTGAGTCAGAATCCCAAAATACGGCAATCACAAACATAGTAATCCTGAATGTCAAAATCCTGAAAGGTCAAATTCCTATATTCCAAAATTTCTAAAACCTAAAATTCTAAAATACCAAATTATCAACAACATAATTTTGGAAAAATAATGTTGAGAATTATTTAAAAGACATTGATTTATGTTTTTAATTCATATTTATTTGAGAAACATAGAGAGTACAACAGAATGCTTTCTACACCGCTTTAAACAATAAAAAATGATATAAATAACATTTTTGCCAGCATAAGCATTGAGATATTCTAATAACAGTTACATCAGCTGAAAATTATGAACAGATAATCTGTACGGATAAGTAAAAAAGGAAATGTATTAATGCATATTACTAAAATTGATAATTGTATTCAGTGTTGTAACTGCAGTCATCTAAAATTCATGAAGAAAACATAAAATTTTTAACAAGATTGATTAAAAACTTGAGGTGTGGCCTCTACATATGCAGTTGCCCGAAGAACCAAGATCTTAAGAAATTGTATTGTTCACAAATGTAACTTTATAAAAGGACATCTCTTCATTTATTGAGAAATTTCAACATTTTTCATGCACACATGTCTAGTTACTTTCTTGTTTCTGTGACAAACTACCCAATATCCACAACTTAAGGGTGGAAAGATTTTTTTGCTCACAGTTTCAGATGGTCTCAGTCCTCTCATGAGTGACTGGCAACGGCAGAAACACATGGCGGCAGCCCAGCTGGAGGGTGCTGTTCAAGGAGCATGGCACACAGGAAGCCAAGGGAGGGAGGGAGGGCAGAATTAATGTTTACCTTTCCAGGTCAAGTCCCAGCGATCTGTGTCTCGCAGGTGTAGCCTCAATGTTCTGCCTCTTCTGGGTTAAGCCTGGGGGATCTGCTCCTTTCAGATCATGTGCCCAGTAATGTACCACACAACTGCAACCTGCAGCATGTCCTTAATTCACCACTTGCCAGTAATCTATAAGTTACCACATACCTGTCTTCCACCACCCACCTACCGTCCACCCTGCCCAATCAGCTCTCATCTTTTCTTCTTCTTCTACGTCTTCTTTTTAGACAGGATTTCACTCTATGTTTAGACTGATCCTGAATTCACCATGTAGCCCAAGCTGGCCTCAAGCACACAGCAATCCTTCTGCCTCAGCCTCCCAAGTGCTGGAATTACAGGCATGCATACTCTCAGCTTGTGTGGTGCTAAATTCCTCCAGCAACAGCACACAGAATCCATAGATAATTCACAAAGTACATAAGGCTTTGGGGGATGTTCCAGATCTAATCCATCACAACACACATTTATAACAATGCACTTTTGCAGAGTTGGTTTGTAAAAAATATAGAATACAAATTAGAACTCCCTAAAAGTTTTTACCCAAATTATATTTCCAGAATATTATAGAAAGAACAAAGAACTACAGGCAAAACTTAACTTTCAGAATTTCTTTTCCTTTTTCTTTTTCTTTTTTTTTTTTTTTTTTTTTTTTTTTTTTTTTTTCTTTTTTTAGGAGACAGGGTCTTGCTCTGTAGCCCAGGCTGGTCCTGAACTCACTACGGAGCCCAGGCTGGCCATGGATTCATGATAATCCTCCTGCCTCAGCCTCCCAAGTGTTAGGATTAAAAGTGTGTGCCAGCATGCCAGTTAAGGTGCTTCTGGGGAATGGAACTTGGGTACTTAGTACTTGACTTAGCACTTGCTAGGCAAATGCTTTAAGTGCTGAGCCATTTCTCCAGTCTCCCAACTTTCAGAATTTCAACATTTGAGATTTTATCTTTCAAGATTGTGATTTTGAAGATGTTAGCTTTAGGAAATCTTTTGAGATTGCAACATCTGGGATTGTAACATTGAGATTGTGGTTGTTTTCAGAATTATGACTGTCACCTGTGGGAACGTGAAAACGCAATGAAGGGTAGAATCATTACACTGGCAACCATGCAGAAAGTTCTGTTAAATTCAAAGTTAAAATATTTCGACTCTACTCTTTAAGTCGATGCAAATATTGTTAAAACTTATTTCTTTGATAAGGGAACTGTGTCTTTAAATATCCCCTGCAGCCCAGAAATCAGGTAAAAAATGCATTTATTATTATCTTCCCGATAGTGTTCTCTGTCTTGCTCTTGCTCTTGTTTTTTAAACTCTTGTTCTTTCTTTCTCCGATGGTAACAAAGGGGAGAGTGTGTCCACCATTGTCAACAAATTTTCAAAATAGTAAAATATGATTGAGAAGCCAAAACTCAGTGGCTTCAGGAGAAGATCTAGTCTGAAAATAGTATGACTGTGAACTAAGAAGCCTGGATCTCATTCTTCAATTGTGTCCATGATGAGTTGTAATCGTTAAAGAATGGATTAAGTAATCCAAGGCTTTTTCTTCACATGCTCTTAAGTGACCTGAGAACCTTTCCAGCCTTCCACCCAGCATTTCATTGACAAAGCTTCTGCGGATTCTTACATGTGCTTGTGGATCTCAGCAGGAGCTGCTCAGGTCTTTCTGGCTATCGGACTCAAGTCTGAAGCATTACTGGCTGAACCAAGGCTAAATTCTTCAAAAAGGATAGAAATGTTAATTGTTCCAGAAGTAATTTTCTCAGAAAACTTTCAGATGGTTCATTTGTTTAACAAAACAATAAACCCACAAAAGCAAGGAATCAGTATTATCAATCCTACTGGAGAAAAGGAATACTTTGGAAAATATTTAAATTCTTTTTGTTCTTTTATTTTAAAAATACATGTTTGTACTTTAATGTTATCTGCTTAATCTTGATGACCAAATGCTTTATTTAATTCCTTTTATCACAATTTATTATCTTTTTTCCTCCAGATATTTTTTCTTCCAAATATTTTCTTTTCCTATAAAAGTAAGTATATTGTTGACCTATTTTATTATTTTAATAAGATTAGCTACAAGTTTATATACAATGCCAAGCCTTGTCATCCTTATCAGAAAAAATAAATCCAACAAACTGGATTCTAAATAACAAACTAAGACTGGAAGGCAGACCATAAATTTTTCAGTTTCAAATACCCAGTGTTCTCTGCTTGAACTGGGGCCAGGCCTTCTCTTTATATTTTCTGGCTACTGACCAAAACCAGGAAGTACAGAGATATATGAAAATCATAATAATTTTTAGTGGAGGAGGAAAGGATCCACACAAAGGATACCTTCATATCATAAGTTTTTATCAAATAAATTCTTATTTCATCTGAAAACATTTTCATACACTTTCCTAAAGTCTCAAAAACCCACTCTTGGGAGAAGTGACGTCAGCATATTCAACTGTAAATTATTTCTTAAGTTGAAGCATTTGGGTAAATTACTGCTTTCTGTCATGTGTCTTAAGAAAGTGACTTTTCAGAAAATTTTATTGTTTTGATGTTTACCTTGTTCAAATTCAAAGTCATGAGGACATTCTCATACAGCCATTTGCTATTTTTCTTTTTGCCTTTGCATGTATTCCAATACGTTTTGCCTCTTAAAACTTACTACATATGCATCCACACAGCTTACCTATAGTTACCAGAATTCAGTGCCTATCAAATTGAGTGTGTTTTGCCTGACATAAGAAAATAAAGCTTACCAGAAGACTGGTCTTTTAAATATTTTCCCAGCTGTCTCTCTTAGAACTCACTGCCTGTTGCTTGGGTCAACATTATCCTGGCTGGGAGCTCCTGAGATATTAGATTTGGTATTTGTTTATACAATCTTTCATCTAAAACATCAGTTCGGGGAAATCATAAAAATTGATGGTACAGCAGTAGTAGAAAAAAGCCCCTGCACTTTGAAGGTGGCATTAGAGGATGGCTGTGAGGTGAAGGCATATCAATAGCCTATAGGTTGGGAAGTGGTTCTTGTATTGGAAACTGTGTTAGTCAATTCGGGCAACTGCAACAAAGGTGCCATAGGCTGAGTGCCTTCACATGTATTTCTTATAGCTATGGAAACTGGGAATTCCAAGATCTTCCATCAGATCCAGTGTCTGGAGAGGGTGTGATTCCTTTTTGCCAACAGCTTTCTTCTCACTGACTCCTCTCAGAGTGGAGAAAAGAAGCAGTCCCCCCAATAATTCTTGTTACAGAAGTTACTGAATAATATTAAAGACTAAAGATTAATATCATGCATGAGGGTTCCACTTTCATGACCTAATTACTTAGCAAAGGGACCAGCTCCCAATACCATCGCCTTGTAGGTAGTCTTCAGCATAGGCATGTTGAGGTGACATACATCAGTGCATAGCAAGGAGTCCTGTGAAGCAGAAGGATGCAGACGTCTTGGGAGTCTGGGGTGTCAGCTCTCGTTGAGTTGGACTTCACTTGGCGTCACACTTTCCACAACACTGGTTTCATCCCACAAGGTAGGGGCCTCCACCATGTGAGCCATCTGGGTTTCTGCTCTTCTAAATTGATTCTCAACAGACTCTTTTTAAGTATCTATCACTTTTGGTTATTTATATGAGCCTTTGCCAGGAGATAAAGGAAAAACAACTTCCAGAAACAGAGCAGCTGGTTGGCTGGAGAAGTTCCCCCAGTGCTAAAGAAGTTTCTGGTCTTACAAAAAGAGTAATGTCTAATGAAAACGTAAATTTCCAATTGTTTCTTGTTTATTTATTTATTTATTTATTTATTTTACTGAACTGGAATTTCTCTTATTTTTTAAAATGCTAGCCTGTATTTATTCAGTAAAATTCTATTCCATATGAAAAAGATTACTATATTTTCTCCTCTCTGACCCATCCGGTTAAGTAAACTGGCACTGCAGTGACAAGAATTTTATTCAGCGAAATGAGCAGATACCTAAGAAAACTCTGGAGCTTTGGACAGGAGCTGGAGGACAATGGAGAGGTTTCCACGGATGAGGACTTGACCTACATACACTCTTCTTTCTGTGGCAAGGTGGCCATTGTGAAAAAGGAGGTGGGTAGATAAAAGCTAAACCACTTGAAGGCAATATATTGTGTCTCGTTATGTCTTTTTCTTTCTTGAAAAGACCTTTGAATAGAGTCACACATGATCCTGATCTTTCAGTTAGATTAAGCATCTTATTTTCTTGAAGACAACAGCCAGGAGAATCATTCAGGTACTCTTCTGACTCCTACCTCCTGGATATGGTTTGGCTTTTCATATAACTTTATCCAGAAACAGAAAAGGCACAGATACCACTTCAGTGCACTTAATAATTTATCTTTGCAAATTATTAAATTAGCTTCTGGCATGAGTCCCTTGTGAGTTTGAATAACCAAGTAAGTCCAGTTAATCCTAGCTACTTCAGGAACTCTGGAAAAAAATCAGCTCTGTACTTGCAAGCTAACGACTGAGCTTAAATGTTAATGAATCTTTGTAGGTACTTGTATGTTTCATTCTACGGCCCAACTTGAGGCACCTCTTTTATTAAAACTTTTCTTCACTCCAACTGAATTACAAGCAGAGAGCAGAGAGGGGTTCTAGAAAGGAAAGATCTTAAAACAATGACAATAAGGAAAACAACTCTAACTACAGAACATGGTACTTCTTAAACAGGAAAATGCAGCTGTGTGGCTGTGAGAAAGAATGTGTGCAAAGGCCTGAGACAAACTGGCAGATCTTTCAAGAGTATCAATATGGCTTAAGCCAGAAAACTGTTGTTATATTGAAAAAAAAAACTTGGATATTCTTGGTAGTAAAATGGGGGGAAACCATACATTTTTAAACATAAATGTTAAATATCAAAAATTTCCACACTAATGTAGTGAAGCAGGAAGATATAATTCAGTGGTGCAACACTTCCTGCGTACGTGTGAAGCCCTTGGTTTGAGCCAAAACACCATTAAAATAAATAGAAAGGAAAGAAAAGAAAAGAAAAGAAAGAAAGAAAGAAAGGAAGGAAGGAAGGAAGGAAGGAGAAAAGAAAGAACGCCATTTTTGACATTGTTCTCAAGTCTCCCCAGGGGATGGTGGACTAGATGCTAGTCATCACCACAAACCATGTGAATGGCTGGGAAACATAGCTTAAATAAAATATAAAATAAAAGGAAGAAAACAAACCTAACATTCAACAAGTACCTACACAGGCCAAGCATTTTAGATGAACAATCACACAAAGCTCACAGCAGCGCTGTCAGGTGGGAGTTGTGTCTGTTTTATAAATACAAAGGTAACAACAATGGTAGAGATAGAATTTGCGTTCAGATCTTCAATCTCTATGCTCTTGCTGGGGGAGAAACTCGGCAGGTAGAGCACTTGTCTAGCAAGTGTCAAGGCCCTGAGTTCAATTTCCCAACACCACATAAACAAGGAGTGATATCACATGTTTGCAATCCCAGCACTCAGAAGGCTATGGCAGGCCTCAAGATCAGCCTGGGATACATGAGTTCAGGGCCAGCCTGGAATACACAGTGAGATCCTGTCTCAAACAAACAAACAAACAAACAAACAAAAGGTGTATAACAATCTATTATTATAGAAGTCTACAAACTTTTTTCCTGTAAAAGGCCAAATAGTAAGTATTTTAGGTTTAGTAGCCACATGGTTTCTGTCAAATCAATCCAACTTGCAACACGAAAATAGACATAGATAATATATAAACAAATGAGTGGCTGGCTTCCAACAAAAATTTGTGACTTTGAAATTTGAATGTGTTTTAATTGCTACACATCACAAAATGTTATTCTTCTTTTTCTTAAGTATCCAAAGAATGTAAGCTTCATTCTTAAGTCATGAAGTATATAAAATATGGTCATAATCTGTACAACTCCATTTAATGAGTTACATTTAGCACTTAAAAATATTCAAAAAGAGCAGTAAAGATAAGAGAAAACATCACTCTCACAATACATAATAGGTAGTAATTGTGCTATAAAAATTTTTTGGTATCATATTGAATCAAATCTAAAAACACTGATTGTGTGAGGTACCATTAATACATGTACACTCAGGAAAACTGGCAGTTATGAGTACATTATAATATGTTCCTCAATTTATAGGCATTAAAATATGAAAATTTGTGTATAATTATCACCTAATTAAATACAGTATGTGTGTGTGCGTGCATGTACTGGTTGGTAATATAAAATATGTTTTCTATCATGAGTTGAATCAAAAAAAATGAAAAACTAAAGCCACTATCTATATACCATGTTGAATTTTGAAGTACAAAATGAAAATAAGTTTTTAAAGGTAATTCATATTCTATCATTCTAAAATAATTTTTTCACATTTCTTTCTAGTTCTTATAAAATACATGCCTAATTTTGATAGAGTTATAATCAAAAAAATGAAACATATTCTTTTTTCCTTATATTTCCAGGTTGCTACATAGTTTTTATAATGATCACCTTGAACAGCATTGTAACATCTAAAGAAGAGGCAATTTCATAGCCATAATTTACCAAGCCATTCTTCTATTATTTAAATATTTTCTATTTAATTTTCCATTGTCCTATAATAAACACCTGTGGATTCTAATCATTTTATGAAATTATGTCAAATGGAATGAATGTTTTCATGGCTCTTTAGATGCACTGCTACTCTTAAATGTAGAGTAATAATTTACATACCTAATGCTTCTCAGCACTTTTTAAATTTTTGAAAATAAATGCTTAAATTAATAAAATGCTTTTCTCATAAAAACTTTAAGGATAATGTTTCCCGCAAAAAGTAAATCTCAGGACTTAGTTTTAACCTAGAAAGAAGATGTGCTATTTCAGTTGATCTCATCCTCACAGAGGGCAGGGCAATGGCAGACAGAAGTGACCACGCCCTATGTGACAAGTGGCTGCTCTTGGAGGAGGAGGTTGGGATAAAAGAGAGCGAAGAGGTGAAAACGGTTTTGATAATTCCCACATGGGCCACTGGAGGAGCTATTGTCTTATCTCCAGAGAGAGAAAGTGGTAGGGAAAGCCAGACTTGGTTGAAGTAGAGGAAGTGATTTATCTCATCTTAGGTAAGGTAAATCCAAGGACAAAAGGAAAAAAATACAACAGTAGAATAGTTAGCATGAAGGTGATGATAATTTTTCTTTTAAATTTCAAATGCCTTAGCTGAGTACTGAAAGGTAAATGTATGTTTAAAAGATGGCCAGGTTATCATTACATCAATCAGTTTTCTTAGGATAAACTTACATCAAAGACCAAATAAGTAAATTGCTACAATAAATGAACTTAAGTCTATATTCAATTGCTACATTAAATTAACTTAAATCTATATTACATAAGTATATTACATTTAAAGCAATAGATATAATGGCATACTTAGTTATTTAAGAATTTTTCAACTTTCATAAATTCTTTACTCACAGTTCACTAATTACTAACATTTTGCCAACTTTTGGTTTATCATTCTATCTACTTAGCTATCCATAAATTCATGCACACATATTTTTTAAAGATTTTAGATCAATTCCATATGTTGAATATAATTATTATGTCTGGCAAACTAATATAGTATTGCAAATAATAGTTATGTGGGGAAATTTTGTAGATTTTATAAAATAGCTGGTACTTTTTTAGAAGAATACCAATAAAATGATTCAAATACTAGTCTTTTTTATTATAATTTCTCTTTAGATGTTTTCTTTCCTCCATGTGTTTTGGTGCTGCTTGTCTCTCTGCTTCCCTCAAAGATGCCTTAAAGTATTTTCTGCAATGCTGGGCTGGTAGTCACAAATTTCTTTAGGGATTCTTGGTCATGAAAGATTTTTACTTCCCCGTCAATTTTCAGAGATAATTTTGCTAGATACAACAACCTGAGTTAACATTTGCTGTCACTTAGTCCTAAGTCTTTCAAGGAACAACTTTAGCCAGTTGCTGAGCATGACATCTGGGCTGGTTTTAGAATTCATTTGCTTTAGCATTATCTTCACCAAAAGGGAATCAACTAAGAACAGATCCTATAAGCCTTTTGATAAGAATAGGAATTTGAGAAGAAAGGGAAACTGATTCCAGTTAAGCCTATTGAAATTTCCTTCAGAAAATCAAGTCAGTAACTAAGAAAAACAATATTTTAATGAAATAGTTTTAAAATTCAATTTAATCTTAAAAATCAATACTGAAAAATATGGTAATTATAATTAAAGACAGTAACCACTGGAAGGAATGTCCCATCCAGGCTTCAGTAGCCCCGGGGTCTTCCCTGTACATACGACATCTAGGAAGTTGCACTACCTCTCAGCTTCATAATTTACAGAAGAACGAACAAAACCAGGGAGGTGCTCACTCTTTCAAGGCGCTATTAATTAAAATCATATTTTCTTGTGTAGAATGCAGAAAGGTATGTGTGATGCGCGCGGTTAAATTTTAAAACTCTACCCAGTAATTCTAATGTGCACCACGGTTGAGAAGAACTATTCCAGGAAATGATGACTAGAGGCCTGATACACGAATTTCAACTAAAATGCAAGTGATCAGAGTGGATTCCTACATTTCTCCTGCAACATAAAAAGTACACTGGCAAAATTATGCAGTTTAGGGTAGCCTGACACCAGGACAAGGTTATGGAAAAGGATGAAGAGCCAGTCACTGACCTCACCCTGCCATGATCACTCATTATGCTGGCTGCTTTTTATTTGGTTTAATTTCCACCATCACCAGACAAAGTCAGTGTAGTCACCTCCATTGATGAGATAAGGAGGCAACACGATTAGAGAGACCTTTCATTTAAAAGAAAAAAAGAGCCTTCAAACAGCCTCACAAAGTAGATTTCTCATTCTTCAGTCCCTCCAGAACCAGCCAGGTATCTACCCTCAGCTGTGTACATCCAGCATCATCAAAATGCTGCTCTCTGGTTAAACAATTGAAGGACCTCTGGTCTCAGGTGGCTTGCAGGTGGCTGGGACAGAGGCTAAGCTGACTCTGGGGTCAGTTGAGGATGAGGCTGAGTCTGCTTGGGGTAAACAAGCTCCAGCCAGGATCACCCCTCCAGGAAACGATTTTCTCCCCTTCTTCTTTGCCGCCTCACTTCCCCCACAGTGAAAGTGTTTTGGGCTTTAACTCTGCTCCCAGTGTTGATCATTTCATCCTCTACATTGTATATTTTTTAATCTTCCTACTCCTATGTGATGGGAATTATTATATACACTTTATTGATAAGCTTGAAATTTAGTAATGACAAGAAATTGCTGCCTTCTCACAAGGCTGGTAAGTGGCAGCTGGGATTCAAAATCAGGTATTTTAACTCTAGCACCTGAATTCTAAATCATGACCCCTATTAGATACCCTAAAACCATCCCATCAGGAGCAGCTATTGAAAGATGGTGGACTGAGAAACCTCCCTAACCAGCTGGCGAAAATGTAGTGCAGGAAGTCCCAGCTTCCTGTTGGTAAATAATATAAAATTTCCACCATCTGGGTATTTTTCCACTTAAGGAGATAGCCTATCTTGTGTGGGGGTAAATGGTAGTTTACTCACAGCCCAAGGATATGCTAGAAATTAAGAACCCTCTATACTTTGACCTCAGCCCACAATTATGTAAGCTTATTTCCAAGCATACCAGTAACTTTCCACTTCAATTTGTGTTGAAAATATACCCCCACCTTCCCAAATCTTGTGTAGAGAGGATGCAAAATGACAGTAACTTCAGTATTCAAAGCCTTTTCCTCTTTCTCTTCTTAAACTCAAATATATCCTCCACCTTTTGACTCCTATTTTCCTAAAAACATTTTGAGCCCAGAGAAGATGCTTGAGTCTAAGGGCTGTATTTCATCTTTGTTTCTCCAGTATCTAATTAAGTGCTTGACACATTATAGGCATCCAGAATGTACTTAGTGAACAGATGAATGAAAAAAACACTGAATGAATGAAATGTATATTTGGAATGAAAAAAAAAGATCCTCAATATTCCACCACTGCTTCTGGCTTCAGAGGAATATTTTCCAGAAATGCAGGTGGATTTTCAATGAAACACTATCCTCTGCCTCATTTAGTCCATTTTTTCTAAACTACTTGCACACAGCTGAAGTTCTTGACACAGTCCCACTGTGGTTCCAGAATTAGCTTTATTCCCACTAAGTCTTGAGCTACTCAGATTGAGGACAGGAAGAGTGTCAGTGGCTTAGGTCTTCACTACCTTGATAGCCTTAAGATGGGCCAAGGTCTGCAAAGTAGAAGTCCAGGAGCTCAGCAATGTAGGACAGGCTCAGTTAAACCCTACTGTCTCCAAACACACCCAATTTGCACAACAATCCTGTGAGGTGAATGAATGTGTTTTCCTGTCATTAATAGGGTTAGATTCATGTACATAAAAAAGAAACACAACTATAACTGATTAGCTGAAAAAGTTTTCTCACATGTCAAGAAGCTTCAGTAGAGTCAAAATTAGCCCTGTGACTCTTCTTGTGAGCATGGGCTTGGGATTCTTTGGCTTTCAGCGTCACAAAACTTAGTGTATAGCTCTGGGCTTCAAGTCTACCAGATGGCTGTTTCTCTTTCAATATCTTTTATGAGTTCCAGACAGAAAAGTGGGGAAACAATTGAGAGCAAAAGTATATACACTAACTGAATTTACCTTTGTCGTCGCCCCTCTCCCAGCAACATCTGTTTACATCGTACCAAGTGCACATGGACCTTTAGCTAATGGAGTGTTTTTCATCAGTTGCATTTTTTCCAAGACAAAATTTGGGTCTGTTTCCTATGGATAAAGGGAAGATGAAAGTAGCGTTTCACTCTCTTGCCACAGTTTGGCTTGGATGTTCCAGGCAAGAGCCCTGGATACTATAACTTAAGGTCATATGCTTCCTCCATCTGTCTGGCCCTACCATGAAGGCCAGACACTCCCTGAAGTCCCTCTCCTGCTCCCCATCAGTAGCTCTTACCTTTACAAGGGCCCTTTTGTCCGTAAACCAAATTCTGTCAGCCGTTGCTGTGCCACCTGGCCTCTGAGTTTCAACAATGGCTGACACCTCTGCCCATAGCCCTCCATCTCCCAGGCAGCACCTCCCTGAACTTGATATTGCCCCCATCATATCTGAATTCTTTCAGGGAATGAGCCAGAGCCTTTTCCAACAGTCAGGTTACTTAAGCATCCCAGAGTCAAGGAAAGAGACCAGATTTCCTGTGGTCACAAATCCCCAAAATATTTTCATTTGGGCTTACTCCATGCTGGATGTATCACACTGAGAGCTGAAGGGGGCAGCCTTCGCTCTGACCACTCAGGGGTATGAAGAGAATTGTTCCACAGCGGTTAACAGCTGCAGGGCAGCATCACAGAGGTAGGTTTTCAGGGAGCTATGAGGCATGTCATTATCTTCTAGCCTCATCAATGTGCTTTTGTCATGAAAAAGTGGGGGTCCAGGATGTAACTTTCCTGGACTGAGCCGAGCTGCACCCACACCTGTGGGATCCCAGCCGTGCTTCCGTGAGGCTTGAGCTGGGTGCCTCAGACCTGCTGTGAGATTCTCCCAGGAGCACCGTCTTGGCCTCCTTCACTGATAGGCAAGCCATCGGACTACTGAGAAAGCAGCAGGGGCATGAGGTTGACTACATGGAGGATTTCCATATCCCAAATCAAGAGAACATTTTGGCAGAGATCTGGGAAGAGCACAGCTTTAGGTGAGTTCAGTGCAAGTATTGGGATGGCAAGAATTATAGGCATGAATCAATCCTGAGCACAAACAGGATGTCCAGGGCAATGATGAAAACTGCTACAGAGTGTTCAGGGTTAACAGAAGGCCTGGTAATGGTGGCTAACATCCGCTGGGCATCTACTATGGGCAGGAACTATTTTTAGAGCTTTAGCCCTTGTAGCAGCCTTAGGAGTTTGGCACTAAAGGCCCATAGTCCCATATCCAAAATCCTTGAGACAAGATGTCTTTCCAATACTAAAATTTTCATATTTTTAGAAAAGTAATACAGAGAATATACTGTATGTTGTGTAATGATTCCTGGAGGGGTTGTGAGCAGAATCCAGGAAACAAGCCCACTGACATTTCTGCAGCCAGTGGGCTGGCCAGGCACCATCAAAACTTACATACACATTGATCTTGATGCCAAATAAGTTTGGGTATCCCTTCAAGACAAATTTGGGGGTTTACAGGTTTGGGATATTTTAGAGCTCTCAGTCTGCAGGACTAACCCCTGACCAGTGCTTCATAGGGAATCCAGTCTCTACACACTAAACATGCAGTGCTCGCGATGTGCAATTGGACTTTTGTTCTCATATCTTCTAAACCACAATGTTCACTTTATGCCACATTTTTACATTTTACTTCCAGGTTTAGCTAGTTAGATATCCTCCATGAACAGTTAAATATTTTAAATAGTCAATTAAACACATATGTAGAATAGTGTATTGTTTAGGGGGCAGTTAAGTAGGATCTCTGAATTTTCAGGGGCTGAAGTCCAAAGAGAGGTTAACTGCTCACTCACATCCAATATTATGAACTTCTCAAAATAGCTCCTGAGTATAACTCATGTTCAGTTGGTTGTCTACATGACCCAGCATCTTAGGATGCCATCCTCTCAGAAAGTTTCCCCTAAGTATTTTTGAAAATCGATAAAAAGTATCTTACATGAAATCACCAACAAGTCCTGGCTTTAGCTTCCCAATCAGTTGGAGATGCTTTCAATCGTAAGCAATAAAGCAGTTGACCAAGACAGTTTCACTGCATGAGAAATCTGAGAATAAGTACAGGTAAAGCTTAATGTGGGTTCACAGAACAACTGTGAAGTTGGTGAGATTGACTATACCCTTGGGCTGCTGAGTTATGGGTTCTTAAGTTCCTGTTGACTACTAAAAGAAAATGCTCTAGTCCTCAATATGACACGGCATTGGGACACCAAATGAAAAGCTCAGCCTAATGCTTCCTTTCCCCTTTGGTCACTCCTTTTTCATGGGATCCCAAGGAAGAGTCACTGCGCCTCACTGCCTTAATACATTTTCAACACACCATCTTCTTACGTGCAGACACACCTCTTGAAGACTCATCTGTGAGTTCCGGAGATGGAGCTGAGCCAGAATACAGATGTGAACAGCAAACACAGCACACTCAGTTTCCCTCCTCCCCTTCAGAACCTAAGGGTTGGCCATGCTTGTCTGCCTGCCTCTACTCTAACCTGACTGTCTTTAGTGGGACACGCTAGCCCTCTTCTCATGGGAAACATGTTTTCAGTTCATGAAAATAGACCAGTCTACCCTTCTACATCAATACATCCGGATTCTAGAAGGAAAGGCACAGTGATCTCATAGGTGCTGCATAACTCATGTGCTATTCCAAGGAAAGATTCAAAAAAAAGCTTCTCTCCTTGAGGAGGCAAAATTAAGATTTGGGTTTGTCCTTAAAGGAAGAAGCAGAACAGATTCGGAGGCAAGAAAAGGGCACAGGTGGTAGATGGGACAGAGTGTGTTTTCAGGAGATAATGAAGATAACAAGAACGGTCCAAAGCTGCTCTGTGTGGAGTCGTGGGAAATGCAGTGGAGAAACTGTGGGGCCAGGAGAGAACAGACACTGTGTGTGAGGAAGGGCAGTCCACTTAGTGATCAATGTGAAAGGAAGAAATATGTCAAATTATTTCACCAAGCCTTGTTTTTACATTTCCTCCTACTGATCCCCAGTGTAAAATTAGGTCCCTTAAAGAGAAACCCAGAACATTTTGTCCAAGGTACATATTCTCCTGCTAGTTTGTAAGTCTGAATGCGTAAAAGAAATCACCATTTCCTGCTAACATCTTTAGTTCCTGGACTAAACAATAAGACTATCTAGTACTTGATAAAAATTCATATTCAAATTAACATCAACATCAACTAAGGTACAAGGATATTCCAGGGCATTCTGGGTCATTACTAATTCTCTGACAGCCACTTCCTCCCTCCAGGGACCGGGGCTTGTTTCCAGTAGGTGTAGGGGGATTGTGTAGCCTTCTTCTACCCTTTTCCTCTCCTGCCAATAAAGGCATTGCTGGCTTTCATCCAAATACCCCCACAATACACGGGGTTATCTTCCCTAATTGCTCAAGCAGTTGGGTGTGCCATGTTTTCTAGAGGCACTGTTCTGAGGATAGTGCACCTGATCTGCCTAAGATAAACTCTCTGCCTTTTTGCACTTTGCCTATGGCCATACCACACTGGACACGCCCCATCTTGCCTTTTCGTATTTTGTTTCTCCTGGAGGCACCTTCCCCACCCAAGGCCCACGCAGCCTCCCTTCTTCCATCCCACTTTAAACACTGTCCCAAAAAGGACCTCATCAATTCTTTCGCCTAGAAATGATCACAGTGAGTAGGACTAAAACTGACCGATTGAGAAGCACAAAAGTACGATACAACCCTGTATTAAACCATTTCTTCACACACACACATGCACACACACACTCAGGTGGGGTGGAGTGAGGGATTCTTTGTTACTTCTGTTTTCCTTGGTAATTTTCCATTGTGATATTTACATGCTTATGAGGTTCTAACTGGTCACCAAAGATTAATATGTAACCTCGTACAGAAAAACACAAGGGAAACCATCTCTAGCCTCGCAGGGATTTGGGCGGTGGCCACTGTAAGGAGGCACTGTATCTTGGGCCGAGGGGAGCTTTCCAGTGTGATGAGGAACAAAAGTGGTTAAGGCACAAGGCACTCTTTTCTGGGTCTCTCTGCTATTGACCCCTCACTTCAGTCGTCAGAGCGACCGTTGCAGTGTAGGGTGACTGTTATTACTCCGTTTACTTATGAATGAGCAGATAGTTCATACAGAGAACACAGAAGTACAAATATTCAGCAAGTGATTGAGTGCAAGTGTGTCTCCTTCCTTCCTCTGATTCCTGGCCACACGTTCTTCCCAGATGGCCTCTGTGGTCTTCATTATAAATTTCCTCCTTGTAGTGATGTCTATGCATTTTTTAAAAATACAGCTAGTTATGCAAAGGTAGTTATTGGTTTATTTGCCTTTTTTTAAAAGACAGCATACTCTCATGAGCCAAAAACCAACAAATTTTAAAGGAAGCTGGTTTAAAAGGTATGTACTCAACTCTGCTCTCTACTCTCTCCCCAGATCCACACCATCCAGAAAGTAACCAGTTGTGTTATGCTCTTGCAAATTATTCTGGACTTAAAGGCTCATGCAACCAAATGCAATTCTTTCGCTTCTAACTTAGGACTTTCACAAAGACAACAGAAAAGATTGTTAGTAAAAGAGGAGTACACATTGATGAAATTGACTGTCTGCAGTTTGTGAGGCAGTCAACATGAACCTTGTAGTTATACAGAACAAGTGAGAATAGTAAACAGATTTAACTGCATAGAATTCTTTGGCTTCAAAATGTCAGGATTCTGATAAGGAACCTTCCCCCTTTTTCAAGTATACCACCTGGGGCCCTACCAATCAGAGCAGATACCCTGTCCATAAGCATAGCTGCCAATGGTACACCACAGTAACAAATGTACCCAGGGCACTGTGCAGATGTACACTGCTGACTGCACAGCCCACCAGAGTCTGAGTATACGACAGGCTAGATTTTATTGCCCCTGAATCAGCCTGTGAAGTTCTGGGACCAAGGAAATCTACCACTTAATTTATTTTGAGGTTTATCTGCCACATAACAAGAGTGGTGCTCAGAAATAGCTGTGGCTTTTGGTGGGAAGCAGGAACTTCACCCCGGAGTTCCTTTATTTAGGAAGTTCGCTGGCTCTTCCTGGACTCCCAACAGCCGGAATCTTACATTGTCATCACATGTTTCTCTTTTGGATGGTTTATGGCAGCTCTGGTAGGTTACTGCCTAGTTTATGTAGCTGAGAGGCCATGTCAGAGGGAAAAGTCCCCAGTGCTGGATCAAGAATCAGCTTCGTTTTCCCCAGCTATTTCTCCATTCCAGGCAGTTCCCCAACCTGCTCCCCACCCCATGCGATCATAAACTTTAAGGCTCCAGTCATTCCTTGAAGCCAAATTCAAGTATTTCTTGAAAATAACTCTGATCTCCAATTTGAACACATTTCTTCCTCTCCTAAACCACTTATAGCTGTTCCTATGATACCATCACATTCTTCTTATAGCTGTGTTTTAGCCATAATTATATAGAGATTTTTCCCTACCATCAGACTATAATTCTGTGACTTTGGCTATTTCTCTCTAGTCTAGTGGCACAATTAAGCGGAGTGCCCAGCATTTAGTGGAATCTAGGTATCTATTTATGAAGCAAAATTTATTGTTTAAGTCAATCCTTATCCTTAGCTCAATTTGATGGCACAAGGTGTAGGGAGGGAGAAAGAGTGATGGAAATTTCTTATTTGAAAATGCCTCCTGCCAAAAATAAGAAAAAGAAAGAAAGAAAGAAAAACAAGAAACTTTTTATATAGGCAATGTAGCAAGTTAAGAACTAGTTTCTGGCCTTAACATGACCTGGACCCAAATACAGATTCTGCAGTTATATTATCTCAGTCTCAGGCAAGCTACCTCACTTTCCCAAACTCCAGTTTTCTCAGCATAAAATGAGAATGAAAGTGCATGTCTTATTAAATACTTACCATAGTGGTTGGCAGAAAGTAAAATTAAATCATTACCCTTTTACTAATCTGTACTGAAGTGACTGTCACTATCTTCCATACTCAGGAAGCTGCGAACACAGCTGCTGAAGCCAGGAGCTCTGGGAATCGAAGTTTAGACCATTTTCAATCCCAAGATGCTATTACTTATAAGGAAGGAAAGTTTCAAAAGCCATTAATAAAACCTCAATGAGCCTTAATGTCCTACTGGAGAAGTAGGCTTGAACAATAATTGTGAAAGCTCCATTCAAGTTTGTTTATTGGTCCAAAAATAAACATCCTTTTTGCTAAACTGGCACTAATAGTGAGAACTGCAGGGCACAGTTTTCGTCTTACGACCTGGTGCTATACATTAATGTTCTTAGAAATGTAAATTCAAAAATTCTGTTCAGTTATCTCATTTGATCTTTTATGTATTAGGAATGGAAGCTTTCCAACATGAAGCAAGCAGAAATAACACTCAGATAATAGGACATGGAAAATTTACAATTTCTAAAGCAATGTTTGTAGCCTTGCCACAATTCAGAAAGTAGAGAGTTAGCAACTGGAAACTGCTTGTCCAGAGTGCTGGAAATTTCCACTCTACTTGTTTTGCTATGGAAATGGGGATATCGGTGGGGAAGGGCTCTCTTGGTGCATTGTGCGTGTGTCTGTGTGTGTGCGTGTGCGTGTGCATGTGCGTGCGTGCGTGTGTGTGTGTGTGTGTGTGTGTGCTGCCTCCACAATAGCCTTTTGCAATAATGTGTCCTCTTCTGTTTTCATTCCAGGTTTTTTTTTTCTTCTTTCAGCTTCTCTGGAGTCAACAGGGCATGGGGGCTGGAGGGACTCTCCTGGTTTTGTTTATTGTATAATCATTACTCTGCTGTACATGACCCTGTTCCCATAATCTGGCCTTTTAATACCCTTATTACAAAACCCTTATTACTGATCATCGTTCAGGAACTAGTCATTCAGACAAGACTGATAAAATATGCATTGACTTGTGTAAATAAAGAAAATATTGATTCAGGTGATTCGACAATTTATGAAGAATAGAGAAAGGAGCAATGCTCCCAAAGTCAAAAGCTGATTAGAAAGTCTGACTTCAGGGCTAAGAATGTGTGGTCAGCCACATGAAGAATGGAAATAGAGTGGGTTCCCACTGCTGTCGTGGCCTACAAAGTAAGCAATAGCCTGCTTCCTTCACTAAGGGTATGCTTAGGAAACAAATGAATATGGCATGTTATTTGTTATTTGTGAAGCAATGCCCCAATTTTGCAAAATTTAAATATCAGTACAAGCATGGACAAAAAGAATCAACATGGCTTCTAGTGTCTACATTTCCCTAGAACCACAAGAAGATCTCAGGAGAGTCCCATCTAAATCACAGGTGTGTGACAGTGGCTGAAAATGGGACAATGGTACATCATGGAGCAGTGAGAGCCTGAGCTGTCTAGGATTGCTGTCCCAGGTCAGAACTGGAAGTTTGGCTAACCCTAGCAGGAAAGGTTAACACAAGAGGCAAGCTGATGAAGCCTGCTTCTTGAAGTTTCAGAAGATTTTCTCCTTTTATTCCCTAGATAATTATTACACTAACCATCTTCTAGACCTTCACGTTACTTTTGTAAATTGGCTCCCTCTGTCTGGAAAGGTGGCCAGAAGCTTCCTGGAAATACCATCCTTGGAGCACATCCAAGATAGAGCTCTGAAGACCATGAGAAACTGTCATGTGGGCTCTGCATAGAAATGTCCCTGCATGGATTCTCCAGGTTCTGCCTGCAGCCACCAGCTTAAAGTTTCCCTCCAAATCAAGGCAGAATTAACAGCTGTGCAACAAGAAGTAGCTGTGGCTGGAACTAAGTGCATCTGCGTGTTAACATTTTAAAGATCTTCCCAGACTTCTCACCATTGCAAAAACAAAATCACCCATGACCACCACCAGCATCGTAAGGCACCTGAAATCCCTCCTATTATATACTCATTTCCTGGGATTAAGTTGATTTCAAATGCGCAGAAGCAAACTGAAGCTCAGAGAGGTTAGGCACACAGGGAAAGGATCAGGGTGCAGCTGTGGGTTTCCAACCTGGATGTGAGTGCTTTTGTATTTTGCTTCCTTGTCTGTTTCTGCTCACCAGGGCAGCTCTCGTGACCACTTTGTTACGGAAGATTCTACTCAGGGAGCTCCACAGGGTAAGGGGAGGAGAAAAAAGGAAGGCAGCTCGCAACTCAGAAAAGCAAGGACAATTCTCTGTTGTAAGAAGCAGAACGTTAGAAGCCCTATTTTAGCCTTAGCAACAGTAGGTCACGGCAAAATTTAAAAAACAATTTTCTGTTTCTATCTCATCACACCACTTTTCCTGGAAGGAATTGGTTTTATTCCCCTCAGGGATGTTACAAAAAAATAAATAAATAAGTGAGACAGTTTCAAGTCTCCAAAAATCTCTAGAGGAATTTCTTTAAGACCATGGGCCTAGTGAGGTTTTTGCAAAAGCCACATTTAACTTAGAGGTAGATTGATGTAACATATATCAAATTTTTTTCTGTTACCCAAACAAGAAAGGAACCTATTGTTCCACTCCACTGCAAAGAACTGGGATCTAAAGAGTCCAGGGACTCAGAAGTTATTTTCAGATCGCTCAATGTGTCTCTGCTTCTGCCTGGACTGGTCTCATTTCTCCTCCTTTGGCTGGGCTTCCTCTATCTGCAGGAGAAACGATAACATCTACAGGCCCCTGCAGGCTGACATTAGTGCAGGAAGTGGACTCTGGAGGGAATAGAGAGCTCCATCTTCCACTGTCTTCCTCAGAACATGAGGGAAGAGTTCTCATGGCTCTGTCATATACAGACACGCCCAGCCTCTGGATCAATGACCACAGCCAGGAATTCCATGGCATACTCTGGTGACCAACCAGGGATCTGTACCCACTGTGTGACATGAGGAAATTTTATATCAATCAGGTTCCCAAAAGGATATAGAGATCACATTCACATTCGGAAAAATAGTGCAACAATGAAACCACTTACAAGGTCTGGCGGTGCTATGGAAGCCCACCACAACGGTGTGGGAGTCTAGTGCTGGCAAGAGTGCTGAGCTCTTACCATCTGAAAGCTGGGAGGGACAAGGAGGGAAGATTCTTGGAAAGAGGAGAGGTAGCCATGTGAAAGGGCTTCCTGACAGAAGCACACAGCCAATTGTTGTTTCCGAGCTGGCAGAGAAGTCACCAGGGAGAAAAAAAATCCCTAAATCACTCCTCTCTCTTTCTCCAAACTCTGACCTCTCCATGGTCAAACCAAAGTGGGAGCCAGAAGAAAAAGAGTCTACTGATTAACCCACGTGGACCAGGCAGAAAGCCAAGATCTAGAACACATCTAACAGAAGCTTGGCATTGGCATCCCCCCATGATGGTGTGCACCAGGTAGGGAAGCCTTGCAAAGAAGAGCAGGTTCTGCTACTATAAAAAGAGACGAAGTGGTGCTGGGGATGTCGGCCTAACAAACGCCCATTTCAAACACATGCAGGAGAAACCTAGGGGCTATGCAGAAATAATTCTACAACACAGGTGACAGCTCTGATGTCCAAAGCTCAACACCTTCAAGCAGAAGTCCCTGGGCCGGAAGACCTGGCTCTGCTGCCAATACTTTAGAACCCGCCGTGACCCCCCCCCCCACTGCCCTGCCCCCCACTACAGGACCCCTTCTAGGTGCTGCCACTTGCTCCACTACACTGGTTTCCTCCCTGCTCTATCTGCCTAAACTGCTTGACTAGATCTAAAATTCAGCCAAGGGGTTTACATCACACACAGGTGCTCAATAAATGTTTGGTGATTTACAAAAAAAAAAAAAACCTGAAAAGAAAGAATATGACTTTTTTGAGTCCCTGAAGCTCCCTGCCTTTCTTTTCATATTCTCATTCAATAAATAGAAAGATAGGTAATGAATAGGTCTGGTTTCAATGAAATGACATAATAATAAGTTAAAAAAAAAAAAGCAGTGTCTTGGCCTGGACGTCAAAAGTCCTAGGCATTGGCTGTAGTCCCAGGAACCTGTGCGGTGCCAAAGCCTGGCACTCAGTCCTTCTGGATCCTGGATTCTCTTCACTACTATTGGTAATTGAGGTGCTTCAGTGGTTTATCATTGTTGTGGTTTGGATCTGAAGGGTCCCCCCGAAAGTCTCATGTTCCTATAGATACTGTGCAGGGTTGGGAGGTGGGGCCTGCCTGGAAGGGGCAGATGCTTGGGCTTGACCTGGACGTGTGTGTGTGCTGATTCTGTCCTTCCTCCCAGTCTCTCTCTGTACCACCTACTGTGAGGATCTCTGCCACTGGAGCGCTAGCCCTGTCCCTGCCCCAGCTCCAGCCCTGCCATGTGCTTCCACCAGTTTCCAGCCCCCACCTGTGTATAGACCTCCTGAATCTGTAAGCTAAGGTAAGTCTTTCCTCCCTAAGTTGTGGGTGTCGGGTACTGAGTCACACCAACGAAAGAGTAACTAAGGTCATCATCATCCGTGCTGTGTTAGTAACTTTCTTGTTGCTGGGACAGAATTCCTAATTTGAAGGAGGAAAGATTTATTTAGCTCACAATTTCAGAAGGTCTCACACAGTCCAATCATGGGCAGCTGGTAATGGTGGAAACACATGGCAGAGGCTGGAGAGTGGCTCAGGGAATCACAGCCAGAAGTCAAGTGAAGCATCTGCAAGTCAATGTCTGAAGACTCAGACAAGGCCAGAGCTTTCCCAGGAAGAAGATGTAACAATGTTTTTCTTCCTTCCTTCAACTTTTAGTTCAAGTTGCCAGTTAGCCCCCTACCCACACCTAGAACAGGTGTCCCTCTCTCACTTCGTGGACCCCAAGCCAATAACACATACCCGAAAGCTTTACCCTGAGTGCCCCCAATCTCAACAAGTTGACATAATCTTTCTAGGTCAAATTCTAAGCTTCCATTCCCATTTCAGACAGGCCCTACTTCCCAACAGCACAGAGTTCCACAGTTAACCCTCTTTATCCAGGTACATGAGGCTCCTGGGGGACACTCCAGATCCAAACCATAGCTTGGACTACATAATTCTTTTCTTGTAGGGAAAAGAGTTATCCTGGTGCTTTGCTAGTTGTTTAGCCTCTATTCACTAGAAGAGCCAGTTGCAGTTTCTGCCCTCTCTCCTACAATTGTGATAAACAAAAATGTTTACAGATATTGCCAAATATTTACTGAGGAACAAAATCACACCTCTTTTTCCTATTGAGCACTGGGCTAACTATTCTTCGTACCAGTTGAGACAGATGCTTGGCTCCATCCCCTAAAGTCTGAAAATACTGGTGACTAATACAAGCTGGGTCTTAATTTTTCTCTTATTTTAAAACCAAAGTTGGCCAGGCAGCTCTTCAAGTTTTCGGGGTCCCAAACCTCTGACGTCTTTTATCTCTTATCTTATATCTTTATATCCCAAACCTCTTATCCCATAGGGCATTTTCTCTGTTGTTCTGCCATCATAGCCACATTCCAGATGGCAGGATGGAAGAAAAGAGCTAGGGATGCGGAAAGCCAAGCCACTTCTTTTTGAGGGTGAGAACTGCAGGTTGCGATGGTAACTACTTTCATCCTTTGGCCAGCATTTTGTCACCTAACCTTATATAGTTGCAAGGAAGACTGGGAAATATGGCCTTTCTTATGAGCTGCCACCGACCATATTGAATTCATTTAAATTACAGGTCCAATTGTTCTTTTCCTACTTTCTGTAAGGTTTGAAAGAAAGGGAAATATTTGAACATTTGAGAGGAACATTAATGGTAATGTGTCTTTTTTTGAGACAGGGTCTCGCTCTGAAGCCCAGGCTGGTCCTGAACTCACTATGGAGCCCAGGCTGGCCTTGGACTCACGGCAATCCTCCTATCTCAGCCTCCCAAGTGCTGGTACTACAGGCATGCACCACCACGCCCCGCTTATGTGATGGTGGGGAATTGGACTCAGGCACTGAGGGCTTGAGACCTAGTGCTTGCTAACCGCAGAGCCATTCCTCCAGCCCTGCAATGTGTCTTTTATAGTAATACATGTTTAAACATAAACATTCACCTTTTTTTTAATATTCCTCATTCATCAACCATTTACAATCATTTCTATCAAATAAAGTATCTCAGTGGGTTCTCATCCAACTTATTCACTGAGTCTGGCACTGTGCAACTTCCGACTCTTCCCCCCAAAGTGAAGTGATCACGAAAGGTAAATGTTTAGACAGCCATGTAAAGACATGAAAGAGGACTTCCAGGCTCCTGCAGAGTGCCAAGAATGACAGCATGACTGCGACCAAAGTGAGGGGGAGGGCTGAGGATGTAGCTCGGTGGCAGAGTGCTTGCCTGGCATGCTCAAGGCCCTGGGTTCAATCCCTGGTACCAAAATGAAAAAAAAAAAACACCAAAGTGAGGGGGAGTATTTTAAAGGTTATTAATAGTCTTTCACTGTAATCATTTTAAAAATTTTAAATATTCATTATATTTTAATGCTCCTCATGTATTTACCTAATTAAGTCATATATATTACCTATTGTAATATATAATTACCTATTTATATAAATAGTTAGCTAATGTAATCAACCCCAGGTAAACTGTAAAATCAAAGTTAAACTGTTTTTTTTTTTCATTCAGAATACTGATCATAAAAAAAGTGTTAAATTCTAACTGTGCTTGGTTTATACCCACCCCCAAAAGCCAAGAAGGATAACATGGTGTTTTTTTTTTCTGTTTTACAACAAAATGGGCTTTCTAAATTAGAGTTTGTTAATTCTCTGACTCCTACTTTCACATGTGCTTTGAGAAGACTGTGGCTATGCTGACCATATTTTCAAAAACATTTTTATAGTGAAATGTCATATACATACAGAAAAGTTCACAAATACATAATTTATCATAAAATGTAAGTGAATTATCTTACATTGAACATGCATCTACCTCTTGTGGCTCTACGCATACACCAGGATGACTCAGCAGCCCCCTCCTGCCCCTACCAGTCACCAAGCCATTGTTCTTCAAAAGATAACAACTGGGCTTGCTTAACAGTGGGGTTTGGTTTTGCCTGACTTTGAACTTTATAGAAGTTGAATCTCATTTTTTCTTAGGTAATAATTTTTAGAAGCACAAATCGGGTACTTGAGTATACCATTCGGCCCAATAAGATGGAATATTTAAGTAAAGACTACCTCAAACGCATCACTATCGAGTCATCCTGATTGGGGACATTTCATTCCTGAGGCAGAAGAGAAGAGATGAGAACCTTTCTGTAGTTAGCAAAGTTCTGCTTAGACCTGACACGTGTCATTTTCTGCTTATCTTCCATTAGCAAAAAAGCCAGCGAGTTGGCCGGGTTTGGCATTAATCCTTGCTAGAGAGGCAATCATTGGGCACAATAATACAAGCAGTTATAAGGATCATTTTCAAATGAAGATCAGTCTGAAAACTCTGAAAATCAAAGGGAAAGAGAAGTAATTTCCTCTAATTCAATGTGCATAAAAATAATCTAGCCACTTGTAATGGGTTGTTCATAAAAGAAAACCACTGAAAATTAAAAATATATGCCATAGATACTTTAGAAGTTTGTACAATCCAAATAAGAATGATGACTTACAGGAAACATCTTCTACTCAGTGCACTAGATTTCTAGGGAGTCCTTTGTTTTCCAGAAGTTTGAAGAATTTACGGGCACCCCCTAGAGGAAGGATGGAGCATTCTAATCCCTTAGGTACCAGAAACTTCAGTTTATATCCCAGATTTTCAGTATCGTTTCTGTAATCCTTACTTATGGGAGAACATAACTTATCTTCCACTACAAGTCTTCAGTTATACAATTTCAGAAATTTAAGATGCCTGATTGTGATGACCACATAAATCTTGTCTTCATACAGAGGTGACAAGGAAACAATTTCATTTCTTCAGATGGTTCTTGGCATTTGTTTTTCATTTAAACAACACATTTTTAAGTTCTTGTAGAATGTGCTCCAGAAAACACTTCTTTTCTCTTTGTAAGAATTTTTCTCCTCATTTTCAATGACTGAGCCTATTTAAATAGCCTAGCATGAAAGTGAGAGAAGAGACTTGGTCTGGCGAATGAACAGTAAGTGGATTTGAATCTTCAGAAATGCAAGTCTGACCCCTTGTGGAGAGTACGCAACTATTACACTCACACGCGGTTTCCTTTGTCTATATTTAGGGAACTGGGTATCTGTTAGAAAGAGTCCAGCGGTCCTAAGAACCTTATTGTAGAGAAAGGTTCCTGGACTGTGCAGAGCAAGGGGAACATGAAATCAGATGGGAAAATCTTGTACCTTCATTTCCACAAATTGCTGTTCAATACGTGACATTTTCTTCAATTATGAAGACAGATAATGAATCATAGTAGTGCTGTTATGAGGTCAACAGTGGAAACGACAGATTTTAAAATTATATTAGGGTTATACACCTCTTGTATTGTTTACCTTTGTCATTGATTTGAAATTCTGATAGACCTGTCATCAGATCTTGCTAATTTGTTAGTAAATGCATTTATTATTGTATATATTTGCTATTTAATATCTTGTGCTTGAGTATTTCAACATAAACAATTTCCTTTAAAATCTTTAAATATTATTTGACACCCTTAAAGGTTATTTTGAGAAGGCATTTAAAGTTTTCAACAAGACAGCAAGACTAAGTGTGTTTTCTAGATGGATCTAGAAGTAATAGAAGAGGGCAACAATATATACAGAATTACTCTTCTCTTACACAAAGACAATGATTTTTGTGCATATAATTAAATGGTCAGAATTTCTTTTACGATGTTTTATTCATATTTACCATTACTATTAACCAAGATATACAAACTTTTCATTTTTCTTCTCAGATAACTGAGCCTGGTCAAGGAAACTATGTCCTCCTTCATCTCTGTCCCTTCCTTTATCCCTCATTCCCCACACGCACAAAAAAATGTCTTCAGTACGTTCCAAAGTACAACACTCATCCTTACTTTTTGCAGCAGGTGTTAGTTTCTGAACAGTCAATCATAGTTGAAAAGGGATTAAGAGAGATTTGAAGCAAACCCCTAATAGTTCATAAAATGCTTCTACATTAGAAACAGACAACACCCCGCCTGAGCTCTATGGTGCCTAAGAGCAAACAAAAGTACTACTGTTGGACAAAGTCAGTGTATAGAGCAGTGTATTTACTGTAACAGAACTGACTGAAGTGTAAGTTCAAGTACATGGCACATACTTCAATGGAGCACAAGCTAAGCCAGTGGAAAGAAGAAAGGAAATATTAGGACTCTGTTTTGTTTATCTCAAATTGTGGAAAGATTAATTTTACCAGTATTTTGAAAATGAGTTCATTCTTTCTATATGTCAGAGGATCGGGATCAAATGAGGGGCATGATGTGTGCCAAGGGAGGCGTGGAGGTTCAACAAGGCTGTGGGGTTGGCAGCCACTTCTTACCCTTCTTTTCCCTGGTGGCTGTGGAGGCATCAGTAGTTTGTGTGCCCAGTTATGTGAGTTCATAAATGACATTATCCACTTCTGATTAAACTAGTCCCTACAAAATGAGTTCCAAATGGAGCTGTAGGTTGGAGATAATATTTACAATAGTACAGTCTCATAAGCATGAAAAAATCCTTTGACAAAAATCCATGTATTCCTTCAAAAATTACACAAAGAGAAATGTGGCAGATAATCTCTTTACCTCTGCTAATGGCATGAGTCTCACAAAATTGCCACTATCAAGCTTATTTAATAAAGGGACCTTAAGAAAGTAATTCATAGCACTACACATATGATATGCATATATGTTTAAAATTCATTTAGTAGTAAAATGAAGTTAAATTTCTTGACTATCAACAACAATAGTTTTTTTTTTTTTAACTGAAACAGAGAAGAGGTCACCTGTGAGTTCAAAATTTTTAGGAAGAGGGAGTATCACGTTCACTAAAAAATGTTTTGTTGGCCTCGGTAACCGTACTAATGTGGAAAATGAGAAGATGTTGCTGAAATAGATATTGACGTGTTATTATGACCTGGCCTATTTGGCCACTTCTGCCTAGTCCCCTAGGCAGACTACAGGCCTCCCAGCTAAAAACTGCGGTCATTGTCTGTGTCCAACTTCTTAACGACTCACCTGGGATCTGTAGGTTTAGGAACTGATTGCCAGATTAAAGAATTCAAACAAATAAAGAAACTTAAGGAAGGTTGACCTTTAGCTTATAGCATAATTATTTACCCCTTAGCATTTCTCAGCCATGAGTAATTTTTACTAATTGGAAAGACACTCTCTTTGTCCAAAAGAATTCAAATGACAGCATCAAGATCTGTAGTTGATGGGAAGCATCAGTTCCAGGAAAAAGCTGGAGCCCCTCCCTGCTGTGTCTCCATTCACCTTTTCACATCGTGCCATACAATGTTGTCCAATTTATGTTCCTGGTTGTCTCCCACTGTTAGCTGAAAAGCTCTGGAGGGAAGAACCAGGGTTTGACGCATCCTTTTTCCCCCTAGTACAGAAGAGGCAGGAGCAAGTACATATGAGCACCTATTTGGTGCCGGGCAATGGGCATGTTCGTCTGTTTGATTAGCCCATTAACCTGATCAAAGTTAAATTTATGTCATGTTCACTTTCTCATTGGTGGAACACAATACCTAACACCCACACTTAAGGGAGAAAAGGACTTATTTTGACTCACAGCTCATAGGCCTCAGTCCGTGTGTGGTTGACCAACGATGGCAGCATGGCCAGACAGCCTTGTGGAGGAGAGCTGCTCGTGCCCCTGGGACCAGGAGGTAGAATGTGGGACCAGGAAGGAGCAAGGTGGGGGAGGCTGAGGCCACATACTAAGTGATCTGCCCCTCCAGAGCAGTCCTCATTTCTTGACATGTGAAATCAGCAGGTCAACCCACAAAATTCAGTTAATCCCAACAATGCAATCACCTTCCAAAACCTTGAAGCATGTGATGGAAGTTCCAGATCCAGAGCATAACAATTACACTCCCAGGTCACAAAGTGAGAGATTTGGGAGTTGAGTACAGGCTTGATTTCAAGCCTAGCCCTCCTTGCACTCTCCGGTCAGTCAGTAAAAGATATATAAATCAGCTGATTAATTAACATAAGTTCTTCATCATGGCTTTCAAATAGTACAGAACTCATTACCAAATAGTGGAGCCCACTTCAATTTCAAGAGCTTTAGTTGTTTACTTTCTGTTATTGACCTGAATTTCAATTTCCTACAGCTTTCGTTCATATTCCTTGTTCCACTTGGAGCTACCTACAATGGACGACCCCTTTCTGGAACATCAGCCCGTAGCTTATGAACACAAGTCTGCATGTCTCCACCTCACCAAGTAGTTCTGGTTTCATGCTGTTATGATCAAAAGCTTGCAGAAAGCAGAAAAGAAGCCTGATTTCACGCTTACAAACACAGATTCCTTGCCCTGAAATGTTTACCTTATTTGGCTAGAAGGCTCCTAGATTATAATCCCAAAGGGATACCTTCCTGGTACTCTTTTATCTATCAAAATATGGCAGTGACATGCCCTGGCCCTCGTTTATTTCCTCATAGATGTTTGCTTGTGCTTATGTAAACCACAGGCTGGTCACAGGCCTGGAAGAGGCTGGGGATTCACAAGGTGCCCCTAGAAGGGCTCTAAAGAAAGCACCTTAGTCAGTTTCTCTCCAAAAGCAGTTAGGAACTATATGCATCAAAAACATTAGAATTTCAAGTTAAACTGCAGAGCTTCTAAACTAGATTTTTAGGAGAAGACCTGGATCCTTACTTTTCAATGAGCATTTCTCATCCATCAGTCTGCTACATACTTAAGCCTGTGAGCCTGTGGACTTATGCAGGCCATATCTAGGAACTACGGCCATTGCCCTTTATCCACACTGAGGAGAAAAAAAGTAAAAGAAACAAAATTAACAAAAACTATGTAAGATAAGAAAATCAAAAGGATCTGCCATGGAGGGTGCTTAGAAGCAATCACATATGAAATCATGATTAAAAGAGGGGAATCTGTAGTTAGCAGAGCTTGGCTGGGTAGTGTAGCCAGTGCCTTAGTAATCACTTTGTAAGGTACTGACATTCCTGAGTAGAACTCTATACTGTTACCTATAAAGGACAGTATAGACTTCTCAATCAATACATTTTGTTTGATTTGAGTGTTGGATGAACACATGGGAAGGTCAGGAGATGGAATCCTAGTGTTAGTCTGGACCCACTGGAAGTTTGTGTTGGCAGAAGGCAAATGAGTCTCTCTAGAGACTCAGTGTCTTCTCTAGAATTTTTACAGAGATGATTGGGTTAATCAGATTTCTATAATAATATAGCCTTCATCTTCACTCTCAACATCCTTTACCAGAAGAATTTTTTGTATATGAAATGAAGAAACTCCCAAATCCCACATGGCTCAAGTATACTTAGATGCATTGAGAAAACACAGTCTAGCGACTAAAGGAAATTCCATTTTTACTTTTTTTTTAAAAAAAGCAATCAAGAGAGATTCCAATATTATCACTCAGCACTACTTAAAATCCCCTCTTCTATTTTTCTTTCTCTCCCTCCTCTTAACTGCCCATCAGATTCTCCCCACCCCATTGCTCATTTCTGTCTGCAGAAAGCCACTGGACTCAGTGGGGCTACAGGTTCAAGTGTACAGGAAGGAACCACACACAAAAGCCTTGACGGAAATCATGGCCTGAATCTTTGGAATTCTCCTCTGAAAGCTGTTTGAAACCCATCTCGGATGTTCTCAGATTCTATAGAAAGGAAACTCACCATTAGTAAGGTCATTTCTGTCACCGTCTTTTCTTCTCAGCCTATATGATTCTGCACCTGTTTAAAACAGAGGGAAGCCATCAAAGAACTCAAGAAAGTAGAAACTCATGAACAGAACAGTTTGTGTATTCGGTTAGATGGTAAACTAATGCATTATTCTTTGAACTCCAGCTGTTTGAATAAAACTCAGATGACCTTTATATGGTGAGCTTCTTGATCTGCCCACAGGTGAGAAGATTAGAGCAAATAGCACCTGGGCAATTACTCTGAGCAACAGCCCCAAAGAAAATAAAGAGCCGGGACTCTGAGCTCATGTCAAAATATTTACCTGGTATCTTGTTGAGAACATTATTGGCACTTTGGAGAAAAACATCATGGTCTAGAAAATAAGAAAAATCATGAAACAATGTCAGAATCACCTGGAATAGAAAAGGATGAGCTAAAATATTGGGTTAAGGTTTTCTAGTTTTAATTTTTTTAAAGGAGCCATTAGTATAAGAAGTTGGGCAAATTCCCAGCACAGTAGGCCAGTCCCCATGATCCTAGACCACTGACAGGAGTAACTCCAACTCTCACTCACCATTTCCCAGCAACATTGGACAATAAATACAGATCGTGTCTCAAGGCCCTGGAATTTCTTCAGTCTCATGACTCAAAATGGCAAATTACTTTTTGAAAAGTCTCTCAGTTTAGAGAAAGTATTAGAACATTACTACAGGATGATTCATGCATGCGTCTGAAAAGCATGATATACATTACAAAAAGAAAAGTATGGTTCCAGGTACAAGACTGAATACCCACTGCTCTTCCAGAGCACATCTCTTTCGTTAGAGAAACATTCTGTAACAAAAGTCAATCAGGCTCAAGCAGTTCCAACAGCTGAACGGCCCATCTGGGAAACAGCTCCGGAACCCCTTCAGACATAGTCACTGTGTCAGGGCAACTCGACAGTCACTGAGTCTCTGCCAGCTCATTTGCGGCCAGTATTTTTCACAGATGCTCCCTGGTGAGTAGCAATTTCCGGATAGTTTTTAAATGGTTTTTAGCCTGCCAGCTGGGCACAGCACAGGAACAGAGCTCAGCTGGATGGACCAATCAAAGACAGTGCAGTGGCCTCATTTGGGTCAGATTGGATTGTTTAGACCTTGTTCTGAGGTTGGGAACCCCCAGCCCCTTTCTTTCTCTGTTGATATTTGTCCTCTATCCTTCCCCTTCCCTAATCCTCTTTGCCCGTTATGAAATCACCATCCTGTCTTTTTACCCTCTCCAACCTCCTTACCAGGCTGACATCATTAACGTGCAGGCAATGTGACAGGAAATGTGAAGCTGGGTTCAGTTCTGCCCCCAACCATCTCTATGGCCTTGGCCAACTTGTTTAACCTTTGTGGTTCTCATTGGCTTGTTGGTAACCTAAGAAGCACATTCCTTACTCCTAGAATAAGCCAAGTCCTTTTCCAAGTCATTTAGTGCATCTCATTAAGATGTACATCTGGTGACAGTTCTCTCTACTTCAAAACTCTATGTTTTGTGACCTATGTCAGATCCTGGTCTTTGAATGCAAAGCTATGTTCATTGCATGAGCCTACTTCAGTGACTGGCAGGAGCCAAGACTAACTTTGGAAGAAGATGTGAATTCCACTCCTAATGCTGTTGGTGGGAAGAGACTGAATAAAGTGAAGCAGTACAAAAATCACTAGTGAAATAAGATTCATCACCTCTGTGTGAGTCTGACCACCCAGGAATTCCCCTAGGGTCCGAGTGTTCTGACTAATGAATAATCGAATCAAAACATATTCTCCATGACCTTTAGGATATGCAAAGATAGAAATTTGATAAAAGAATAAAAGAGATGAGAAAATTCTGGAATGATTAATTCATTGCCAGTAATCTAAATTAAAAGCAACGATTTCACAGATTATAAAAGTAATACAGGAAATTTGGAGACTATTGAAAAATATAAATAATAAATGAAATCTCTTATGTTAGAGACAACCACTGTGAGCAGTTTGGCTCTTCCCTTCCACCTTGCCTGATTTGGATACTACCAAATCAGTTTCCCACATCATTTTGTTAGTCTTATGCTGAGTCATCCTGAATCATGGAAATCTCTGAACTCTAGAAAATTCAACATACTAGCAAGCACTGCATTTCATTTTCTTGCCCATATTTCACCCTTACCCTAAGTGAAAAATCATGGTAACAGGTGATTTGGAACAGATGGCATAATTGGGGGCAAAGGTTGAGTTCTGCTATTGCTTAGCATTTGCTGTCTTAGCTGCTTTTCATTGCTAGGACAGAAGACCTGAAATTCGCAACTTAAGGGAGGAAAGATATATTTTAGCTCAGTTTCAGAAGGTCACCGTCCCTACACTGGCAGCCGGCAGAGTGGAAATACACGGAAGAGGCACAGCCAGAGCATGGCTGAGAGGAAACAAGGTGAGTGAGAAAGGGCAAAGCCGCCCTCCCAGGCACCCACCCCTGCTAGGTCAAGCCCAGGGCTCGGCCCCTGTGGTCAGGCCCCACCTCTGAACAGCATCCAAATACATGAGGCTTATGGGGAACATTACAGATCCAAACCATAACATTAACAAAGCTTTGTCTGTTCTGTTTTACAAGAGGTCCAAAACACTTTTTTCTAACATGCACTTTTTGCTCTTCTGCTTTAATTCTTCTGTTGCCTTTTGATATAATCCACACTCCTCAAGAAGGGTCACAGATACCAGCATGATCAGACGCCTCTCTCTGATCTTGGCTGCATATCAATCTCCCTCATACTCTTCGCTCCAAAAACATCTACTCCTCTCTCCAGTTTCTTTCTTCCTGAATCATTTTTTTTCCTTTTCCTTTTACCTGGATAATTTCTAAATTACTCATCAGACAAGTCTCTTGGATACATCCCCTCTGTTCTTACTATCTGACCACTCATTACATTTTATTGCAATGGCTTACTTTTTGCCTCTCCTACTAGACTTTAAATATCCTGAGAATAATGAACAAGTAAACCTGTTTTGTTCACCTTTGTATCCTTATCCCCAAACATGGGATTTTTGCAAAGTGGATATTCAACAAATCCTTATTAAAGACATCATAAATCTAAATAAGTATGAATGATATGTAAATAAATGACAACTTTAATCCACATTAATCAAGTTCTTTGAGAAAACATATACACACGATTTTTTGGGTGGGAGATTTTATAAGTAGAGAAACATCTGCAACTACTAGCTTTGCAAAAGTTGAGATTGAAACCTTTATATAGCTTTTATAATTGTTGCTACTAGTCATTAACCTTCTCAGAGAGGATAGGAACTAGAGGGAGGATCAAACCTTTGTGTCTACAACCCTAGAGAACAGCATTCACATCTACCATATTAGTTCTTAAAGAGGCAGCAGAGGCAACATACCAGCATTAACATCACGTGGTTCTCCAGAGCAAGCTTCCACACTAGCATCAAAACTTGATAACGATAGGCCTTGCTTAAAAAATAAACTTCCAGTTAAACAGATAAATGAGGAACTGTGGCTTAACTAGCAGGAGTGGGAACTCTGAATTACTCATTTGGCATACTTTAAATTTTACTACGGATGCAGGAACCAACTCTATATGTACAATGAGAATGCAGAGTTAGCATTTTTTTAGTAGCCCTTTGTTTTCAAAGAGCAGGATCTAGGGGAAGCTGAAATCATAAAAATCCGCCACTACTAACAGGATCCAGAGTGCTTTAACCAATGGGTTCAATTCCCCAGCACCACATAAATTAGATATGGTGGTGCATGCCTGCAATCCTAGTACTTGGGAGGCTAAGGCAGGAGGATTACCATGAGTTCGAAGCCAGCCTGGGTCTACACATAAAATCAGAAAGAATCAACAAAAATGTATGAAACTCATAAGTAATTATAACAAGGTTAAAAAAGACGCTAATATAAAAAATTAATCACTAATTCTATAGACAAAAATGAACAAGTAGAATTTGAAATAAAAACATAATCCCATTTACATTATTAGCACTCTCCCAAAATAAAATACCCAGGTATAAATTTTTAAATAATAATATTTAATATGATATATTTGAGGAAAATAGCAAAACAATAATGAAAGAAATTAAAGAATAAGTACATATCCATTTAATGTTCATTGACAGGAAAACTCAAAATTATGAACATCTCAGCTCTTCTGTAGATTCAACTCAATCTCTGTTTAAAGCCCAGAAATTTATTTTCTGGACAATGTCAGACTGATTCTAGAATGGAGAAGCTAAGTCTAAAGACTGAGAAGAGTCAAAAGGACAAAGTTGGAAGCTGATAACATTCAATTTTAGCACTTACTACGAAAAGGATCTAGACACACATCATTGTTACATCATTCACAAAATAAACTAAAAATAGATCATAGACTTAAATGTAAAATTCAAATGTATAAAATTCTTATGGGTGATATAGGGGAGATCTAGATTGCTTTGAGTGTGGTGATGTGACCATTTAGCTTGATTGTGCCAACCTGATTGGCCCGAGAAGCACGCCAGGGGTTAGTAAAGCTCATTTCTGCTTGTGTCAGGTAGATCCCTGAGGCATGACTGTGGGTGCTGATTTTGGAGCCTTTTCTCTCTGGTATTTTCTCCCTTCTCTGCTTCCCAGCCACCATGTGAAGCATCTTCGCTCTGCGATGATGTTTCTGCCTTGGAGTCAGCCACCGCGTACTAAATCTCCTTAAACCATATGTGAAGTTAAACATTTCCTCCTTTGAGCTAGGAGTATACAGTATTGTGCCTCAGTAATAGGAAGACTGACTGATACAATAAAAAAGTGATACCAAAAAAATGAAATAGTTGCTGACTATACCTGACCAATGTGATTTAGAAGCTCTTGGAACTGATTTATGGGAGAAGTTTTTACACATGTAGACTAAACAAGATGTAGAATGCTGTTAAGAAGACCCTAATGGATTTTTCTGGTCAGTACAGAAGACTGGAATGTTTATAGGAATATAGACAATGAAGACCAGCCTCAGGAGATTTTAATGGGAAACAAAGATTCCATTGGCAGGTGGGCTAGAGATCATACATGTCTTTCTTATTCTCAGGCAGAAAAGTCTATCCATACATTACCTTTGTCCTGAGACTTTGTGGGAAACTGAGATTAAAAGCAGTGAACTAATTGACCTGGCAGATAAAATTTCAAAGCAGCACAATAATCAAGCTACTGGCCCAAGTCCTGGCTCCTTTTAGCCAGATTTATAATGAGAATTAAGGATAAAAATGATAGCATAAGGTTTTGATAAACTTAAATTTTGGCCCAGAGGAACCATGTGGAAAGTTGGGGCCAAATGAAGTATGGCTGCTGAAGTGATTAGCACCACAAGAAGGGACCAACAACTACATACAGAGCGAAGAAAGATGCTTTGAGGGCATTTCGAGGATCACCAAGATTCTACCCGTCATAGCTCGAAGACACAAAAGTGCAAACCTTTCATTTGAGAAAACAACCTGTAGGTCCTCTGCTCAAAAAGGGCCTATGAGGGAATTGCTTCCCTGGAATTCATTCACTCTGATAAGCCTTCCGGGGACTCAGAGGTGGTTGTTATTACCATGGTCCCCGTAGGCCTGGCTAGTAGTACACTAGCTTGTAGAAAAATTGGGCATCATCCATATGATGATGGTTTCATTAGTAGCAGAATACAAGAGTTGTAGGGTTCAGGAAGCTTCTGCCCAGGTTTCAAAGACCTAGGAGGCCAGGCAAGGAGCCCTGCAGTGGCAATGAATGAAGTTATGAAAATAAAGACAAGAGTCCAGTGGAGACCCTAGGAAATTGGAGATGCTGGGGAGGGGGAATGTCTGCAGAGGAAAGCTGCAGGCCATGAGTGAATCCATCCCTGAAGAGAGGCCAGATGTGTTGTCACCAGCAAGGTAACAAGAGTGAGGCCACCTAAGTTCTTTTGGCACTCCCATTTACCACTGGTAGCCCAGGATGTTTGATATGGAGCTACAGGACTTAATGTTTGTCCTGATGTATTTCCATCTTGCTTTGGTCTTTTTCTTTTTCTTTTCTTGGTCTTTCAGGAATAGAAATCTTTACCCTGTGCCATTGTACCGTGGGATTATATAACTTGTTTTGTAGTTTTATAGAGGTTCACAAATAAGATTTTGCCTTAAAGTCACAGAAGAAACTTGACAAGTACTAGAACTGTTGATACGAAAAGGAAGAGATTAGTATGTCTTTGGTAGTATGCAAGATAGTTATATCACATAAGGCAAAATTATGATATTTGTTCATTTAGAAATTAAGTGTGGTTTAACAATATGTATTTAGGTGTCAAATTGAGAAGTGGTAGAGTGTGGCAATTAAGTTTGATCGTGTCAATTTGGTTGGCTTAAAAAATGCCCAAGGGATTTAGTAAGCACATCTCAAGGTGTATCTGAGTGGATGATGGAGTCATAACTTTGGGTACTACTCATGGTCGCTGGCCCTATCCTTTTCCATTCGCTGCTCTGCTTCCTGGCTCCTATGAACTAAGCATGTTTGCTTTGCCACACCTTTCTGCCATGGTGTTTCTGCCTTTAATCCCCTGAAATCCTCTGGCATTTAGCCCCATTTCAGTTGGGCATGGGGGTGTGCCTGGTAACAGGAAAGCTGGCTAATGTAGCGTTCACATACATCAAAAAGCATTAACAATAAAGTAAATAATTGATAAACATGGCTCATTAAACTCAAAAACAACTCTGAAAAAATTGTCACGAAAATGAGAAAACAAGCTGTAGTCTTTGAAAAAGATATTTGCAAAATCCAGGGGACTGATACTGAAATATACAAAGAACTTTTAAAACTCAGTAATAAGAAAACAACCAACCAAGTTTTCTGAGCAAAAGTCCTACACAGATATCTATAAAAAGATGCTTTATGTCATATTTCAAGAGGGAATTGCAATAAAATCAATGGTATACACAGGAGGCTGGGTTCATAGCTCAGAGATTGAAGCACTTGCCTAGCAAACACAAGGCCCTGAGTTTGATTCCCCAGCAACACATAAGCTGGGCATAGCGGTGGATGCCTGGAATCCCAGCACTCAGTGGTTTGGGGCAGGAGCATTGCCATGAGTTTGAGGCCAACCTAGGCTCCATAGTGAGTTCAGGACCAGCCTAGACTACAGAGCAAGACACTGTCTCACAAAAATAAATAAATAATAAATGTATACACACCTATTAGAGGCTGCCAAGGACATCAGGCACAGGAAATCTTACTCATTGTGAGAACATAAATGAAATGGCTACTTTGGAAGACAGGTTGGCAACTTCCTATAGAACTAAACACACTCTTGTCAGACTCTGCTATTAATCAAAAATGCTGAAAGTTCACATCCCCACAGAAACTGCGCAAAGAGTTAATTTTTATAACTGCCAAAAGTTGGAAGCAACTAGGAAATACCTCAGTAGGTGAATGGATAAAACTGTGGTACATTTAGATCAAGGGTATCCAACCTTTTGTCTTGCCTGTGCCTCACGGAGTGAAGAAAAATTATCAATGGGTTGTATATAACTTTTATCATATATAAAACTTATAATATAGATAATATTTATAACAAAACTTTCTTTGTTTTATAATTTACTCATTACATTAAAAAGAGAGGCCAGCACAAGCATCAATTACATGAGCACATATAAGTGTTAAGTGATAAGTGGTAAGTGTTAAGTGATAAGTTTTTTTGATTTGCTGATTGTGTGCAGTGGGCGCAGGAGGCAGTTGGCACTGCCCTGACCGCCCCTGCACAGGGTTTCATGTTCACCCGCACAGACCTCGCTGGAGCACCCATGCAGCTGAAGAAAATATCATCACTTAAACTCACACACTAGCGTTAAAAGTTTACAATCTTCTGGGCCTCTCTACTAACTGTTCAGGGCTGTGTGCAGGCTGTTTCAAGCTGCAAGTTGGACACATCTGAGTGGGAAAGAAATGAGTTATCAAGCCATGAAAAGACATGGAGGAATCTCCAGTAGCTACTACTGAGTGGTAGAAGCCAGTGTGAACAGCTATCTGACAAAGAATTCCAACTATATGACATTTTGGAAAAAGACAAAACTGTGGAACGATAGTAAAAGGATCAATGGTTTCTAAAGGATGGGGAAGAGAATGGAGCAGACAGGCAAATCACAGATCACAGAGGTTAATCAATTCTCTGTGATATTACAATGGTAGCTTTATATCATTACATAGTTATCAAACACTTAGAATATGCAACAAGACTGTAAACTGCAGACTTCTGAAAGTAACAATGTAGCCACATTGATAGTAACAAGCATGCCAACTCTAAACATTAATAGTGGTGGAGGCTGTATGTGTATAGTAGGAACAGGGAGGGCGTGAAACATTTCTGTATCTTCTACTCAACCTTACTCTGAAACTAAAACTGATATAGACTAAAATCCTATTTTTGGAAAATCTGGAATAATGTTTAAAATACTTGATTAAACTGTATTTAACTTCAAGACTCTCAAAATTTCAGTTGTTTAAAAAGAATGTTCTATTTCTTTCCTGAAGGTGGCGTTTGTGTACTACAGTCAAAGAACCTTCCCTCATTTGTTAAAAAAGAAGAGAAAGAAAAGAAAACCTTTAGCAGCCAGTAAAACAACTCATAAAACTGTCATGAACAATTCCGGAAGCTGGACTGAAATGAAAGGCTGCTCAGAGCACCCCCGTTTTTCCATGACAGGGGTGAGGTTTTATGGATTAAGATTATAGACTTACTTCTGAACAGTGAGACCCTTAACTCAATTTATAGGGACCTTAGAGGTGAAAGAGTATCTGCAGAGCTGGGTTTCTTGGATTTGCTTCAGGTACCAGGAACTTCTGGGCTAAGAACAGCTAGAAGGTCTGGCTGGGGTAGAGGACATAAATGTGAGTTCTCCAAGGCACCAGCCACCAATTTACTCTCCACCAGAACACAGTCAATTCATGGGGGAAATCCTCAAGTAAAAAGGTACCTGTACCCAACTTCAGCATAAAAATTCCCTCTGAACATGTTACACTCACAGATTTCTGGGATTTAAAGTCCTGATGTCAAGAGCATCCGTGGGGCTCAGGAGTCTACAGTATACTGTGGATATTCTGGACTTTGACTGCTGTAGTGGCTACATAGCCATATACATTTGTGAAAACTCTTCGAACGCACACTGACAAATTTGAACATTTAGCTGCATGCAGCATATAGTTCAATAAAGTTGATTTAGTAAAAGTTACTTTTACTTTGAGGTACAGACCCTTGTTCCTGTGCAGTGACTGTTCCTAATCACATTTAAGCCACACTGGTGGTTCTTTTTTGGCATCTATACTTCCATTGCAAGAACTTCAGAATTTCAGGCCAACATCAAGACCAAATTCCAAATTATCTGACTTCTAGATTTTTTACATAAGAAGACTGAAGCCCAGAAAGAGTAAAATACCAACAGATATCACATAAGAATTCCTGACAGTTTTTGCTTTTCTCTCAGTACTGTGCACAATGGGAAGAAAATAGAAAGCAACTAGTAGATTCCCATTGCTTTAATTCAGCTCCTTTATTCTAGTTGCCATAAATAGAATAACACTACTTGGCTAAGCCAAAAGACAGACTAGCATCAAGTTTTGTGAGGAATAGTTGAAAGACTGGTTGCAGGTTTGCTCAACTAATAATCATCTGATACTTGTGGAAGGCTTTCTGCTCACTGTTCTAGGCACAAGAGATTCTGTAATGAAGGCAGACAAGATCCCTGCCACAGAGAGCTTGGGTTCCAGTCGACAGAAAAAAAATATAAGCTGATACAAAAGCAAAAAGATTCCAGACTTGAAGAAAACAAACAGGGTGAATGAAACCACAGCTGAATTGGAAGGTCTGTTTCTGAGATTTTTAGGGCAGGCTGGTCTCTGAGGCAGAGACACGGAGGGCTATGAGAGGAGGCTGGAAACTTGAGGCAGAGGCACCCCCTCACACACTTCCGGGACTGTCTGAAGAGGAGAAAGGGCGTTTCTCTCACATTGACTTCACGGGTGAAGCAAGAACGGCTGGGAGTAGAAGAAACACAGGATGACATGCGATCAATTTAGGAAAGAACTTTCTAGCTCAGTGGAAAAGGAAGTAAAGCTAGTTGAGGATATACTATGTTTTAGCTTCCTTACTTACATCTTGTTTTTCTTACAAACTGGGTGATAAGTGCAACAGTGCCCATGAGAACCGATTTCTTCCTCTCAAAAGCTCTGAATGCTTTAAGGAATATAGTCCTACTTCAGAGCTTCTAGAGAAGAAGTCGTGTGCTAAGTACTAGAAATTTCCAGAAGTCTTATCACCTCAAACTGGTTTAAGTCTACGCTGAATAATTTATGTTTAACAAATGAATATGCACAAGGATTTTAGAAGTAAGCTATGCTATCATGTTTACACACCCACAAAACTCTAAGTTCTTTCCAATATTCATGTCCTGGCTCTGTATTGGACACACAGAAGGTGTTCAATTTGTTTGTTTTGAAATAAAATGAATTTTCCTATCTGCCATAGAGTCAGGTCAGTTAGGACTTCTTAACTTGGTGTTCTTCAACCATGCTAGGAACCCTAGTTATGTTGTAGAAACCACCGGGAAAAAGTAAATAAGACATAATCTAGTTTCCAGCCCAGTAATGGAAAGTTATTGCAAGTTCTTGAATGGCTATAGTGCATTTCCTGTGTAACTGAACATTAACCAAAGAGTATCAGGAAGGCTTTGATTGGATATTCTCCCTGAGGAATGCAGCAGGATGGCATTCTAGTACTTCTGTTTACAACAATCCAGGACATGGCCAAGACCTTATCTACAAGATTGGTTTCAGCAAAAGCAGTAAAGACAATGAGCTACTCATGATCTAGAAATTCTACCCATCTTGCCTTCCTTCGTTAAGAATTTCTTGATTTCACGAAAATAAAGCTATATGAAAAAATAGTAGCCTTGATTGGGAAGCTTCTAAACTAACATCTGTTCAGAAAGACCACTGAGTCTCTTCCCTGACAGGAAAATGGAAGAGAAAGGTATCTTGTACCATTTGAGCACTGATTTTCCTGAATACTATTACCAGGAATAAAGTAGGAAAATTCAAAATTCTTTTCATTCTATAAATCATGGCTTTGTCAAAATCCCTGATTACTGACTTGACTTGGCTACATATCAAAGACAATTCAAGCTACACAGCAAGTAGCAGGAAAATCCATGCATACTACAAAACACAAAATTCCCATTGGGTCTCACCCTGCCACACTGTCTTCTGTCTCTTATTTTATCCTAAATTGTTGTCCTATTATGGTCATAATCTATGAAAGGACCTGATCTCCCTTGTCTAAATTATGCTGGCAAGTGTGTTACAAATTTTATCATCTTAATATTGAAGTGCCTAATAGCTTGAATAACTGGACACCCCAGTGTGCCAGGCACTGGCTAAAAACTTTGCAAACCTTGCCTTCTTCAATTATTACAATAACCCTGTACAGGATGACCTACTACCATCACTATTGCTTTAATCATCACTACTTTCACTTAAAAAAATCAGAATCTGACTTGAGACCACTGCTCTCCACTGCACAAATAGTCATCATCCTCTATCAGTTGAACAGGCAGTGGGCAGAAAATCTTTGGATTGCATTGTTCCACATCAGAGTCAGGGTCCCAGCTTAGATAACTGCCAGCTTCTTAGCAATCTGAGGACAATTTTGGTCACTCTCAGTGACACTTTTTAATAAAGAGGGGGGAGCAACAGGCAGGAGGACTGCTCTGCTCTCACTCACCTTTCTCTTCCCACCATTCCCCAACGCTAACGAGAAGCACCTAGAGACAGAAGCCTCCAGACAGAGGGAAGCTGCAGCTGCCAGAGTTCGGGGCACTTAGCGTGGCTACCTTGGGCTTTGATATTCTAACTGCAAAAGATGGTTTACTTCTATTCCGATGAAGTGTGAAAATTTTAAGAGTTTACATATGAATTCCATGCCTAACTTACTTTTAAGTGACCATTTATTGAGAATCTATTCTGTGCTGAGCACTGTGTGCTAAGCCCATTGGATACATCCTATCAGTTAATTTTCAAGATCACAATAACTTGGACTGGTTTACACTGGTTTCTTTTAGCTTCCATGTGATGTACTGATTTGTGGGGGAGGTGACCAGAAAATAGCCAATGGCTGTACATTCATCAATAGAAACGAGGAATAAATACTTTTTAAGAAGCTTCAGCCGATGATGTTTATCAAACACAAAACAAATGTCTCCCTGACAATCTGCACGTCTGTCATGATCAGCCCCCAGCGACCCAGGCTGTTCCCAGGGCTTCAGAGCCCTGTGTAGCTATGTCTGGGTGCAATCCAGCTGGCTCTTTGAGCTAAGCAAATCCTTCACCTCAAATGGTTCATAAGCCAAGAGGATGAGGAGTAATCTATTTTATGGTAGGGGGAAAACAATCTGGGTTTAAATTTCATTTTAAAAAAACTATAGTCACTGAACTTCTCCATCTGGCGGGGAAGCTGCTAACCACCATAAACCACTGTTGCTTGAATTGCAAGATGCCGCCCCTATGGACAAACTCGATGAATCTGGCTCAGGGCTTGGTGAGCAGATGGCATCTTTCTGTCCTCTTCTCTAGGCGCATGTGGCTCTGTGCCAGGACTTGTGGCACAGTGAGAAGAGCAGTGGCCTGGATCTCAGCCCTGACTTACTTCTGCACAGGCACCTCCAAGCCACCTGCATAACCATATGTGACAAGGGCCACCTCAGAAACAATGTGGATATCCCAAAAGACAGTCCATGGATCTCAGCCCAACCACAGATGGATTTTGTTGTTCTAATCATGTTTGAAAGAATTTAAATTGCATGTCAACATTGAAAATGAGGATATCTCACACAAAATTTAAATTTCAAGGTTTACTTGAAAAATTAGAAGATCAGGCCACATTGGTTCTACATTCCTACACAGCCAACTGTACTGGAGCTTGAAGCGCTGCCCATCGTCTATGTTGTGATTTCTATCTTTACATTATATCTTTGATTTCATATTAATGCATAAAAGAGCTACTATTTTTTTTCTCCACTATTTTTTTACTAGACTTTCATAGTTAGAACTCAACATAGGGTACAAAATTCAAAGGCTGCAGAAGTGACCATCCGGTGCTACTGCCTCCTTCAGAGGTGACCACTGCTGCCAATTATTATGCGTTTTCCCAAAGGTATTACATGCACTTACAAGCAAATATGTATGAAGGATTTCTAATGCACCAGGAGTCACAAGATATACCAATAAAAAATTCCAACAAAATCATGACTTCAAACTTTAATGACTTTCCTTCTTAATTCAGGAACTAGTCAAGTCAGTACCTCATTGTTTTGAAATTTGCTCTGTCTCTTCCCAGGGGATAATTTATTTCCCCGATTTCTACTGTAGTGCTTAGAAAATGACCATCCTTTTACGCATGTCTCAGTAAGGAAATACAATACAGCTTCATCTACTTGTGGATATCTTTGGTTCATGCATCTTAGGTTTAATTCTTTAGTATGATATCTATGCTGATAAAAATCTATTCCTTTAATTTGTATAATAAATAAAGTAGAAATCTAACACTATCTTTTTCCATATGCTGTCTTCAGCTTATTACAGTACTTTTGTGTTATGGTTTGGATCTACAGTGTCCCCAGTCCCCCCAAAAAAGCTCTTGTATTTGAAAGACGATGGATCAAGTGGATTAATCCATTTACAATTTTCTTTGCTGTTTGGACATATTTATTATGGATATGAAGAGAGGAATCATGGAGTATATGACGTGGAGGATATATCTCCCTTGCTAGTTCCACCCTTCATGTCCTGCTTCCTATCGCAATGCCATAAGCAATTTTCTCTGGCTAGGCACTCCAGCATGCCCTTCTGGCATTGCCTGCAGATCACACATATAGACTGATCTAAAACTGTGAACTAAAATAAACATCTCCTTCTTTAGGTTGTGGATGTTATTTATTGTGTCTCAGCAATGAGAAAGTAACTAAAATACCATGTGGCCATTATAATTGCCAACTTGATTGGATTAAGAAAAGGCTAGCAGATTAGTAAAGCCCATTTCTGGGTCTTCAATATGCAATGAAAATGGCTCTTATGTCTGGGGGCTGTTTCCAGAGATGACTGGCCCATAGGCCAGCAAGCTGACAAAGGAAGACCCACCCTGATTGTGAACAGTACTATCCAATAGCATTGCACCCTGGATAGAACTTAAGAGGAAGAAGGAGGAAGTTGGTTTGAAGAACTCCACTCTCCTTGTGTGTGTGTCTATTGCAACTGCCTTTAACTGTAAATATCAGATTGAGATTTCTTCAGCCTTTCAACATGGACTTATACCAGTGACTTTCCAAGGAGCTTCCAGGCCTTCAGCTTCAAACTGATGCTTCATCCTTGATCCTTCTTATTCTGTGACTTTTGGCTTCCTAAACTCTTAAAGTACATAGTTGCTGCATCCTCTGACCTTTTGGTTCTCTCTCTCTCTCTCTCTCTCTCTCTCTCTCTCTCTCTCTCTCTCTCTCTCTGTTTCTGGGTGCCATGGGTTGAGCAGTTTTTCTCCACCACACCCTTCCACCATGTCATTTCTGCCTTAGTCATTCAACCATAGACTAAACCCTTTGAAACCATTAGCCAAGACAGATCTCTCCTCCCTGTGGTTGGTGTGTCAGATATTTTGTGCCAGTGACAGAAAAGTAAATTAATGCATCCCACAACTTCCTACTATCTTACCTTGGATGATTTCTCTCTTAGTCACTTTCTCATCACTGTGACTCAATACTTGACATCCACAACTTGAGAGTGGGAAGATTTATTTTAGCTTTTAGTTTCAGAACGTCATAGTTTATTCATGGGAGGTGACTGGGAAAGGTGGAATCACATGACAGGGTTGGATCTGGGGCCAGGGCCAAAGCCAGAGCTGGAGACAGAGCTCCTCACAGCGTGGCGGAATGGAGACAAGTCTGGAAGGCACTGTGGGGCTATCCTTCCAAGTCAAGCCCCAAGCATCCACCCCTTGCAGCCAGGCCTTACCTTCCACTAGTACATAGTATCTGTAGGTACATGAAGCTTTTGGGAGACACTACATATCCAGATCACAACAGCCTTACTTAATGTCACTTGTTTGATCTCTACAGACATTTGAGTTAGCAAACTTAGACTACTAATCAATGACTAGACAATGAAATTAACAGTCTCAGTGATCGTCTATTTGCTATGATTAGAGGCCTCAGCACAGAAAACAAAGAATTCTCAAAAAGATTTACAAAGCTATACACAGGGGCTCAACTAGAAAGAACTCTTTACAAGCCTGCAAATGACTTGAGTTGCTGGGGTTATCTGACCTGGCTTGATTCACTTCTTTCTTTTTTTCTTATATGTGATTTTGTGTCTAGATCACTGGTAGGGGATACGAGGTAGGAAAGTATGATTCATATTCATACAAACCATGTAATAACTTTGGTGAAAATGGACACCATCATTCTAAGAAGTATATATATTATCCTTAAGCTATATATTGTGCTAGAAAGATTTTTTTTTTTTGAGACAGAGTCTCACTCTGAAGTCCAGGCTGATCCTGAAATGCACTAAGTAGCCCAAGCTAACCTCAAATTCAACAATTCTTCTAGTTTAGCCTCCCAAGCACTAAGATTACAAGCATGTACCACCACCCCTGGTTTACCACAGCTGGTTTATACGGTGCTGGAGAATTGAAGTGAGGGACTTCCACTTGCTTTTAGGCATTCTTACCACTGCGCTATTCTTCTGGTGCCAAGAGATGTTATTTAGACAAAGTTTTAAGGCATGGGTTCTAGTATTTACTTTTTTCCATTTTTCAGTAAGCTGTTCTCTGAGATTCTATTTATTAGTCTATGTGCTGGGTTCAGACTAGAAATTAGATTTGGGTTCTTAGGTTTTTTTGTACAATAGTAATCTTGAAATACAAATTATTTTGCATAAAACCTCAACAGATTCAGACTCAATGCTGGACATTCACTGTTTTCCACAAGCAACAGCCTAGTGCTAGCCTTTATGCACATCTTAAATTTCACTGATTCTCTTTTATGTCATTGCCACAGAGACAGCATTTTATGGTTCTCAGCAGCCACATATTAATGATATTTTTCAACCATTCTCTTCTTCAAAGTAGTAATATTGAAAGAGCTCCATAGAAGACACCCAAGAACACTCCAGGGGACAGGACCAAGAGAGCATCACAATCTTGAAGTCATTTCAAGTGAAGGGGTGTCTCATCAGTGTCTCTGCTTGATTAGGCTGAAGACAGAGATTTAGTAAAGGAGCTTCCTCTACTTCCTAACCTATAAACGCAGACAATCTGTTGGTCTTGGGTGGTGACTGAAAGACCAGAGGAAAAACTGTAAGGATCACCAGCATGGAAACACAGGCTACTGAACATGGAGATAGCCTAGTAGTCAGTGAGCAGGCCTGGAACCTTGGAATGCCAGCATGCTGATCCAGCCAGTAGGCTGCAAAAGTGGTGAGTGCCTGGGACAACTGAAGCAAGGTCATTAGCCTAAAAGGTGCTAGTGAATCTCAGGGCTCTGGGCCCCTGTAGCACCCCTTGGCCAACGCAGACCAGATGCTGAGTCATCCTGACCATAATGCAGTAGCAGGGAGAGGCCACATCTGTAAGACCTTAGAGCTTGGGGATTACATACTGAAGACCAGCCTGAGGAGTTACAGTGTTGGAGTCATGGTGTAGGAATCCCAGCAAGTGTATGCTGTCAAGCTCAAAGAGAATTGGATTGCCCATGCCCGCCAGATGCCACCAAGATCGGCCAAGAACAAGGCACCTGCATGTACAACTGGGAGCACCCCTGGACCTCTAGTTTGACTGAACTCTGAGTCACCCTGGCTGGAGTACACAGACAGGGAGAGGTTCATTTACTGGTGTTACAAAGCAAAGGGACTCTGGTGTCATTACCATCAGATGACAAATTCTAAGGCTTTGAAAGTAGAGAACACCCATACAAATAGCACAGTGGGGTAACTGTTCTCATTTGTTTGTCTGTTTGGTTGGTTAGTTTGGTTTTTTCTTTTTCTCTTTATTTTTAGTTATTTTTCCTCTTCGTTTTGGACATAAGTTTTACTTCAAAGATTTCCTATTGACATAATAAATGTTTATTGTTTCTGGAATTTAATTGGATATTTTTCTCTTCCTTTCTGTTCTCTTTTCTTCTTTTCTTTCTCCTCCTTCTCTTTCTGTTGTTTGTTTCTGAACCTCTCCCTCTCTGGGCTAGCTCTTTACACCCTTTTGAAGAAAATCTCTCTTCAAACTCTAAAGGCATACTAACTCCATTCCACTCATAACTCTTCCCTAAACCATCTCGCTCTGGCTTACAGTGTTTTCACTTATCCACTTTTCCTTGACTGGAATTGAAGTTCTGTCAGGCTTTATCTATCCTATAAATATTTTTTTAAATTTCCGTTGCACTCTCAAAGCTAACCCTTAGTCTGCTCTCTACCTTCTACAACCACCCTTGCTAACAGTGTTGTTAAGAATAACACACAGCCATATAGATGGACAAGCAGGAGAGCAATAATGATATACCATTTATCTAGCAATAGATCAGTATGGTAGATTTCTCTATGTATTATCAAAAATAATTTAGTGGCATCATGAACAAACTTCTAATATTCTGCCAAACAATCTATATAAAAACCTCCATTAGTAACAGAGATCAGACTTAGAAAGTTAAGAGGGGATGGGTTGTAAATATCAATATTTGGTTAGCATAAGTGTATAGCTAGTAGGTAACAAGTATAAGCATAAATACAAATATCTGTCACACTCTTAAAGAGGGTATAGGTTGTGGAAACTAACAAAGGTGGTCAACTTCTGGTGGTTTGGTTTAGCCAAGGTAAGTAATATAGAAGTCTATTATGTTAGTGACTGTGAAATAATACTGATATTAATAGAACATTTTGATAAGTCAATAAATATTAGGTATAGTCTGATGGATAGATTGAGGGTATAGACTGCATCTACTAATGTGAAGGGTAAAACAGTCGTAGTATTAAACTGGGTACTCAATCTTGTCAATATTTTGTTAATCTTAGATAGCAATGCAAATATCTTTTTTTTAAAAAAAAGCTTCAACTGTTTTTATTATATAAAAAGTTTATTTTTCTTTTTAAAATTTTCTTATTTTATTTTTATTTAGATATTGCCTCATCTTTCCTTTTCCCTTTCCACAATGCCCATCTTCTTACTTCTGTATCTTTTGCAGTTCATATGGTTTGATTTTCTCATATTAGAGAGACAATATAATATTTAACTTTCTGGGTCTGATTCATTTAGCTGAGCATGTTCTCAGATGCATACATTTATCTACAAGTGATCCAAATTTGTTATTCTTAATGGCAAAGTAATACTCCATTGTGTACATATACTACATTTTCTTTATCCAGTCATCTGTACTCAGGCATACTGGATTCTTCCAAGATTTGGTTATTACAAAGTTACTGCAAATATCACAGCATGGGGAGAAATTGAAAGCATTTCTCCTCAAATCAAGAACATGATTAAGGCTGTTCACTTTCACCACTCCTATTCAACTTAGTTCTTGAAACCCTAACAGTGAATGAAATGAAGGGAATACATATTAAAGAATCAAACTATCCTTATTTGTAGATGTCATGATTCTCTACATAGAAGACCCCAAAAATTCCATCAAGAGACTCTTAGAACTAATTAACAAATCCAGCTGAAGTGCACCATACAAAATTAATACAAAAAATGCATTTCTCTATGCTAAAAATGAACTCATTGAGGAAGAACTGAGAGGAATGATCCCATTCTCAATAGCTCCTCAAAAAATTAAAGACCGAGGAGTAAAGCTAGCTAAGGTAATGAAGCATCTCTACAAAGAAAACTATATTACATTGAAAAAATCAAATTGGAGAGGATATTAAGACATCCCTTGTTTCAAGATAGGCAGAATTAATATTATCCAAATGGCTGTACTACCAAAACTGATATAATGATTCAATGCAATTTTTATCAAAATACCAACAATTTTTTTCACAGAACTTGAAAACTCTAAAATTCATAAGGAACAAAAAGAGACTCAAAATACTCAGAGAAATTCTCAGTAACAAGACAAAACCGGGTAGCATTTCAATTCCATACATCAAGATATATTCCAAATTGATAAAAATCATATGCTACAGTCACAAAAACAGATTGACCAATGGAACAGAATTGAGAATGCAGAGACAGCTTCAAGCACCTTCAGCTACCTAATCTTCGATAATGGGTCCAAAAACATATACTGGTAAAAGAATAGCACCTTCAATAAATGGTGCTGGGAAAACTGGTTATCCACATGCAAAAGAATAAATCTAGACACTTGTCAACATGTACCAAAATCAAATCAAAGTGGCTCAAAGACCTGGATATCAAAACTGAAACACTGAACTTCTTGGAGAGCAACTAGGTAAAAAACTCTTGAACATGTATGCATTGGCAAACACTTTCTTAATATGACATGTGATGCAAAAAAAATAGCCCCCAGAACCAACAATGGGATTATATCAAATTAGAAAGCTTTTTCACAGCAAAGGAAACTATTAACAGAGTTAAGAGAGAACCAATAGAATGTGTAAAAAAAATTTTCCCACCTTCACCTCAGACAGGAAGGTAATAACTAGAATATATAAGGAACTGAAGAAAAATAAGACCCTTAAAATCAAAGACTCAATTTAAAAATGAGCAACTGAAATGAATAGACAGTTCTCAGATAAAGAAGTACAAATGGCCAGCAAATATACGGAAAAATGCTTAATATCTTAGCCATTAGAAAAATGAAAATCAAAACATGACAAAGATACCATCTCACCCCAGCAAGAATGGCATATACCAATAACTTAGCAATGAATTCCCACAAGGTTGTATGGGCAAAGGAAATCTTAAACATTAGTGGGACAGTAAACTGGTACAACCACTATGGAAAGTAGTATGGAGATTCCTCAAAAAAGTTGAAAATGAATATTGCACTCAACCCAGCAATATTTCTTCTGGACAACTTTCCAAAAGAGTTAAGAGCCACATATAACAATGATACATGTACATTCATGTATACAAAAAGTGTATTTGTACACAATGGAACACTACTCTCCCATTAAGACAGATAGATTTTAGGCATTTACAACTAAATGGATGCAACTTGATACCATCATGCTTAGTGAAGTGAGTCAGACTCAGAAGGATAAATATTGCATGGCTTCTCTATTATTAGAAACCAAAATACAGGAAATTTATACAATGAAATGAGTAAAATATTGGGAGTAGTGGAAGAAGAGGGGGAAGTTAGGACAGTCAAAAACAGGGATGGAAAGGAATTGTCATATTGTCACCATATATATGTGCATAAAACTCTCAAATTTAATGTAATAATTGTATATTGCATATATATATATATATATACATATAACATTTATTTTGGTATATATATCTATATATCTATATATAAAATAAAAATGGAGGGAAAAAAGAAGAACTCCATGGCTCTGTCATCTGATCCATTTCCTGTGACATCATGAGACAAGGACCTTCCATTCCCAGCATATACATACTAACTGCCTACTTTCTCACCACACTTACAGCAGGACCACAGACTTTAGATTTGTTTCTGCTCAGATTTAGAAGTGGAAAGTGATCACACACACACACACACACACACACACACACACACACACACACAAAGCCGAGTGGCTTACAACCTGCTCTGGTGGTGGTGGTCACGTGACAGCAGCTCTACTCTGTCTCTTTGGAGGAAGCAGTGGCAGCTGTTTTTAGAGCAGTACCCAGTTTCCATTGGAGATGTTGGCTGTACAATCTGTAGAGTTGGGCCTAATGCCAAGGACAATAGTCTCTGTGCAGGACGGGTTCTCTGTGGCATCTTAGCCAGCATGTGTGGCTGAATGATCCAATAGACTGTGAGCTACTAATCCCCTCTAATAAATTCCTTCCCTGTATAAATTACCTAGAGTTTATTTCTATTGCTTGCAACTAAAAAGCTGAGTGGCACACACCTTATTCTTCTTGAGTGAATATAGTGATTTAGAAATGTTTCCCAATGAAAGACTTCTTAGAAAATCAGCTATCATGGTAGTATTGGTGAGATGGAAACAGAATACTGAAACTGCACAACCTTCTGTAACTATGGTATTGTACGTCCCTTATGTAACAGGAGCAATGGTGATACTAAAATAATCAGGCTATTCTCCCTTTACTCCATCAATTATTACATGACACATTTACTTAAGCTTCATTCAACATTTGAAATTTGGCAGTAAAACAGTCTGCATGAGTAACAAACATTTTTGAGATCTCTACTAGATTCACAAAGAAAGCAGTAGTAGGTTTTGCTTTTGAACTAAAAAAGAATTTTCAACATAAAGTCATAAGTTTTACTACCGTGCTAGAGGATGAAAGAATAAACAGAGTGCCTCTTTGGAGTAGCCAGGGAAAAACTTTCTCAACTGCTTGAGCTATTTTCAGTAGACCAAGGTGTGATCAGGTTGTGTCTCTGAAAGTGGGTGAGGTTTTGGTGGTAACAAATAACAAAAATAGAGTTATGTCATTTCTTTCCTGGGAAGCATTGTGACATCTGTGCAAAGCTTTCTTAGTGTATTCTAAGTTTTCTTGTACCAAAGGGACTAAGGAATTTTGGTTTAGGTTCTACAAGTCTAGAACCTTGGGTTTGATTATTGTTCCAATCTATGAATAATCAGTACAAGTCCCAATTGGTAGTGACTTAGAGGCGGGGCACTTCAGAGGAGGCAGGTAGGCCTCTCGGACATCTACCCCTGCCCCTCGCCTCAGGTTCCCATGGCTGAGTCTGGGCTCCCGAGGCCCAGGCGGGGCCACTACAGAGGAGCCTGGTAGGCCTCCCGGATATCTTCCCCGCCACCCCTCGCCTCGGGGGGCCTACAGTGCAACCTGGGCTTGGCTAGCGCCGAGCAGGGCTGCTCTGTAGGGGGCTGGTAGGACTTCCGGGCATCTTCCCCGCTGCCCCTCACAGCAGTGGCCGGCGTGGACACTGGGCTTTGCGAGCACCAGGCAGAACCTCTCTGGAATAGACTGGTGGGATTCCCCACCACCTTCCCTGCCACCCCTCACAGCAGAGGCCCGCCCGGAAACTGGCCTTTACCAGTACCGGGTAGAGCTGCCTCGCATTAGACTGAGGGGGATCTACTGCCATCTCCACTGCCCCTTTCAGAGGTGGTCAGCACGGAGGCTGTGATCTCCCAGCCTCGGGCACAGCCTTGCCAGGGGTAGTCCCTAGGGGAAACCCAGGGACAGACAACCAGAGACAACCAAAGACAACAGAACCATGAGGAAATGTGGAAATAAATCTCCTTCAGAAAGTCTTGACATACCAGAAGAGCATACTAGAAATCCTGAAAATGCAGAATCTAAAGATGAAAATGACAAAAATTATGGTAACTTCTGGGCCCAGAAAGACATCGAATTAAAGCAGGAATTAAAGCAGGAATTAATGCAGGAAATGAAGCAGGAAATAAAAGTCATAGAGCAAGAGCTACACCAAGACCTAGCTAAGCTAAAAGCAAGCTTGGAGAAGCAAGTAGAGGAGATCAAAGAAGAAATGAACCAGAAGATAAAGAAGGTAATACAAGAAATGAGAGAAGAACACAACAGAGACATAAATAAATGCAGATATCTAAGAAGTGAAAAACACACAATAAGCAATGATATCGAACAATTTCAAAATAGATTATCAGACTTAGAAGACAAAATGACAGAGCAGGAACAGAAAGACCATAAAGAACGCAAAGTAGAAACAGAAGAAAGTGAATCATTACAACGACTGATAGATGATTCAAAGAGAAACAACCTGAGAATTATGGGAGTCCAAGAGAAGACCGAGGATGAAACCAATTGGTAGTGACTTAGCTAATTCTGTTATTGTAAGTGGGAAATGTCTATTAATTTCCAGACTGGAAAACTTAGGTAGAAAAGAGATTATTTTGGCATCCAATCTACTTTCTCTGACATTATGAAAGAGTTCTGGTGATTAGGAAGTCTAAGATTAAGCGGCTGCATCTTTTGACTGCCTCAGTTACTTCAACTCATGAAGGAAAGTGAAAGGGCCATTGGGCATATAAAAGAGAAGGCATGATGGAGAATTTGCTTTACAACAATCAACTCTTTCAGACTCACAGAAGCAGGAACTTACTCAACATTCCTGAGGACTGTGCACCCATAACCAAAACACTTCCCACTAGGACCCACCTCTCAACACTACCTCAGTGAGAAGTTCTGGCACATGAACTTTTGGAGAACACACTCCAACCATAGCACTGCTCAGCTTAGACATCTTTGGCATGCTTATTGCTTTGTGTATCATTGCCTTGTTCATTGTTGAGACCTTAGCTGGAAAACAGGTGTTAGTTCAAGTGTGATGGCATCCATTAGGGCAGACTTGGTAAGGCTGTGGGACAGACACTCTTCTGTGACAGGAGCCTTGCATCATGCTTGGCATTTTCGAGAGAGGTTGTATATGAGTAGAGAAGCGTAGTCACAGAGCTTCTCTGAACCAGGGCTACCTAAAGATGGAAGCTGGCATTTATGGTAACACGGTACAAGGTTTATAGTCTTGTTTCTGACCATTACCTCATGCAAAACGTTTTGTGGCAAGCTGAGTAGAAAAATTCCTTGGCCTCAATCCTGTATTTCCGTCACCAAATATTGTTTCAGTTTTTAAGGAACTGCTTTTATCTACTGTGAAAAATAAATATCCACAAGGAAATAAGAGAAACTTGTGAACCAAATCTGAAACAAAAAATCCTGCTGTTAAGAGAGTTGAAAAGAAAATACAACTGTTCTGAAAGTTCAATTTAAGATTAGTGTTTGGAATGGAAAGCACATTTTTTCACTGCAGCTTAGCTATAAATGGTGATTGGGTTCCCAGATGAGCCCACAAAGGACTACTTCACTCAGAGTGTTCCTGTAAAATCAATCATGTTATCTCAATCCTGTATAATATTTTCATACCATTAACCATTTTTTCACTATATATACTCATTTTCTCACTGGAAAGCCCTTTAAAAATGAAGAAAAAGACTCCCTGAAATTTGAAATTAGGGATAACCATTGCAGTTATCTTAAATTTTAATACATGTGTCAAGGTACAATTAGTATATAATGAACCACAATAGTTAAAAACCATAATTTGATGTTTGACCTAAGTGCAAAACTGTGAAATTGTCATATAATCACCAAGCAGATAGTGATAAAATTCATCCTCTCTTCTCCCCCAAAACAGCCCTCATACCTCTTTCTTCTCTCTCTCCAGCCTTGATTCCCAAACAAACATTGATCTGCCCTCTGCCATTATAGATTAAGTTGCATTTTCTATAATTCTATAATACTAATTTAATATAGTGTGTACTCCTTTGGTGGAGATTATTTCGGTCAAAGAATCTCTTTGAGATTCATTTACATGTAGCCTCTATCATGAACTTGTTTTTACTGCTAAATACTATTTCATTTGATTGCTGTATAACTAATCTTATATCAATAGATTTGGTATTGTGGGTCAGAAAATGATACCCAATGTGAAGAGCTCAAAAACTACCTTAGAAGAAAAGTTTCCTGACCTTCTCCAGTCCCCTGGCTTTCATCCCTTACTCCCACTTTGAGGCAAGCTATAGAAACTAGAATTCCTCTTCATTAAGGCAGGATATAAGAACCAAAATACCTTTTTACCAAAGTCACCCATAAAACTGAAAAATATTACTCTACAATCCCTCTATCTTTCTGTGTAATAGTTGGCCATAAAAAAAACCCTCATTCCAAAGAGATACTGCCCTTAACTCCAAAGGAAGAAATGTTCTCACCAAGGGAGCACAAAGGAACTGAGCAGACAGACTTTGTTGGGTTTCCTCCACCTCATTTTATCACCTTTAGATCATACTCTTTTTGTCCAGGTGTGCTTCTACAGGGCTGATCATGCTTAATCAAACAAAAGAATAAAATTGAATACTTCAGAGTCTGATATTCCCTTTCTTTAATAAGGCAATAAATTCTGCTCATTCTTTTTCTTGGCAAAAAAAGTTGACTCAGTTACATTGGGTTTGCAGGTCTTGACTCTCTAGGCTTCTACACTGTATAAAAACTACTCTTAATAAATTTGTTATACTCTTCTCTTGTTAACTTGCTGTTACACAAATGTCAGTCATGACCATTCATCGTGGGCAAACAAAGGATAGCCCCCTTTTTAAAACCTATTTGGCTTTCTTGTTCTCTTTCTTCAACACCAAAAATCAATTCTCCAATTCTCTGGCATTGGTGTCCAACAATTCTGATACTGAGCACCAGTGTTAGCACAGACTCTGAAGGTTAAGGGCACAGATCTAGAAGATTGCCTCCATTTCAGGTACCAGCTACAAACTGTCCTCAGTTCTTCAAGGCTGAGTAAAATTTCAGGGATTGCCATAATTCTCTTCTCAGACTCCTTAATTCATTTTTTAAAAACTCAGAACTCAGCAAAGCACCTTACTTATAATCACCAATTTACTATAAAATGAAACTCAGTAACAGCCAAGTGAAAGAAATTTGTAGAGCACACCAGAAGACAGCAGAAGGAACAGAGCCACTTTTCTGGTACCTCAAAGTGTTTCCAACTTAGAAACTTTCCAGGTCTGCCTGTATTAGTCAGCCTTTTTTCACAGTACTAAAATACCTGAGATATTTATAAAGACAGAAAATTTACATTGGATCACAATTTTTGAGTTTCCAGTCCAAGGATCAGGCAGATCTACTGCTCTAGGTAGGCCTTTGGTAAACTTACTAGACATAGTCGGGGAAACTGCTCACCTCGTAGCCAGGAAAGAAAATAGGAAGAAATAATCTAGGTCACACAATGCCTAAAGGGAAGGCCCCAATGACCTAAGGATCTCCAAGTAGGCTCCTACCTCCTAAAAGTTTCACCGCCTCCAAATAGCTCCATGCTAGGGACTGAGCCCTTTTCTCTTTCTTTTTCTTTCTCTTTCTTTCATTCTTTTTGAGACAGGGTCTCACTTTGTAGCCCAGGCTTGTCTTAAATTTGCTATGTATTCTAGGCTGGCTTTGAACTCACAGCAATCCTCTTGCCTCAGACTCCTGAGTACTGAGATTACAGTTGTGCACCACCACACCTGCTTTGGGAACTAAGCCTTGAACACAGAAAACCTTTATCAACATCCAAACCACAACACTGCCCATTTAGTAATTTTTACGGAAGTTTCATCATGCAAGCACATGTGTGGATTAGCTTTCTATTGCTGGGACAAAATATTTGGCATACACAACTTAAGAACAGAAGTTTATTTTGGCTCCTGGTTTCCGGTATCTCAGTCCATAATTAGTTGGCTTTGAGGCAGAAACATCATGCTGGAAAGGCATAATGAAAGAAAGCTACCAATCTCGTGGCAGACAAAAAGAATGCAAGGGAAGAGCCAAAGAGGAACCAAACAGGAACTAGACGTAGCCCTGAAGGCCATGCCTCTGTGACCCATCCAGACACACTCAGCAGTGTGCTTTCCTTATTTCCTAGGCATCTCTCTTAAGCCAATCAAAATGACACTCAAGATTAATCTTCACAACATACTTGAATTAAATCATTGACTACTGGAAAGAGAGCTCCATTTCCAGTTCTTTTCAGAGGTGGGGGATGCTAAGCTGACCATTCTAATCCCTTCATTATGTGCTTGATTTTTTTTGGTGACTAGTCCCAGCTGCAGGAATTTAGGGGCCCCATCCAGAGTCACTTCATTACCAGGATCTCAGGTAGGGCCTACAGGGACTAGTTACAAATAACAAAAGCCATTCTTACCACTTAGGAATTCCAAAGGCTTTAGGAACTCTGTCAGAAACCAGAGACAAAGAACAAATGCACATGTATTTCTTATTGTACTGCAAGGTTTTTCTGGCTTGAGGCTGTTAAAAATGCTGTGAACGTTCATGTAAGTCAATGTATGAATATGTTTTTATTTCCCTTAGGCAAGTACCTAGGAGTAGAACACCTGAATCATGTTAACTGAATTGAGCTTCTTTAAAAATTGCCAAGATTATTTTCCAAAGGAAGATTTAGCATTTTTACAGTTCTATCAACAGTATATGTATGTTTCAGTTTCTCTAAATCATTACTAAATCTAGTTATAGTCAATGTTTTAGATTTTAGATATCCAAACAGATATATAGTGCTATTTCAGTGTGCTTTTGATTTGTATTTCTCTAATGATAAATTATCAAGAATATCTTTTTATGTGTAATATGGTTTGGATCTGGAATGTCCCCTAAAAGTCTCATATGATTGGATGTTCTGGATTATCTATGAAACCATGTGCTGTTAGAAGACAGGGGTCTGGTCCGGAGGGGTGGATTATGGGTGTGTGATGAATTATGGGTGTGTGGTGGAAGACAAACGTGTGGATTAGATTGCAGGTAGGGTGGATTATAGACTATAGGCATATAGTAGGAGCTTAAATTTAGAAGGGGTGGGACACCAACACTGGATCCAGAGGAGGCAAATCACTCGAACAGGCCCTGGAAGGCTATGCGCTACTTGCTTCCTTCCTCTGGGACTCAACTTGACTTGGTTTCCAGCTTGCAATGTTGTGAGGAGCTGCCTCCACCTCCAGCTCCACCACGTGCTTCCTCCACTGTGTCTGGCTGCTCATGAATGGACTGTGACCTCTGAAATTGTGAGCTAAAATAAACTTTTCCACCCCTAATTTTTGTATATTGGGTATTCCATCAGAGCAACAAAAAAGTAACTAAGACAATGCACTTATTTGAAATTAATTTATCTTCCTTGTTTAAATATCTTCTGAACTCTTTGGCCTCTTTTAGATTGGGTTGTTTTCTAATGATTGAGTTTTGTGAAGCTTTGGGGGTTTTTCAATGTGTTCTCAATAGAAACCTTTTATTAGATATGTGATTTGCAGATACTGTCTCCCAGACTATAGATTTTCTGACTTGTCTTAATAGAGAAAGTTCTTAGTTTTGATAAAATTCCATTTAAAAATATTTTCTTTTATGGATCTTGATACATAACATACATATAAAATCTTTGTCTAAACCTATCAAAGATCTTTCCTACGTTTTCTTTTATACAGGTCATAGATTTCATTTTACCTGCAGGTATCTCATCAATTTTGAGCTAATTTTTGTATATAGCATGAGACAAATAGATTTCAGGGTTCTATTTGGTTGTGTTTTTGAGGAGTTAGCTATGGGTATCTTATGTTGCTGTGTAACTATTGAAAGCCTTTTTCTTGCTCCTAAATTGCCTTTTCCCCTCTATTAAAAATTAATTATTGTATATATGATTGAATTCTTTAGTTTATTTCACTGAACTATATATGTGTGCTTATTCTTATCACATTGTCTTGAGCACTGTAGCCTTAAAAGTCATATTAGGTAGTAATAATACTCCATATCTTTACCAAAGTTGTTTTAGCTATTCTGACTCCTTGGTATATAGATGTGAATTTTGGGATATGTTTGTTGAGTTCTATGTATCTGGGTTCTTGAGAGGCATTCTGTTGAGTGGAAAATTTTGTCAAACTGCAAAAATTTTTGAAGATCTTACAATTTTAGCATAATCAAATTTTAGCAAATCAATTCTCATACATGAACATTGGAACATAGTTTTATTCATTTTGAACTCCTAATTTTCTTGAAAAAATATCTTGTAATTTCCATTGTACAAATCTGGCATTTCTGTTGTTAAATTTTTTCTAGATATTTTATTCACTTTTATTATATTTTATCAAAAATGCATTAAATTACACTTCATTTTGTAACTGCTCTTGTAGCACATAGTTGTGCTGAAGTTGTTCATTAATGTTGATAATCTCTGTGTCTCTGTGTGGAATTTTTTCTATACCAGATCATGGTATCTGTGTATACAGATCATTTTGCTGTTTCTTTTCCCCGTATACAGTTTTTATTTCCTTACCTAATTGTCCAAGATGAACACTCTGCTACAATGCAGAATAGAAATAGAGCAGATCTACTTGCTTGTGTTTTTTTCCATAATTTATAATGTTACTTTTAAATTTTTTCCATAATTATATTTCCATATTATTTTGTAGTATGCATTTATGACACATAATAACTACATTTAACTTGGAGAATTGGTGTATACACATATCACATCATAATCATTTTTATTTCTGGCCTTGGGGGAAAATATTTTGTCTTTTAACTTAAGGTATGTTAGTTAGCAGTTTATTAGACTGAAGACCATCCCAGTAATTTTTATTTTGTTGTTTGATTTGTGAAAAAGTATTGAAACATTACTTGATCTTTAAAGATTAAGCAGCATAACTTTCACAGATGTAGACAAGCTAATTATGCAATTTATGTGGAAGAGCAAAAGAACTAGAATAAACTATGATCAACCTTGATCAGCCTAGGCCAAGTCCCCATCATTTCTCATCCGTAGTATTCCCAATATCTTCCTAACTGATCTCTCAAATTCTGATACATTGACAAACTAGAATAGAGACAGGTAGAAAGGAGGCAATGAAAATCATACTCCCATAAGAACTCTGCTCAAACTACATTGTCCTCCTTTTAAAGTTAAAATAAAGAAAGGACACTCAGGACTCGGGGTATCGTGGTCCCTCTTCCCTCTGCCTGTTCTTCTCAAGATATCTATGTTTCATTTTCTCAATGTATCCAGTCCCTGCTCAACTGTCACTCTGTCGGAGAGGCTTTCCCAATCACTTTGCCAACTAGCAATCTTCTCCTCCCATCTTTGTTCTCTGTTATCTTTTTTGATGTATTTTTCTTAAGAGCTCTTGCTCCCACTGTGGCTCAGAAAATGATACTCCAAAGAACAGTCTTGATGTCTTGAGGTTCCCCGGACATTCCCTTTATTCTCTTCCTCCCAGTGCAGGAAGAGGCTTTCTGCAAACCTTTATCTATCTGACAAAATCTGCTGAAAGAGGAATACAATCATCTTCAAACTTCTTATCAAATTTCTAGTAACCAAAAAAGAGTAAATTTCTGTCAACACACCTGGACAGACTTATCACACAGCATTGTCCTGTGATTCAGTCCCATAGAAAATTACAATTATATGTGCAATATCCAAACAGACTTTGTCCCAGACCATTGTATATTCTCTAAGCATCTGAGTCATTTTCTCTTTTTTGGGACAAAACACCCAATATCCACAATTTAAGAGAGGAAAGGGTTATTTTACTCACAGATCAGTCTGCTGGCAATGGTGGAAGGGCAAGATGGAGATCGTAGCCAAAGAGAAGCTGTTCATAGCCATGGAAAAAATAGGAAGCAGGAAGTCTGGAGACAGACCAAGCCATGCCTTCAGTGACTCTCCCTGCTAACTAGTCCCCTCTTAACAGCGCATGAAATCGTCAGACAAAATAAGTTCTCCTTAAGTTGTGGGTATCAGGTATTTTGTCCCAGCAAGGGGAAAGTTGACCAACATAGCAATATTCTTAGTACAGATGAGGCCATCACAGGTTTAACTACCAATGATGATTACTTGTATTCATCTGCAGAGCCTGTGAATCAATATATTAATCCACTTGATACAATTAACTCCCACAATCCAATCACCTTCCAAATATATGAGCTTTGGGGGTGTCTTGGATACTTTTTCATTGCTGTGACTTAATACCCGACACCCACAAACTTAGGAAAGGTTTATTTTAACTCACAGTTTCAAAGGTCACTGTCCATTTAGGGGTGGCCGGCAACAATCGAAGTACATGGCAGAGAGAGAGGTGGAGGCAGCTTCCCCGGACAAACAGGAAGGCAAGCTGAGGCTAGTTGAGACTAGTCCCCTATCCTCCAGGAAGGCAGGTGCAGCTTACGTATCCTTTCAGGTCTCCGCCCAGTAACTGGTCCCTCTTGCATCCAGATGTGGCCACTACACACCGTTAATCTTAACTGTAATCCACCCCTCCGGACCAGACCCCAGTCCACCAACATCACATGGTTCCATTAAAATACATGAGACTTTTGGGGGACACTCCAGATCCTAACAACAATAGGGGGTAACATTCAAAATCTAAACCATAACATTTTTTCCTGTCCCTGACAAGATTCATATCTACCTTGTTATGGAAAATGCATTTAGTTTATCTCTTCAAAGTCAGGAAGACTTCCATGGTGAACAGGATGCTGGGACAGAAGAAAATGCCAGAGAGAAAGATATACTCTCCAAAGGGATACCTCCAGTTACACACTTCCTTTAATCACGCCCCATTTCCTAATAGCAAAATGATGACCTCACCAATGAATTAATCTATTGATAAGTACAGGGTTCCTATGGCCTGACATCACTAAAAGTCCTACATCTGAACACAAGAGATTTTTAGGGATGTTGCAGATCAAAATCATAACATGTTGAGACTTATTTCTTGTAATTATTCCCTAAACAATGCACTACAACAATGACTTATGTAGTATTTACATTGTTTTAGGTATATAAGCAATCTAGAAATGATCTTAAGTGTATAGGAGGCTATGCACCAGCTACCTAAAAACACTATGCCACTTTACACAAAGGACTTCAGTACCTATGAATTTTGGTAATGAGGAATGGATTCAAGAGACAATTCTTTATGGGTAACAGGGATGATTGCATTTTTTTCAAATGCTTTTAAGCTTGTGTTTATTAATTAGTATTTTGGACACTTTCATTTATTTTTATAAATGATATAGCATAATGATCAAGCTTTATGTGTATATGTATAAAGTAAAAGTTGTCCCAACACTTGCCTGTTAGATTCCCTATTGCTTCCTTCTGATTTGGAAAGACGACTCCAACACAAGCTCTGTCTCTTCATCCTACTTTTTCTCATTTAACATTACCTTACTTTTCTAAATCATTGAAGACATTCTATAAGCATCATTTTATTGTTGCTTAATATTACAACCCGGTGACAACTCCAAAGTTTATGTAAGAATTTTCCATTAATTAGACTTACATATATTTTCATCTTTGTTCTTTTAGTACTAAAATAAACATCTATATAAGTTAAACCATTCATATTCAATTTAAAAAAAAATTTGAAGTAAACTTTTGGGTCTAAGAATATAAGCATCCAAAGTTCTTACACAAAGTGCAAAATTATTTCCAATGTAATTAAATCAGCTAATCCTCTTGTGAGTATTTAGCAGTATGAGTGACACCTAGCAGTAGCAGGGACACATGTTTCAGACAAAGACGGCGGTCTTTCAATTTCTGACCAGGTAATTAGACAAAGGAGGGGCAGTGGGGAGAAGGGATAAAGGTCATGCCACAGTGACGGACTTAACTCCAATCCAATTCCATAGATTTTATCAGGAAGATTGTGCATTCTGCCAATAGGCTTGGGGAGGGACTAGGGATCTAGGGATTCAAAATCCCAATCCACCATATTTTGGGTGTGCCTTTCTTCACTTGCACATGGGAAGGTCAACGTTTTTGCTAAAAGATGGATAAAGCCTCATATTTCTGTGCTCCACGTCTCACGATCAGCTTTTGTTTGGACAGGTGAACTCCTGTGAGCCACTTCTAACAATAGTAGATGAGAAAGCAGATCCCCCGTGATTTGGAAACAGTTTATTGTGTCCCCCATGGGGTCACATATACTCACTGTGAGATATTAGAGAGTGGAAACTGGTCCAACTTTGATACTTAAAGGTGAGAGCTTTTGAAATTGATTAAGATTCAATGTAGACATCGGGGTAAAGGCCTTATATTAAAAAACTGTTGGCTTTACCACAAGAGGGACATCAGAAGACACAAACACACAAGCAAGGGCTTCTTATCTTTTTCCCAGAGCTACCTAGGGATCTGCCAGGAAAAAAGCCATCACCAGATGTGGCCTCTTGCCCTTTTGTGAAAGAGAATAAACCTCTTCATTATAAATGTAGTCCGCCTCAAGCATTGCGCTAGAGTAATGCGGGACACTTTAATACAATCATGTTTTTGAAATGCTGTAGCAGCTATCTTAGCTTTCAGACCACAAACTGGAACATTTCTCTCCATCTCATTAGGGACAAGGGAGGACCAAAACAAATTAATTCTCCTGGACTACTCAAGCACCCTTGCGCGCGCGCACGCATGCACACACACACACACACACACACACACACACACACACACACACACACTGAGAGAGTGTTTGTCAGTTAGAAGGAGTGTGAAGAATGGAAAAGAGTGAAAGGAGGAAGGGGGAGACTAGAGCTGAATAAATTGGCATGTCAACAAAGGATGGAGAGGGGAACATTAGCAAGAAAAGGGATGGGAGCTGGAGAGTCCCCAAGCACAGAAACTAGGGAAATGAAGGAGCAGATTCAGGAAGGAATGTTATTTTAAAATGTGTGCACATCTGAGGAGCAGAAAGAGCAAAGGACCAGCACAAAAGGCCAAACAAGGGAGGGAGCCTGGGAGCGGCACTGAGAGGAGGGCTCCTCTGAGCAACAGGAAAATGGCCGTAAATCTCCAACAGCAGCCGCCCCAGGACCCTTTCTGTTTTCCCTTAAAATGAAATTTCCCCTGTTCTGAAATTATATTACTAAAAACCTATGATTCCATAAGGAAAGAAGAATGCATGGAAAGGAAGCAAATCAAATTGAGGCTGGAGGCGGCGTGATTGGTGGCCTCAGCCAGAAATGCACAGACACCCACGTGAATGGCTCCCAATGGGGGCCTGGGGGGCTCTAAGCTGCCAAGCACTGTGTCTGGCAGAACTGTTTACATTTTCGTGCCCAGGCTGTGAAGGGCCCTTTTGGCAACGTTTCCTGGGGGCCCAGACCTTACTCTTGGTATCCCACAGTGCTAAAGCCAGGGCACAAAGCTCAGTCTGACAGTCTGCCGACTGGAAAGTTGTGAAATATCTGGGATGCTTTAGCACCAGGTTCCCATAGTGGCTGAGTTCTCTAACGAATACTTCTGATGACTGGATCCAGCAAGGACAAAAACAACCCTTCTGGGCAGTGATGCTGTGAAAATAAGGAGAATAATGCAATTTTGCTAGAATTACTCTTGGAGAAAGCATGATATTTGTTCAGAAGGAACACTTCAGCATCACAGTTGTTAGTGTAACCGACAGCACAGAGCCTCGTTGCTCAAGGACTTTCATTAGGGACATAGAGTTGTGTGTTAAAGAAAACGATGGAGAGGTACAGCCTGCAACGCAGCCCTTCTCCCATTCCCAGGCTTAGTCAAGTCTACTAAATCTCACAGGATGTTTGGTAGAAGTGGATTTCTTTTCTGGAAACCGACACAGAGGCTGTATTTTGCTCTTGAAATTAAGTGAGGAATAAAATAATCCATTTGTGGATACAAGAGTCAAGGACACCTCTGATGACTTGGGTCTCATGACATCTGTGTCTCAATGAATTAATAAATAAACCAATTAAAAAACAACCAATGGGAATTTATGAAAGTCTTATTTTATGCTGAATACATATGAAAGCAGATACAAACTATAGAATTGTATAGCTTTCCAAGAGTTTCTGATCTAATTTAGACACCAAACTCAAGCCAAAGTCAAAAACAAAACTTTTAAAATTATGTTTATGACTATAATTAAAATAAAGACCACAGACAGAAAAATCGTTAAGTCAGAAATAGACAAACTTTACAAAAGACAAGGGTGTGAAATCAGGGAGGTATGATCTGGCCAAACAGGAAGATGGGAAGGGAGGGCTCTAGAGGAGCACAAAGGAAAGGCAAGAAGTCAGGGACAACCATGGGAAACACGACAGATCTTTGTTTCTGTCGGGAAAACGGGCAATTCTTTGATTTGGATGTCAAAGAAGAGAAAGGGAATTTTGAAGACAAAGCATTCTCTGTAAGTTAGAGTAGGAGGGATCTCCTCTTCAGTGAAGATGATCTCAAAAAAAAAAAAAAATGGGGTGCACTTTTGAAGCAGAACCCTTTTAGGGAATTTCTGACCATGTGTAATCCCAGACAGCAGCCTTCCAGGCCTCAAAAGCCACTTCAGAGGACAGAGATGTGTTCCTTCATAAAACTGTTAGTTTACCTTACTGCAAAAGTCAGGAAAACAAATGTGGACCCAAAAGAGAGTTTCTCATAGCAACCTTTGATTTACCCATAACTAGTGACCAAGTGTTCCCAAGCCTAGGGCTTCTGGGACTCTCATCCCTGCTGGCACCCTCAGCCTCTTGGTATTCAGCCTGGGCCTCAGAGGAGGAGGAAATTGCCGATTCCAGTCTCACACAAGGAATTAAAGTCAGAACAATACAGTATTTTACAATCCAGTACAAGCTGCATTTATCCAGAGCTTTTCATGCATGGCATCTTAAAGCTCTTTATGACCCTTAAAAAAAAAAAAGGAAAAGAGAAAATTTAAAACGGGAGACCTTCTAAAAACCCAAACCCCCACTGAACTAAATGAGCCATTGAGGATGAATAGGACTTAACAGCAGCCTTCAGAATGGGAACAGAGGTCCCAAAGGATCGAACAAGAACAACAAAATCAAAGGAAATCACAGCTCAGAGAGGGCCGTACAGAGCCTGAAATGTACCCTCTGCTCTTGGGACACTGATGGGCTCTGCCATCTGCAGCAGGAACAATGAAGTCCAGACGGGGGTCAAGAGTCCAGGTTCTGACCTCCGTGATTCCGTGAGTACAGAGAGGACCAAAGACTGCTTTGGGCCCTGAATCTAATCAACTTCAGCCTCAGTATCTGCTCTGTCCACTCTGCCACAGGGACTACTACCCTGGGAAGTGATTCTGCCCTGCTTTCGGGACTCTAGTCCTAACCCTTGCTGCCCTTCCCTGGCTCTGAGACTTCACATTGGGTCCTGGTACTGCTCAGGCAACACAGGTCTCTCCTGGAAGTCCCCCACATTTTGAATAGCCTTTTCACACCTCCTCTCCCTCTCACCCGGCCCCCCCACTTCCTGGCTCTTCTATGGGTCCTTGTCCTTGCGAAGGCCCAGCTCCCTGCTTGGTCACCCTGACAAATACATCCTCTTAGAGGAATTAAAAGGTAAAGATTATTTAACATGAGGTTTATGTCAAAAATGTATTATGATTTTGAAAGATCTCCAGTATTGTAACCAGATGAAGGCCTTGAAATTTCCAGGGAAGCAGAGGACACTCATGTAGAAGGGTGGCAACTGTCAATGTTCAGGATCGCCTTGTGCCTGGAGGCTGGTGATGGAGCATCTTCAGACACATGGGAAATGTAAGTAGCTTGTCTCTGACTCTTGACACGGGAACACCGACAACCTCGTGAGTCATGCCCTAGGCAACTCGGATACTTCAAATGCACGAGCTGAGGAGATTTGTTTTTTATTGCAACTCAGTGAGAATAAAGCTACAGAACAAGATAGGATCAATTATAAGATAATTTTAAAATTACCTGTTGTTGCAGTGCTGGGAATTCGACCCAGGGCCTTAATACTGGCTATATCCTGGCCCTTTTTTATTTTTTATTTTGCAGCCAATCTAAGTTTCTAAGTTGCCCAGCTAAGGCTCAAAACTGTGATCCTCCTGCCTCAGAGTCCCAAAGTGCTGGGATTACAGGTGCCATTGTGCCTAAAACATTACTTTAAAAAGTTCATGGTCTATTATTTTGATAGAATTATGAAACTTTCTCCCCAAAGATTTTTTGAAAAGAGCAAGATAATTCCTCTAAGACTCAGAGCATGTTTGGCACATATTAAGTATTCAATATCCACAGATTCCCACATTTCTGTTTTTCTTGCCCCATTCCCTCTCACCACTTAAATTCTGTACTTGCACCTTGCACTTTGTCTCAGTTTCTTTGGGAAATCATCCTTCTGAGCCCCCAGGAATGGGTAGTGTGGGCAACGCTGTGGGAGTTTGAGAGGATTCCTTACACCTGTGTGATCTGGGACAAAACATTTCTTATCTCTGTTCCTTGAGCTCATCAAGTGTAAAATGAACTCTTTGAGTGAAGCGGTACTGAAGGCTTCTCTCATGGATTTAAAGTGCATGGTTTGGTAAGAAGTGGTACAGTAATGCCATTCAACCCCTCAGGGTCATGATACTACTGTTTTTGAAACTTCCCAACCCATTCAATTTTAAATACAAACACTGAGTCCTCAATTTTACGAATACTCAGATGTGGATCCTGAGGTTTGGAAATAAAGGCCAAGAGACTCCCAGGCAACCAGAAGGTACTGCAATATTGCCGGGAAGTTTGCTGAAGTGTGTATCCACAATAACCACCCAACTAGTGCAATATTGACAAGGCAGTGGCTATGACTTGTTCTACGAGCCCACAGTCTCTGGAACTTATTATTACCTTTAAGGCTGAAGGACCCCTCAATGTACTCCCTTACAGCTAATTGTAAAGAGGAAATTGAGAAAATGGAAACCGGATCAGGTAGAATGGTGTTGCACGCACTAAACATACCCTCTGACATTTGAGCACCTACCAATCTGTCCCCAGTTGCCAACGCACACCTTTGCTTGAAGAGTTTCTTTGACCCCCAAAGTCTACTCTGCCTGGGCACAGAGCAGACTGGATTGATAATGTCCCTTGGACTAGTCCCTCACCAATACCTACTGCAAACTGTGCGTAAGTACCAACAGACTCCAATTTTTTCACCTTTCATATAGGGAAACTCCACACTTCACTGGCTCCTACCGCTGCCAGCAGGTTGTGATCCAGTTGCCCACGGCAGGTATTGGCTGAATGGGTTTTCTCTGTTGGCTGCTGTCTGGCCTGTCCCACTTCCTCATTTTCTTTCTCGTGTGTCCTGGGATCACTTCCCAAAAAATTGTTTTCACTCAGATCTGTGTTTCAGAATTTTTTTCTGGAAGGGATCCAAACTAAGACAAATGCTTCAACTTGTAAAGACAAATTTATTCTAGGGTTGACCTAGGAGGTCAACCAGTAGTTCAGTTATTCAAAGTTTTGTTGCACAAGTATTTGTTGAACTCCTCCAGAAGCAGGCACTGAGCTGAGTATTGAAAAACCACATGTACATACACGTCTGAGAAAGAACCACAGAAGAGCACTTGGCTGAGAGCACCCATGACAAGAGTTAGCTGTGATGAGACAAAAGGATTATGGGATCGGAGTGGTGCCAACTGCTGCTGGACCCAGCAAGTCCAGATGTACTGGCTAGCTGTGTATCCACAGATGAAAGACTGAGCTCTGAACAGCTTCTCATCTGACACCCACTGTCTTCCCCAATCCCCAGCAACACAAAAGCGTCTTTATGATGTGAGGCCTGAGAAGATAGTCATGACAAATTCTGCTGAGGCAAATGAGTAACAGAACGAAAAGACCACGCTGCATCCTCTGTGTTTGTCCAGGTGCCTATTCACATCAGAGGCACTTCCAGGGTCTGACCTGCTACAGGGGCTCATCTGGGTCTTTGAAGTCTGTGGCCCTCCTGGCAATTAATCCTGCCCAGCAGCCTGGGAAATGGATGTTGCTCCACATGGGCTTCCATATGTCAAGGAAGCAACATACCCTTGAGGAACAGAGGGAAGCTGCAGATCTCACTGTGCTATTTGGGTTCCAAGGAAAATGCATGAGATTTTAAAAGAAACATAATATAAAAGTGACAGGGCTTCAGAGATGAGGAGCTGACAATTAAAGCTTATTAATAAATAACGCTTATCTCTTCTACTCAGATGCATCACCAGCCTGCCCACTACTATCTAGGAGGCCCCAGGATCACATGGATTCTTACCAGGGCTAGGTCAGGGTGTGAGAGGGGTACTCTTTCCTTTTTCCAATACCTGATGCTGTCTGAGCTCCCATTATATGGGGACTACCTCTCAACCCAGTTCCCAAATCACCTTTATATTGACACACCAAAACAATATTCCCACACTGCAATGTCAAAAGATGTCACTTACAGGATCATGAGTTGAGCTTAAAGCAGTATTCAGATCAAATAGAAGTGTCCCTTTGAACATACTTTTTAAATGCCCTGTATAGTATAAAGGAAGGGAGAGAGAAGGAGAGAGAGAATTCCATTTGTGTCTGCTTCTTCCCTTAAATGGTTCTTTCCCACTTCTTTCATGTTTGTCTTAAAGCAAGATCATTTTGTGAATAATAGAGCAGGAGAGACTTCAGTGGAGAGATGAAATTCACTGAAGAACCTCTTCTGCCACCCCAAATGGCACCCCAAAACTAGCAGGATGGCACTCTGCTAATGACTACCACATTAAAAAAGACAATTATAGCATGAGTTTTTGTTTCTTCCTATGAGAAAATTTAAGTATGATGTTCAAAAATTAAATTTGAGAACTAAACGGGAGGAGGGAATAATGGGAACTACTTGGAAGAGAGAGGATGTGGGAATGTCAAAAATAGAGAGGGGAAGGATTTGTAATTTTGCTGCAATATATATGTGCACAAAATATTCAAGCTCAGTGTAAACATTATGTATCACATATATACATATCAATAAAGTGGGGAAAATTTGATCACTACTTAATAGATGTACTAAGTAGGATTTCATAAATTCATTTGACTTTGAAAATTAAAGCTCATATCTTCTATCAATTAGTTTAAAAAGTAAAACTTGATAATGAGATGGTGTAAGAATGGTAAGGTAATAACATAATCCAAAATTCCACTAATTTCACTCATTCTGACTGTGGTTCAGGCTTTTAGCGTAAATCAAAATGCCAGGACATACTTTTCCAATTCAGAGAGTTTTTATTCTGGTAAAGGAACAAAGGCAAACATCAAAATAGGATAGTAGATTTCACACCACAATAAGATCATAAGAAAACAGCCATGAAAGTGAAAGTTATTCAGGGAAGACAGAAATCATCTTGGCTGTGAAAATTTTAGTCATTCAACAAATGCCCCCTACAATAGCCAAGCACTGTACTAGGGCATTGAACTGCACACACACTGAACAGAATCAACTGTCTTTTGTGAAGCTCACAGTGCAGTAGGAAGAAACAGACATTTCTGAAAAGCACATAAAATAATACTTTAAAGAGGTGTGTGCATGCGTGTGTTTGGGGTTGGGGGGTACTAGGGATTGAACCCAGTATCTTCACATTGGGCTACATCCTCAGTCCTTCTTTATTATTGATTTTGGGGCAGGGCCTTGCTAACCAGGAAACCTGCAATCATTGTCCTGCCTTACCTCCCAGAGTGCTGGGACTGCAGTCCTGTGGCATCAAGCCTGACTATAAAGACATTTTAAAAGTCAGGAGAAACAGGAGCTGGGTTAGGAATCTTCCCTTTACATGAAATGGGAGGCACTGTTGGAGGATTCTGAGCATCGGAATGACATGATCCAGTTGACATTTGATCAAGTCCTACAAACCAGAGTTGCTCAACACATATTGTAGTAACCAATCAGTATTAACTATCAACACTGTGGGACAAATGTTATTATTATCCTTGCTGTATTGACAAAGGGACTGAGGTGCAAAGTTCAATAGTTTCTTCAAAACCTCACCACCAGCACTTCTATTGAATGACCCCCACATTATCTTGTCTGCTTTTGGGGCCCTGCTACACTGGGAGGCAATCTTTTCTACCGCCCACCTTCACACCGAGATTTCATGATAGAGTCCCAGCATTCAGAGCCTCCTTTGCAAAGTTCCCATGCCATCGCTCTAACAGAATGTAAACTCCACTCAAGCCAGGAAACACTTGACTATAATGGTTAAGATGAAGAATACACAGGATAAAACATATCATGTCAAAGACTTTTAATATAGTATAGCAGCAGAACTTACAGGTATATGGCTGTGTTAATAATCAAATAAAAACAATATAGCCAAGACAAAAGAGACAAAAAGTTAGTAATGTGTGGTCACCAATCATTGTCCTTCACACACACCACACTTATTGGTTATTTTATGCTGGGCTTTTGCACGCTGGCCCTCACACATCTTTCTTTTCCTCGTATAAAAACTTAGATCTAAGCACTAATTGTTCTCTTCCCCAATTTATAGATGAAGAACTGAGCTTAGAGATTAGTTGCCAAGGTTACATGGTAAGATGGCATCTTGCAACTCAATACTGTTTTTGTTAACTCCAAGTTCCACTGTCATCTGGATGGAGAGAGGGGAAGAAAGAGAACAAAAAGGAGGGGAAGTGAGGAGGGAAGGAAGAGGAGGGGAAGGGCGAGTAGAGAAAGATTGTCCAATGTAGTGTATGAATAAAGGATTATCAGCAAAGATAATGGGCCTAAACTAGTACCAATTAGGTGATGATGTAGGATGGGGCGCTTCTCACCCAAAGATGCAGCATATGAAGTCAAAGCATAAGCAGAAAGAGCTGAATTTGGGAGGACCAGGCACTACAATGAGTGTCAGGTTTAAAACCAGAGAAGGATTTAGCCAATCCTGGATATAAAATATAGGGAAGCAGAAACTAGGGTGGAGGGTTAAGAGCCAGGATGCTGGATGAAAGAAAAGTTTACAGAATTTGAGTGATGGAGGGAACTGGGTGCTAATTATTGAATAGAAATTTGAGGAAGAGGTAGTATCTTTGTGAACGTCTTAGGCAAATGCACTCTTTAATTAATGTTGTAGGATGATGTGAGTAGCCACAAGTCTTCTATTAGTGTGAGACTTGGGTAAAGGGGACCTTGGCAGAGCTTAGCCTTGTGTTGAGGATTGTCCATCACCTGCCCATGGTGAATCCCTGATGAGTCTAGGCTCTACCACCTGTGGATCAATGGTTGTTCTTCAGATTGTCTGCCAAGATCTACCCAGTTTATGTCATTTCATGCCTGCACTCTCAATGTTAAGGAGTTTTGACAAAGAGATTATGTTTTCACTTGATTGCTTTGATTGATTGATGAATTGACTGTTCACTGGTCTAGTTACTTCTTTATTTACTTATTTGATAAACTGAAACTTTTTCCTGTGTGACTCTTGTCTCTAACATGATTCTGTTGTTTATATTTTAGATTCAGTCATATAATACTTGTATTCAAAAGTCCTTTTGTAAGCATTGGATTCTAAAAGGTTAGAGGATTAAAGAAAAATTCTTTTAGTTTTGACAATTTTGCTGCGTATAAAAGACATAAAATATGGGAATTAGGGTGCACGATTCCTGTGAATTCATATTACTTACTTTTAAACATTGACATCACTTGGTTTCTATCTCCTAGACCTAATATGATGAAATGCTTAGCCAATTGTTTTCTTTATCTTACCATAATCAAAACCATACAGAATTCTGAAGCCTTAAGAATTCTTTTTAAAGATAAAGCATTCTAGTCAGGGCAGATCATCACATTCACTGTCCTTACGCCTCAGGTCTCAGGTGGTCCCTTCCCTTGCCAGGGGCCCATTGTTGTGAGTATCTCACGTGATCCTGTGACCACTTTGAGACATGGCCAGGCAGATGAGCAAACTGAGGCAAAGCCTGCCGAATTTGGAATTACTCAGTTCTTCTTCATGTGGACTGGGTGAGTGCCTACTCGCCTGTTCACATGCCAATGTAATGTGCACTCAGGTTAAGGTTATCATCCCTTCTTTGAGTTGAGTAGATAGAAAGGGAAATTTAAGGTGCATTTGAATGTGAGTCTCTGGGAACAGGAACACAAGGCATGGCTGGAGGGGTTGGTATCAAATTTGTCTTTTAATGATTCTTATACCACATTCCAATCTTACTACATGCAGCTACAGTGTGTGTTTTTGAAGGCCTCTGACTCTCAGAAGTGCCAAGCCCAAGAAGCACTATCACTGATGTTCTGGATTGAATTTTTTTAAGAAAAACTTATTCCAGGCCTAAGAATTTTTACCTTTGTTGACTGTATTTTACAGACAAAAGTCCCACTGTTCCAAAGGAAAGCCTCTGGCCTAAAAAGGCTCCTGAACACTTGAAATGCAACTACTATGAAATCAGCTGTGGCTGTATGTGTAAAATAATGCCTTAGCTTTCGAAGATTTTGTAGCTAATAAAAAAATGCAAAAAGGTTCATTCATGTTTATATTGATTACACACTGAAATGATGACATTTTGGATATGCTAAGGTACAGAGCATATTACTGAACAAAATTTCATCATTTATTTTGAGGTTTTTAGCCTTTGAGGTCTTTAAATTAGCTTTGTTAAATTCTTATACAGTCCATACGAGTGGCTGGCCTCCCATTTCTTTTGCCTATCAAAACTAAGGCAAACATTTCTGTTGGAAGAACTCAAAGGAGTTTGAGAATTTACTTGACTTGCAAGTTTAGAAGACACCCCGCCACAGTTTTATGGATGATGGTAAGACACAGACCCCAGGGTCAAAGTCGAGGAGGAGTCTGTTATTCCCTGTGTATAGTTCCAGGGTACAAGGGACAGATCTGAACATAGAGACTTCTATCTTTTATGAAGTGTAGTAAGCAAATCTGCAATTTGCTCTGGAGGAAGACACTATCGTTACCTTCTGTGATTTTGTCTGTTATTGTCTATACAAATATCCTTGAAAAAATTATCCAGAAAGATAGTTTATGCATTACTTGCAAGATGTGCAAGAATACGAGAGACCAATGGAGGATTGTCTACCGACACTGTCATTTCTAACAACCTTCTAGACCATGCATTTCTTTTTGACATGTTATATTTATACAGGCTAACTCGATATTGTTCAAAAGCCAACATAAGCCCCTAACTCACTATTTCTGAAAAGTTAACGATTTCCTTATTGAATTTTGCACGCTAGCGTATCTTCTGCCTTGCTTCCTTTCTCTGAAAAGAGCTGATTTTCTGCAACTCATTACATTCAGTTTTTACTTACTGAGAAAATTGTGTTATTTTTGAAAAAAATTAAGATAGGAGTCAGAAGATGCAACAAAAAAGGAGATTTTTCTGGACATGCACATGTAAGAAACATTTGGAAGCACTGGCCCTTTAATAACATTTGTCTAGCTGAGGAGTGATTGGAAATCTCGAAGCTCTGACACAAGTCTCAGTTTCCATGACAGCAGACAGCAGCAGGTCTGAACAAGCTGTCCCTTGCACCCTGGAACTGTATACCTTCAAAGCATTTACCAACACTAAGTAATTAATTTCCACAATGTGGTGGACAGCTCGATCATTAAGTACTAGTGCACAGACGTGACTGCCTTAATTCCCTGCCTTGGGCTCTGGCAGTCAAAAGTAAGATGCAGATTCAGAATACCTGCCTTCCAACACCCACGGACTGAGTCTCCTCTTAGTGTACAAAACCACTCTTTCTGTCCTCTTAAGTGTGTATAATAAGTAGGACCTCACTTTACAATATTGTATTATTCAGTGCTATTAAATATAGATTAATTTTTAAACTCTTTGAAAATTATGTCTACAGTCACCCCTTTATCTACAGAAGACTGGTTCCAAGACCTGCCCCCATAAGTTACCAAAATCCAGGGTGTCTCAAGCCTATTATATAAAATAGCACAGTGTTTACATGTGACCTGTATGTCCTTCCATATACCAGTTGTTACACCACATTGTTTAGAAAACAATGTCTGCACATGTCTGTACATTGTTTAGGAAAAAAAAAATGTGTGTATGTGTTTGGTGCAGATACAACTTTTTCCCTGAAATACTTTTATCTGAAGCTGGATCGATATACAGCTGCAGAACCTACCTGATACATAAGAACAAATCCATTTTATTTTCATTCATTTCAACAGATAACAGATCACACAAGAAAGAGAAAAATGAAGAAGTATGCAGTGGAAACTCTGCTACACTCCTCTTCCAGCACTCAGTCACCTAACTCACTCCCTGGAGCCAACTCTGCTGCTTGACTTCTCATGAATATTTCCAGAGATCAACCCCACAGAAACAAGTACGACCCCAGTTTTACGCAATTGACTTGCATGCTATGCGTGCTTTTATGCATTTTACTCTTCTTAGGTATAATCTTAGAGTTCCTTCCCTATCTGTACCCTCAGGGTCTCATTCTTTTAACTGCTACACTATTTTTTTAAAATCAGCTCCTATGGGTTGGAACACATAAGTTGTTTTCAATCTTCACATCTTTTTAAAATTTTTTTATTCTAAAACAGGGTATCAGTCCAGGTTGGTCCTGAACACACTATGTAGCCCAGAGTGGCCTGGAATACACATCAATCCTCCTGCCTCAGCCTCCCAAATGCTGGGATTACACGCATGTACAACCACGCCTGTCTTACGTGGTGCTGAGGGCTTGCACTTGCTAAGCTAGTGCTGTACCACTGTGCTATTCCTCCAGCCCACTTGTTGCATTTATAAGTAGGACCCAGTTAGCTACTGTTTACCCAGGGCTTTTTTTTTTCCCCAGGCTCTGCAGAAAGGAGCCCACACTGCAAATAAAGGAGAATGACAACAGTTCTCTTACCTTTTCAGCTGTCCCTAGATGCTGTGTCCCTAGAACACAAAGTAAGGGTATTCATTGTAGTTCTAATTTGCATTTCACTTTGAGTGAATGCGAGCATCTTCTCAATTATCTGTTTATAAGAGTTTCCTATTTTTCCATCATGTTAATGACCTTTTACTTAGTTAAGTACCAGGCTTTAAAAAATATTAGCTATGTCTTCTGTCTAGAGTATGAGTTACAAATACCATCCTAGCTTATGATTTATCATTTCATTATTTATCATTTTCTCATATAATAGATATTTATTATCATTTAATCAAACTGACTAATCTTTTTAAATATGGCTTCTAAATTTTGTTTTCTACTTAGAAAAGTTTTTTATATTGAGAAGTAGTAAATATTTCACTTTTTCTGATACTTTTTTCTTTACATTTAAGTCATGGATTTATCTGCAAATTATTTTGGTTTTTGTTGAAGCAGAAATTCTATTTTCTTCTAGATGTCTGTTAGGCATTCCAGTACTAAGAAAAAAATTACTTTAACTACAGAAAGTCTATAATTTATTAATAGTACAAAATTTATATTACCCAGTGTCTGTTCTAAAGTAGCACAAGAGTATGTAGTATGTATGACCTGTACCATGAAACCTGTTGATAATAATAATATCCAATAATAATACTTGTAATAAATACTTGTCCTTCAGGGACAGGGCATATCCTGCTTGCCGATTTACTGATAAATGCTGTGGTAGTTTGGATCTGGAGTGTTCCCCAAAAGCCTCATGTTCCTATGTATCCTGTGTAGAGTTTGGAAGTGGGGCCTGGCTGGAACAGAAGGGTCCTTGGGGATTATTAACCTGGAGTGGCATGTGCTGGTTCCACCCTTTCTCCCAGTCTCTCTCTTTCCAATACGCTGTGAGGATCTCTGTCTCCCGGAGCCCAAGCTGCAACCTGCCACGTGATTCCACCATTTTCCAGCCACCCACCCATGAATGAGCTGAGACCTTCTAAAACTGTATGCCACAAAAATCTTTCCTCCCAAAGTTGTGGATGTGGGGTATTGAGTCACAGTGACGAAAAAGTAACTAAGACAAATGCTGAATTGCACTCAGCTACAATACAAAGGTCCTAGGAGAACTGGTGTTCTAGGGTTCGTGACCCATAGTAGCCATGAGACAACAACTAATGTTGTTTCAAGACAGTAAATGTTGAAGTAATTTGTTACATAGTGATGAATAAAAAAAATAGGCACAGGCAAAATTTGGAAAATCAGGACAGTAATGGGAGTCAATTGTGGCTCTTTTCTGGTTGCTTCTATTTTGTCAATGAAAAGGAAACAAAGTTATCATCTAAGAACCAGGGTGCGGCAATAGAGGCTTGATACTAGAGACGAAGGTATTCAAAAGAAGCATGGAAGAATGAGTGGACCAGGGAAGTCTGATTGACAAGTACCACAGCATGCTGATAGATAAGTGGTCATGATGTAATGTGAGCATGGTTAGTGTGGTTGTGCGCTACCTGTAGCTGACCCCTGGCAGAACATAGACACAGCCCCAGAGGTTTGGTTGTCACCACATTTTTAATTTAGAAGAGACCAGAAAAACTGAAGATGTATGCAAAGAGCAAACATTATGATGCCAAATATAGCCTGGATAAATAGTGAATAGGAGAGCGTGAAAAGATGGCACATCAATAGCTTTAGGTCCTGGAAGTGGCAAATAATTTTTAAACTAGAATTTGGCAGGAAGTGAGGTACAATTATTTGCTCATAATGTAAATAATGCTGATGCTCTCTGACACATCAATTTCTATCATAGAAAAACTCTTTCCATATGCCAGAGACAAGTACAGATTATTCATAGTGAAAGAATTCGTGATATCAAAGATTTGGAAACAGTCTAACAAGTTTTGGCAAATTCACATCACAGAATGTTATACACCAGTAAAAGCAAATGCAGCTATGCACAATAGCACAATGGTATTTATAGAATTAAATATAAAAAGTCAAGTTAGTATACTACAGGTAATATAATATAATATTATTTTCAGCTCAAAAACCACATATCAGGCTGTTTATAAATACATACCTATGTAGTTAACTCATTGTCAAAACCAAGAAAATATAAGAGCACAAATTAGGAATGGGGTATTCTTGCAGAGAACACAAGAAAACAGCACGGTGAAGGAAGACGCAGATGCAAATAAAATAAATGAGAGAAGGGGTGGTCAAAGATTGGAATACATGAGATTGAGATTATTGGTGAGTGAGCAGATAAAGTGAAATGGAGTGGAGGAGACATCTGCCAGAGAAGAGTCTGAGGCTCTGAAAGCCCAGAATACTGGTAGTAGTTTCATCTGTCTAAATGCTAAAATCACCAACAGTGCTGTGGAGAGTGGACATAGTGCTGGGGAAAGTGACAGTGATCCAGAAGTGATACAAAAGGATCCAGGAGTCAGCAGGAGCCCTGGAGTCCAATAAAAAAGAAGGAGGCAGATGACATGACTTGATGTTTCAAAAGTGATATCTTCCTGGGGAATGAGTTGATGGTTTTGGAGGAGAAATTACAAGCAACAAGGACACACACCCTGTTCCAAGCCCAGGGCACCAGGGATGCAAGCAAGAAATGAACCACCCCTATAATATGGACAAGGAAGCAAAAGAGAGTTCCAGAGGCACACGGAAAGAGTTCTGAGAGCTAGTGAAGAATGGGAGAGGGAGTCAATAAGGCAGATACACAGATCTTTTCAAAAATAGTTATCTGGGGTGCAGAGAATGAGACCGGATTTTTGTGGTAACTTCTACCAGCTATACACAGCTAAAAGGCATAGTGAAATCAATTTGGAGGCTCTCAAGAAAGATGATGCCACTGAGACTATGGATGTTGACTGAATGGAAAGGATAGACCTCCTGCCAGAGACCTGCAAGAAAGCCAGAAGCTTCTTCAGTGCTGTGACAGGGGCAGGGAGCCCGGGGGCTAGGAGGTGCTCCTGTGGTTCACATGCTATCCTAGTTGAGCCTCCTATGTGACACTGAGATCCAAAAGTGTGTTAGCATGACTGTCCAGATTTCATTCCTTTACAATGACCACATCCCCCCTTCATTCCTTTCTAAGAACCACAGCCAAACAATTCAGAGCCTGTCAGCTATTATGAAATACTCACCATTTCTTTTATTTGTCATTATCCACCAGCCCCATTGGAATTATACCCATTGGCCAAACCCAAAGAACTCAAGAATGGAACAAATGAAAGACCACTGAACTTAGTTGTTTCTAAAGGGTTGAGATGCCATCTTGCGAGACAAAAAATGGGGCAAGGGAAAATTAAGAACTCAAATGAGGCATAAATTTGGAACAGGCATCTTAGTTTTAGGAGGCTAGGACAGGGTTTGTTAGACCTCTTGAGCAGTCTCTAGCAGTCCTCACTATGTGTTTTTTACAATGGCTTCAACCTTGGCAGGCTACTCAATCCTATATTATGTAACCACAATGGGCCACCATTTCCCTGATGGTAGACATTTCAAAAAGTAATTATTATTTGTGGACAAAACTTAGGAATTCAACAACTTAACTCTAACTGCTGTCACCGAAAATAACTATGTCATTTTATGCTCAGCATGCACAAGGCCTTAAGTTCAGTCTCCATCACCAAGTAAATAAACAAAATAAAAAATAAAATGTAAAAATCCACTGTTAATTGCAACTTGTGATTGTGACAGTGTACATATTTTCCTGTCACATATTTAGTGACAGGAAAAGTCAGCTAAAAACAATGGCTAGGTGTAGGGTTATGACTGGTCACTATGTATGATGTATGTAATAATATAAAATCTTGTATATAATTTTGTATAAAACTTGCTTGGGGCTGCTCTCTGAAGACTCACCCATAGTCTGGAGACAGTCCAGCTGCCATCTTAGCTATTAAATAAAGATCCTTAACTTGCCTGTATGGTGGGCTTTTAAATTGGCATTTTGTAGCCCCTAAATTCTCACCTACAAGACTGAAACCATGTTCATACATGGTGTAAATTTAAAGTACTAATTCAATCCAATGAATTCAACAAATGTATTAGCTACATTTCCATTACTAGGATGAAGTATGTTATACTCACAACTTAAAAGAGAAAAGATTGATTTTGGATCACAGTTTTAGAGGTTCAGTCCATGGTCAGCTGGCTCCAAGACAGAAGCATCTTAAAGAAGGGCACAGTGGAGGACAGCTGTTCACTTCATGAAGCATAGAGGATTATAAAAAAGCCAGAGAAGAAAAGGCCAGAGACAGATATTGTCCCCAAGGCCACACCCCCATGACCCACCCAGACACATTCAGAAGTGTACCTTACTGATCTAAGTGTCTTTCTGTCACTGATTAGCATCAGTTCTTGCTTTAGTAGAAATGAAAATTAAAACTAAGCCACAAATCTACCAAAAAACCCCAGCTTTCATTGTGAAATGAGAGGGAAGATAGGAAAGGACTCCTGCATAAGAAGCTGGAAGCGGGACACTTTCATACAGAAGTTCAGACTGGCCCACCTGCAAAGGCAAAGGGTGGAGGTGAGGTCAGCCTTCAAGAATTAACTGGAGGGCTGGAGGAGTGGCTCAGTGGGTAAAGTGCTTGCCTAGCAAGCACTAAGTCAAACGCTAAGTACCCGGGTTCGATTCCCCAGCACCACATAAACTGGGTGTGGTGGTGCACGCCTGTAATCCCAGCACTTGGGAAGCTGAGATAGGAGGATTGCTGTGAGTTCAAGGCCAGCCTGGACTCCATAATGAGTTCAGGACCAGCCTAGGCTGCAGAGCGAGATCCTGTCTCAAAAAAAAAAAAAAAAAAGAATTAACTGGAAGGGAAGGCTCTCCTAATCATTACTTCCGTCCTGGTGTCATAGCTCTGGAATCCTCCTGGCTAAGGAATAGTTCTGTTCCCAAGAAAGAATTGTCTCTGTAGAAAGGATTGTCTCTGTAGTGATCTCAGTCATCTGAGTCTCCATCTTTCCTGTAAACTAGGTGATCATAGATCTAGGACAATGGCTGGAGACTTCTGGATATATCTGAGGGTCCCTGTAAATCTCTTACCTTGGTGTTCTTATTTGTGACAGGTGATGAGATTATGTAAATTCAGGGCTAGCCAACTCTGTCTGGCCAGATCCTAGATAGACACTCTCTAGATGATCAATCTCCCTCTGTACAGAATGAGAAAAGATTTGACCCAAGATTTACAGTAACCATGAGTAGAAAATAGAAATTCAGATTTACTCTACTTTTAGTTACATGGTGGGCATATGTGGGCCAAAGTGAAGAGTCGTCATACATGGCAAAGACAGTTTTTAAGTTCCCAACTTTCCAAGAAGGAAACACAAATCATACCTTCGATGAATAGAGGGTAAGACTCCAGGATTCTGCCTATAGCAGCTTCTAATCATGTCACGATTTCATCATTTCAAGCCAATCAAGTTGACAATCAAGTTTAACCATCATAAAGGTGCTTTAGTGCCCCTTATGTCCAAGGATTCTAGTAGGTATCATGAAAGCAACAATAATGGCAATGTTCCCCCTGTTTTTAAGATTCATAAGAGAGAGATGGATAAGAAATTAGTTGGATTTAGCCAGAAGCAAACTTTGGAAAAAGTTGCTGCAACGTGAAGGAGATATCAATAGAAGAATGAGACATGGAAGGGAAGGCAGCTATTAAAGGAGTTTTCGAGACAGCTGCTATTGTGGGCACTGAGCTTTTGCCCACCTGGAACTACTAGGGGCTACTATTAAACACATACCTCAGGATTACCACATCTGGAGGGAAAAGAAGCTGAAAAGAGGGTTCTATTTGCCGTTGGCTGAGGCTGCTCCTAATCTGAGTTAATTCACTTATCCTTTCAACCTACTCTGCCAGTGAATGAAATGAAGCTGAGTGGTCGGCACTTGGGGCGGGTATTAAAGAACTTGGGGAAAAGTGCTGTCGTGGCAATTGGAAGTTATGAACTGAAATACGGGTTAAGGAGATATAGTGACACATGGATCCCACCTGTTACCATCGTATAATCAAATGCAAACAAAGAATAACCAAGAGACAGAATAAAGAGGGCTTCATCTTGCTCTAGTTTTAGAGACGACTTCCCAGGCTTGGACTTTTGAACTGGACCTCAGTGTAAGGAACGGATGTTTATTTGGCATCTCTACCGTTTGACTTCCCCAATTCGTAAGTCGATGCTGCCTTAAGATACAAGCCAACATGTCTTTTCTCAGCTGTCAATTGTAGAGTAGATATGAAAGCTCAGGTCCGCCTGTCAGATGTACCCATGTGAAACTTGCTTGAAAAGTAGGAGGTAAATAAGACAGGAACCTGTCTAATCCTAGTGAGAGGGATGGAGATCGCAGCTTCTTGGATAGCAGCAAGAAAAGGTCTAGCACCCCCTAGTGTCAATTGTAGAAAGTTGGCCATCTGAGTCCAGGCAGCAGGATACTGGTTACTCTGGGCGAGTACTGAAGAATAGAATGTGGTCACCAACATTTTTGACACCACCGGGACCAATTTAGTTGAAGAGCATTCTCCCAAAGATAGGGACAAGTGGAACGCAGGGCACTTGTTATGTTGAGGGTGGCTTCGAAATGGTGAGCAGCAGCAGGAGGGGGAGAGCGAGCAAGGCTCTGGCTCCTGTCAGATTAGCAGCAGCCTTAGAACCTGATAGGAGCGCGCTGACAGGAGGCGGAGCTTTACTCAGTGCTCACTTCCTACTGCCCAACTCAGTTGTTCCTGTAGCCCCATCCTTTCAAGTCCGCTTACCAGTATTGGTCTGCAGGTTGGGTGTTGGAGACACCCACTGAATGGCCTTTGTAAATTACTTGTCTACAAAACAAAGTAGCATGATTTCTGTTATTTGCAACAAGGAGCTCTAATGTGTCCGCAGGGAGCTACAGAGTGAGTGGCAGCTGCCCATCACAGGGCAGGGTCTCAGTCTGGCCCCAAAAAGTTAGCACACCTCTCTGAAGAGTAAATTCAGAAAATAAGGTAACAGAGATTGTGGCTACAGCTTCACTCTTACAGTCTGTGGGCCTTGGGCAATAAATAGTACAAATGAAGATCTTATCATTCTAATGAGTGAGACAAAGTTTTAAGATTTGATCTAACCGATTCAAGGTCTGATGCTAATTATTTGGATCAATAGAGAGTTTGCTACCTATTAAAACAGCCAAACTCAAACAAAAATTAAAATGCCAACCACTACCAAGCTTATGAGTAGAGGGAAGTCTCACACGCACTGTATGAAATAGCACAGCCGATCTGGAAAACACTTGGGCAGTTTCTTACAAAGACAAACATGTACCTACTGATGACACATCAACCTATGTGTAAGTCTTTACCAAGAGAAATAAAAATGTGTCCACACAAAGACCTGAACAACTGAATTACAGCAGTCTTTTTTCATGGTTGCTCTAAGTTGGAAATAATCTAAACAGCCATCAATTAAACAATGGATAAACAAGTTCTAATGTCTTTACATCACAGAGTATTATTCAGCAATATAAAAGAATGATGGAGTGAGACTTGGAACAACATGTATCACTCTCAAAAGGATTACGCTGAGTGCAAAATGTCAGATGTGACAAATTATGTCCTGTGTGAATACCATTTATGTGACATTCTGACAGAGATAAAGCTCTAGGAATAGAAATCAGATCAAAGTTTGCCAGGATTTGGAGGCAGGGGAATGAGGGCATGGATAGACCACAAAGGGTCACAGGAGAACTTTCTGAGTTGATGGAAATACCCTACATCTTTGATCAGAGTCATGGTTAAAAATAGCGTAAGTTGTGTTAAATTCCAAAATGCTACCTTAAAATGAGTGATTTTGCAGCATAAATTATACCTCAAAAATCTGGCTTAAAAAATCCTACTGTGTGCTTACAAATTTTATGTGAGTCATGTATGACAAAAGCCTGTTTACTTTTCTCTTTAATATTAATTTTAAATTTAAGCAAATGACTTCTTTGAAGATTGGCTTATTTTTATTTATAACATTTTCTCTTTTCTAATCTCTACTTTGCATTTTCAATTTCTGTGACAAGTATAAGTTGTGTTCATTCTCAATTATTTAAAAGATTTAAGAATAAATAACAAAGCTTATAAATTTAAACAGACTATCATTAAAATTTGTAAAATAAGGTAAATGTAAGAAATTTGAAAAGTTAAAATTTTCATAAGTTTCCAAAGGATTAGTCCTTTAAAATACATTCAAAATTATCTAGTGAACTTGACAAAATACACATTATAACTGAATATATTGGAAATTTAAATTATCTAAATAAAGCTGAAATTCTTAATTTAATTTTTAGGATTTAAAGTAACTCTTATAAAACAAAGCTTTTGCTACTCTGGAGTTTAGTGTCCATGTAAAAGCCATGTTGTATCTACTCAGGCATAAATGCAACTCTGAATAATACAAATTGGCTGACATTACAAATATCTTCAACTTTAATTTTAAGCTTATTCATAAATTTAATACAACTGAGAAAAAATCTTTTGAATTCAGTGCTTTCTGGAAGGAGAGATTTTGAATGTTGATTAACTCATTTTGTCTGTTTAGTTCTCACGCCTACCCTGTACTTCAGAGACACATCCACCTCTGACTCTGGCAGTAGACCAACCCACCAATCTTTAGGTCTACTTGCCTTTATTTCAGACACCTTAGGCAAGTGCTGGGGTCTGAACAATGTTTGTAATCAGAGTGTATGTTTACAGCTTTAGATTGTATTGTGCCAACACTGAACAGAGGATCTTGAGTGCCAAAAGCACTCATACACAGAACTCTCTGTTTTATGTTAGGTCTAAAGTCTCCTACTAATTTTCTTAAAGGTTTGCTCACAAACCTTTAAGGCAGTGAGCAGAGCCACCTCAAGAGGGAGACATGAAATTTGCAATCGACAATGCCCTCAGGGCAGGGCCGCCACAACTTGCCCTGGGTGCTGGGTTTTGGTCTTCCTTCCATCCAGTGTCTTTCTACCCTGCCCTCATTTCTCCCCTTTGGAATAGAAATGTTTACTCAGTGCTAGTACTTATTCTGCTTTTTAAAATTTTTATAAGGATGCAGTGAAAATTTTGCCTTAAGTTTCAGAGGAGACTCTGAACTTGGAACTGTTAAAACTGAGTCAGCTCTTTGAGATGGACTAACTACATTGTGAGATGGTCATGAGGGGCATGCTATGGCTTAGATCTAACATGTTCCCCACAAGTCTCACATTTAGAGGTCCAGCCTGGACCCTGGCCCTGGCTCCTCTCTCTCTCTCTCTCTCTCTCACACACACACACACACACACACACACATTTTCTGGCTGCCATGCAATGAGCAGCTTTCCTCCATGCCAGACTCAGGCTTTTCTTCCAATGCTGACCAATCATTCATGGGCTGAGACCTCTAACTGAGTACTAAAATGACTTCTATTCCATTAAAGTGTGGATGTCGGGAATTGTGTCCAGTAGACAAAGAAGTGCTAACCATTGGGCATATACTTTTAAAGGGGATGCTAGAGCCCTAGTCCCTATGTTCATTCTCTCTCCCTCCCTCTCTCTCCCACTTTCTCCATTCTCCACAGCCACCAGGAGGTACATTCACATGCCCCCTAAATGGATAAGTGGTGTTTTGTTCTATCACATACCCCCTGACACAAAGTTCTGCCTTGCCACAGGCCTAAAAGCAACAAGCCAACCAATAATAGATTTAAATATCTAAAACTATAAGCCCAAATATCAGTAAAATTTTCCCATTTTAAGTCTATTTCTCTCAGATATTTTATCACTGCAGCAGAAAGCTGACTAACATACATCGAGCCAGTGCAAGATCCCTTCTGCCTTTCTGTAAGCATATGCCTAATCTTCTCACCCTCTAGCTCTTTCTTCTATGTCTCCAGTAATAGAAGGGACATAAGGAATTATCTTTAAAAATAGAAATGCTGTTAGTAGAGGTAACAATTCCAGGGATCACTTAAAGCCATTATTATCAACACTTAACACAATTTACACAGAGGTTCTGTGTGAACAGCTAGGCTCAAAGTGAAGATCAGAGGAAAGTTTGGAGGCCTGAAAGAAGGAAACGGATCATAATAGGAGGAAAAGATAGGGCCCTCGAGCAAGTTCCAGAACTGCTGAGAGTAAAAAAAATTCCCTAAAAATCTTCATACAGGCCCAGGCTATGAGTGTTCTCCAAATGAAGAACTACAGAGTTTGCAGACGTAGAGACTCATGCATAAAACATAACTCATAATGACATCTCATCAAGACCCAAAGTTCACACAGAATGAAGTATATTGTATGCTTGGGATAGAAAGAAGAATAAATACATAATCTAACCTACGTTTTTAGGATTGTTAAAAGTATTCTTAGGTGTCCATTCTTTCCTCAACCAAATGTTGAGTACGCTAAGAGTGTATCATGCTTTAGGGAATGTTCCTTGAAACATTAACTGGATACATGTCACTTTTTCAGTTAAAGTCCATGTCCTAGCCTCAACAGCCCTGAGTAAGCTTTGCACACACTATCCACCACCTTTCCCCTCATCTCCTGGCTCTCATGAACTCCTCAGGTCAGTCGTGTGTCATGTCAACTCCATGGCAAGTTTTTTCTTCCCACTGAGTCATTGTCCTCTGCCTGAGGCAAGCACTCTTCCTTCCTGTATTGCTGTGGCCAATTCCTTCTTGTCGTTCCATCTTTAAATGTCCTTACCTCAGAGCAGCCTTCCTTCCTCACCTCACCTCATATATGAAATGTCCTCACCTACACCTTATTCTTGATCTTAGCCTCTACTCTCTTCTTTGAGAGTATTTGTCTCAATGTTTGATTGTCTGGTATGTTCGCTTGTCGCTTTGGCCTCACTGTACTATCACTCACTAGAAGCTAAGCCCTACAATCACATTCTTCTTGCTCCGCTTGGTATTTTCAGTATCGCTAATGGAGTCACTGGCATAAGGTGGGGAGCAGCACTTAATAAAGACTTCATTAACAAAGCCTAAAAAGATCTGCAGGGCCTTGGCACATACACCCTTGCATAATGGGTGCTCTATGAACACCCCTTGCTTCTTTAGAGCCAGACTTCTGGCAAAATAAAACACATGCAGCAAGGAGATTCAAGAGAAATGAAAGTCTGAAATTTATGAGTCGTGGCTAAAAATAGAATGAGAAAGGTATTGCCTTTTAATATCAGTGTGTGATTTCAAATAATAAATATGCTGGCCCGAGCCACTGGGCATGGCAAGGAACAAACTTCAATATTGCCCAGAGTTTCCATAATAATTTAGTGTTGTATGATAGACTTGTTGTACATATTTTATTTTAGTATAAGTCTTAAGAAAAGAAATTGAGAAGCCAGCTTGATGGTGCACACCTGCAATCTGAGAACCTGCTATGAGTTCAGTGCTAACCTGGCCCTCTAGTGAGTTCAGGAACAGCCTGGACTACAGAACAAGACCCCATCTCAAAAAAAAAAAAAAAAAAAAGATTAGGTAAAACTTTGTAAAACATAAAAGCCATTTATATAATGTTATTGTATGTGAGAGTGAGGTAGAATGTTAATAGAGTGAAAATTTCTTCCCCTGTTCCAATAAAAAGGGCCAGTAAATAAAGGCAACCCATCCTTTATTCATTTTTAGTGTGTGTGACTCTGCAGAGCCTTTGACATTCTAATATGTACTGTGAATCAGAACCACAGACATTTTTTAAAAAGTAAAGATTAGCAGCATCTCCTGGAACTAGCATTCCTTAACACACAGTTTGGAAAACATCATGAGATCATATGTCATTCTGTGCTTTCTGAGCCAAGCAAGATCAAATTCATTGGTGCTAAAGAAAATATTACAAACCCATGTGGGAAACCAGTAACACTCAGCAGGTGACTTCAGTATGTCGTATTTGGTGGACATACTCCAACTTCTGTTTCAAGACAGAAAAAAGAATGAATGAATGAGTGAATGAATGAAAATAAAGGGAGTAAAGAAGGAAAGGAGAAAAATGAAGAAAAGAAGGGAGGGAAGGAGGCAAGAGATATTCTCCAGTATATGTCACTTCCCTACCCACGACTTTGGAACCAAAACAGCATTGCTAGTTCATTAAAACAAAAGATGTGATTAAATGAATATCTTCTAAATATTAGACTAGGTCCTGGGGGAGAGTAGAGAACCAATTTTAAACTTTCCAATAGGATTTATTTTCACTAGTTATGTAATAAAAAGTATCCAAAAATATAAGTGCCTGTCTTTTTTCTGTTTAATTTTAGACTTTGAATCTGTCATTAGCTTATTCTTTCTTTCTTTCTTTCTTTCTTTCTTTCTTTCTTTCTTTCTTTCCTTTCTTTCTTTCTTTCTTTTACTGAGGACCTAAGATGTATTGAGATGTTTTTTAGGTACTGGGGATTCATCAGTCAGAGCATTAGTCTAAAAAAAAAAACAAAAACAAAACTCCAATGCAGCTTATAATGTAGTGGGGAAAAGCAAAATAAATAAGTCCTTCACATATGTTATGATGATAAGTGCTGTATAAAAACATAAAGCCAGAAGGAGGGTTAGGGAGGTGCCGTGGGGCAACCATACTGGACTGAGCTCAGCCCTACCACAGACTACCATCTCTTTCAGAAATGCAAGTAACTCTTCCTTAGTGTTAAGTGTTTTGGGACATGCAACTATCTCATGGAACTTAAAACGAAAAACAAAGTGAATCAGGGGGGTAGGGCAGGGAGGGAGGGAGGGGCGGGTAGGGGGAGGGACAAAAGGAAAGTGGGAAAGCCCTTGTCACCTTGACAAGATATGTATGTGCACAAAATGCTCAACTTTATTGTAAACCTTAAATTTTGCGTTAATACATATCAATAAAAGGGGGGGGGGGG
>PVKB01000001.1:1333900-1360444 GCA_004027205.1 Ctenodactylus gundi | reverse complement strand
ATTCTAGGCAGCTGGGCAGGGACTACAAATTTTAGAAAAGAGAAGACCAGAATAGTAAGATCTGTAGTAATACAGCTGGAACAGAGTCCTAGGGAACTAAGTGTGGAAGGCCCTTGGTGAGGAAGGCCACAAGAGATGGCAATGCCTGCGGTCCATTGTGTATCTTTTAAGTGGTTCTTCATCATTTGAACCCAGGCAGCAAGGAAAGACAAGGAAGCACAAGTGGCTGTAGGGCCATTTCTCAGGCTGTGCCCTCTCTCCTCCATCACCATTAGGACAGCTTCATGGTCATCTGTGGGCTCGGTCCCACTACCTTGTCCCAGAACTAGCAGCCCAAAGTGGAACAGAGACAACTTCCATCTCTCCCTTCGTCGACTGACATTGTCAGCAGACCCCCTGGGAGATTCTGATCTCATGTGTCACATGAGACAAGAATTCTCTACCTTTTTCACTTGGCATTCTCCAAAAGTAGTTTTTAAGACAATGTCTTGTATCTAAGTTGTTATTAATATTTTGCATTGTAGGTTTACTTACCAACAAATGATATATTTTCCTGGCATTTTGTATATTTTGATAATTTTAAATTGCACTATTTTGTAATTTTTTAAAATGTTAAAAAAGACCTGGAATCTGAAAGTTATAATTTGATGCCCACCATCATCCATTCATCTATTTAAAATGTACAATTCTTCTTTAGTAGAGATTTTATACCTATTGATTCATGGATTTTAGAATAATCCATTTTATTATCTTTTGCTTGTGAAATAGATATGTTTATGTATGCTATAGGTAGATACTCACATATAGGGTATAAACATGGGTAGAATAATACACATAGACACATAAATATATATATTCATCTATACATGGATATATGTATATATACACATAAATGTAGTTTAACATTTACAATATTATTTAATTTAGTATGTTTTTAAATTTCTCTAAGACTAAAAGAATTCAAGCCCAGCCTGGGCTACATGTCTCTTGAATTTAGTTATTATAATTTCAGCTAAATCAACATAAGGTATTATAAATCATTAAATATTAAAAGTGAGTTTGGTTATAAATTAATGTCTACATGGATAGAGCTTATCTAGTTATTTCTTTTTTTTTTTTTTTTGAGACAGGGTTTCGCTCTGTAATCCAGGCTGGTCCTGAACTCACTATGGAGCCCAGGCTGGCCTTGGACTCAGGGCAATCCTTCTGCCTCAGCCTCCCGAGTGCTGGGATTACAGGCATGTGCCACCACGCCCAGCTTATGTGGTGCTGGAGAATCAAACTTGTGTACTTAGCACTTGACTTAGTGCTTGCTAAGCAAGCGCTTTAACCGCTGAGCCATTCCTCCAGCCCCTATCTAGTTATTTCTAAGGGTAAGTTTTAATGTTAAAATGAATCGGAGTTCAGCATCAATTATACTAATGTTTTCCATATATATATATATATATATGTTCTGAGAAACCTTATTCATGTAGTAGAAAATAGAAAGGAGGGGCTGGAGGAATGGCACAGCAGTTAAAACACTTGCCTTGCAAGTGCAAGGCCCTGAGTTCAAATCCCCAGCACCACATAAAGATGAGTGTGGTGGTGCATGCCTGTAATCCCAACACTCAAGAGGCTAAGGTAGGAGGATTGCCACCAGTCTAAGGCCAGACTGGGCTCCAGAGTGAGTTAAAGACCAGTGTGGGCTACAAAAAAACATTCTCAAAAAGCTATTCAATTTCTTAACTCTTTCTGAGTTGATTTTAATGATTTATTAGCCAACAAAACTTGAATACATTCTTGACTTTTTTTTGAGACAGGATATCGCTCTGCACTCAAGTCTGGCTGGTCCTGAACTCACTACAGAGCCCAGTCTAGCCCTGTACTCAAAGCAATTCTCCTGTCTCAGCCTCCTGAGTGCTGGGATTATAGGAGTGTGTCCAACACCAAGCCCAATTTATGTGGTGCTGGGGAATCGAACTTGGGTATTTAGTGCTTGACTTAGCCCTTCTAGGCAAGCATTTTAACTGTTGAGCCATTCCTCCAGCCCCTCTTAAATTTTTATAAAACAAAAAATAAGAAACTATCTAAGTTAAAAATATTTGTTATGGGGCTGGAGGAATGACACAGTGGTTAAAGCGCTTGCCTTGCAAGTGCAAGGCCTTGAGTTCAATTCCACAGCACCACATAAAACTGGGCATGGCAGCACACACTTGTAATCCCAGCACTCAGGAGGCTGAGGCAGGCAGACTGTCTTGAGTCCAAGGCCAGCCTGGGCTACACCAGTGAGTCCAGGACCAGCCTGCGCTACCATGAGACCCTATTTCAAAAATAAATAAATAAACAAAAAAGCAAAAATCTGAAATGGGAGAGAATTTTTTGAAGCTGGAGAAGGTCATTTATGAAGTAAGAAAACGAAACAGCTTCAATCACAGCCTGTCTAAAGTAGATTAATTTTAGAAAAGAGTACATATGACTTAAGATATATGAAATTAGTAGAACTAAAGTAGCTTAAGTCATGTGCCTGAAATATATTTAATTTTTAAATTTGAGTAAGTAACATCATCATCATTACATAGAGGTTCTGAGTATTTAGAAATTTATGCTCTTAAAATCATGAGGATTTTCATATCCCATGGAGGATATTTCCACCCTAAGGAAACTTGCTTATACTTCACTTTCTAGATCACTGAGTTAAACTGTGGTCAGGTGCACATAAAGGAGACGCCAAGAGACAGTGGTTATACTAGATAGAAGCTGTTTTCTTCGTCCTACAGAAATCAGAGCTGATTTGGTGGCTCCCTTCCAGCTGCTAGCGCCTCACAATCCTAATACTTGTCACTTGTCACTCCGCCAGTACTTAACATGTTGTGCTATCCAAGATGGTTAACCAGCACGTCCTCCATTTTCACCAGTGGAAAGGAGAGGAGATATTTAGAAGAACATATCCTATTATGGCCTGAACATATGTGTGTTCTTGTAGATTCTTACATATTATTATACATTTGTATGATTAAATTCCAACCATCTCCATATCTTAAGGTGGGCTTTTGAAGGTGATTAGATTTAAATGAGGTTGTACAAGTAGGCTCCTGGTAATGAACTTGTTGCCCTCATGTGCACACGCCAGACAGCTGGTTCTCTTTCTGCTGTGTGAAGACACAGCAAGAAGACAGTCATCTGTGAAACAGCTAGAGCACCTTCACCAGAACCCAACAATGGCAGCACTTTGATCATAGGCTTCCCAATCTCAAGAACGGTAAGAAATGAATTTCTATTAGTTATAAGCCATCTGGTCTATGGCATTTTGTTACAGCAGTCTAGCAGGCTGAGACTTGCTTACATCTAGAAGATGCGCATCTCCTGCCTGATCAAATATCACAGTCCAGAACTCAACTACAGATGATAGCGAGAAAGGCTGGGATGTGTACTTCTTAGCTGAGTGACCTCATACCTGGTTAAATATCCTGAAATGCTGGAGAAGGAGAGAAGGGGACTGATGGAGACCCAGCAAAGTCATTCACACCTGACTTGTGGGGGTCCTAGAGTTGTGGTGGGAATCCAGCCACCTTCCTTGGATTATGGTTTTCGACTGCTGCTCTGGTGTCACATACTGTCCCCTAGTTTCTTAAAGACTAAGGGCTTGCTTAGTGTTCACCCCATCTCTCTCCCAAAGGCTAAAATCCAGTGGAAAAACAAATCTTGTCTGTCTGCATGTCTGAATATCACTGCTTTAGTTTTCCCATTGGTCTATGATTTCTTCTTGGACTCAAGGCATAGCAGAGAATTGGAACAAATTCTCCTCCCTGCAGAGACTCAGAAATCCATCAAAGGTTCATCCCTTAGGGCCATAGGACAAGGAGCAGTCATTAAATGAACCACTCTGATTGACTCAGATAAAGACCCTGCACTGACCTCTCCCACAATTTGCTTTTGGCCAGTATCCAGTTTGGTTGGGTTGGGCCCAGCCCCAATACACAGCCTTATCACAGTGAGGCCCCCCAAAGGGTTTTGACCATAGTTAGTCAGAAAAAAAAGTTTCCTTTGTTCAATGTGGGATAAGCCAATAACCTCCTCTTATCCTCTCCTATGGAAGATAATCAAGAATTATCCGTACAAGTAAATTCCAAGGAGCAAATTGAATGCCCTCCTAATGTTTTATCCAGGTGAAAAAGGAGGAGGAAATCAAGGAATGAAGTACACATAAATCTTGAGTATATTATTTAAAGGCTGCAAAAGAAATTGCAAACCAACACTTAAAGTTATAACTGCCTTTTAGTTTTAAAAGACTGCAGGTGGGCTAGAGGAATAGCTCAGAGGTTAAATGCTTGCCTTGCAAGCTTAAGGCCCTAGATTTGATTCCTCTGCACCATAATCCAGGCATTGTGGCATATGTCTGCAATCCCAGCACTCAGGAGGCTGAGGCAGGAGGGTTGCTGTGAGTTTGATGCCAGCCTGGGATACATAGTGAGCTCAGGACCAGCGTAGACTACAAAACAAAAGCCCATCAATAAATAAATGAATAAATAAATAAATGTAGGTAAGCCCTGACATGAACTGAACATATCACATCTGTGGAGAAACCTGAGGTCAACCATGTCACACTGTGTGTGAGACTCTGGGGCCACTGCCCCTTACGCTCCCCTCCCAGCACTGCTCTCTTCATGCCTTCAGTGCTTGGCTGCAGTTTTTAAGTTTTTTAGTGAAATTGTTTATCAAATACAATACACAGAGAGATATAGAACATTGAGATCATATCTGGCTGTCTTAGGGGCTGTTACATTGCTAATAACACAGTAAAACAGCCTTGGCAAGTTATAAAAAAAGAAGTTAATTTTGGTTCAGTCTGCTCCACCATTGAGGGCGTCACTGCTGGTGGAGATCATTGCTGGTGGGGTGGCACAAGGCATTCCTGGGGACAAGCAGGGACCCTGCAGAAGAGCTGGCCAAACTGGCTTTTCTAGCTCACTCACTCTCGAGATAACTCATTGACCCACTAACTGCATGAATGTAGTAATCTGTACATGAGGACAAAGCCCTAACAACCTTTAAAATTATCTCCTTGTTTCACCTTTTAACATCTCATAATAGTGACTAAATTTGAACATGAGTTTCAAGGGGAACATACCCTATTCAAGCCACGACGGCCCTCTACAAAAATCTGTCTCATTCCTTCTTCCGGTTTGCCTCTCATGTGTAATTTTTTAAATAAGGTTTACTCAAGAAAACATTCCTATTTGAGTTATATGTTCACTTAGCTTTTTGCCATAAATATTTTAGCATGTTTGTGCATAGGCTAGAATAAAAATTTTAGTATTTTATATTTCAGGATGTTGGTACCTCAAAAAATCTATTAGACCACTTTCTCAAAGCCTCTTCCTAAAGAAAGAGAGACAGAGAGAGAAGTTTAATGAGATACTTTCAGATTTCTTGCTCTCAACTCCTGCTTTCTTTTTCACAGGAGATAAAAGCCTCCTAAGAAACCCCCATCACCTCATCGACTCTAATATTATCTATGTTGAAAAACACATGCCAAGAAGAATGCAACTCTTTAACCAGGACAGCAGCTTCTGCAAATGTCTCCAGAGTAAGATGGGCTTCAGGTCCACAGAGGACTCTGAGTACTTCGGGGTCAAGGCACCAGGAGAGCATGGTGCAGTCTCTTCCTTCCCAGACCCAGTCCTCAGCGCACTGCACTGTCACCCACTCACAGAGATTCCTTGGAGCAGATCTGGCAAAGGAGGAGAACTATTCCACATTTGCAGATCCTGCACATTCCAGTCTGTCATACCAGCCCATGTGCTTGTTACAAAATTTTCTAGGGTCTTCTTACTCTTACAGTGCCCCCTGTGGGTGGCAGTTTTATTTGCCTTTTGCTACAATCAGACGTTGCAAATGTTCCCAGAAGTCCCTCATCTTTCTGTATTCTATGAAAAAGCATCATATCTCTATGAAATTTGGTTCCTTCTAATGTTTCAGGGGATTTCTGATCTTACCCTGGCCTCCTTTCAATTGTTGGGGTATTCCTCCATGTCCTAGCTACATTCAACAGGTGCTTTTTGACTAAATTCTCAATTCCACGAAGATACATTGTGCGTCTCTGTTACTCGGCCGCCATCTTGACTGGAAGTCTCCTTCTTCTCTTTTTCTTAATGGAAAAGGTCCCATCTGTGAGATCATAATTTGGAAGAAAGAAGGGAAAAGAAAGAAAGAATAAAGAAAAAAGTAAAGAGAAAGGAAGGAAGGAAGGAAGGAAGGAAGGAAGGAAGGAAGAAGAAAGGAAGAAGGAACATTGGTGGAGTCCTGGTAACTGCCCAAGACTTGGTGCATCTTTCAGTAGTTCTTGAATTGGCTTCTCAGCCCTCACACTTGGTCTCAGAGTTACTTCTTTGGAACAGCTTGCGAGTCCAGGAGAAGCATGTGTCCTAACAGCTCAGGCTTTCCTCTGCCACAGTTCTTCCCAGTGCTCATAGAAGCCCTTGCACATTGCCCAACCACGTCCTGCTGAGCATTACAAATCACCTTCTATCTTAAAAAAAAAAAAAACAAAAAAAACAAAAAAAAAAAAACTGGCTGTCTTCTGGAGTGGCTCCAACTCACCTTCTTGCTTGGAATTTACTCCTTCTTTTGATGTTTATCAATATATCACTTCTCATTGTTTGAGCCAAGACCATGTCTAGGTCGTGGTGACACATAATCTCCCCATAGCACGTTCCAAGGAACTTCCCACCCTTTCTTTTAAGGGTCTGAAAGACTCTTGAGCAGCTGAAGGTGGCAAGATGCCAGCAAGCAGGGCGCAACTCTCCTCTGGACATCTCACTCACTGGCACAGGGCTGCCTTTAAAAGGCCGTGAGTATCAGGGAATGATTCCAAAAAGGTGCGTAATTCTGGAAATTATACACAGGCCAGCTAAGTAAGTTTCAGAAAGCCTGGAAGTTGTAATTACGAATGATCCTAGACAAGGTGATGAAGTTGCAAAATTTGTCTTTGGCTGCCCTCCAAGTTCCCCTGAGAATCTTTCTCTGTCATTTGTCTCCTTGGTTTCCCTCCCTCTAGCTGATCCAGGACTCTTTGTCTTGGCTTCTGCTCCTACAGGGAAGCTTCTTTCGGATTATGTGTCTCCCGTGGAAACTTAGTTCCATTCATACCAGACTGCTAGTTAATACAGGCCAGTTAGTGAGACAGGGTAACTTAGTTAAAGGCAGGAATCTTTCAACCTGGTTCAAAGACAGGCTTCAGAACATGTGAAGACCAAGACCCTAAGATGGAATAACTGTACACGCCCGTTTTTTTTTTTTTTTTTTCAGGGACTGATCATTAGATTTCATCCAATTCTAAAATATGTCTGAGACCCCACAAAAGGTCAAAATTATTGCTGGTGAATAGTAAAAGTTGGTAACAGCAGAGGGTCTTCTTCTCAGAGAAGGTTTTTGTTTCAACTACAGTGTGATGGGGAATTACCATCTCTTAAAGATCTTTGCCTCAGTAAATAATGACGGTGTTTTAGTCAAGAGACAAAAGGAGTAGGAAAGACCATTCAAGGCAAGAAATGAGGCCTCATATTACCCTTAGGGTCACATCTACACACTTTTCCTCAGGCACAAGGGCAGTTGCATCTTTCTTTCTGATAAGTGAATGTTTTTCTTTGAACATGAAACCTTTTTGCCCATATGAAACACAGACTATCTTCAGAAACATCTACGTCACTAACCAGGCTTAAGATGCCTCTCATTTTCAAGACAGGTAAAGTTTATAATGAAATAGCTTATGGTGAGTAAACAGGACACAGTGGTTCAAGATGGTTCTACCAACTACTTAGTTGACCAGCCTTCTGAAGGTGGCTTGTCATTTCTGGGCCTCAGTTTCTTCATTCAGAAAAATGTCTACACAATCCTCTCCAGTCCTGGGACTCGAAGGAAGTTGCCAGAAATTTACTTTAAATAAAATTTCTTTGGTGCTCTTTTATTGATTTGAGAGGTTGTTTTTATATTTGGGGAGGAAAAATACCCAACCAAACACTAAGTTGTTTTCTTCCTTTTTAATATGTTAGCATCTTGTCTGAAGTAGGAAAACCCGTTCTTGAAAGGTTCGGAACAGTTTGTGGTGGATTGCAATTCTTGTCTCAGAAAGATTAATTGGAAACAAAATCTAAGGAAGAAAATTCAAAGCCCATTTCGAAGCTTCCTGCCTTTTAGATCTTCTAACATGTAAATCAACCATTACAAAGAGGATTAGTTATGAGAATGGCCTGCGTGGAGACCAGCATTCAGCTTCCAGTTTATTCGGTGCCAGCATCCCCACTGACCAGCATCTTAATGGCCTTCTTTTCACTTTGCAGGAGGATGAACAGCATACTAACTCCAGGACCTGTCTTCCCAACTTCAATTTAACCACATCCTGTACAAACTACAGACTCTTCCCCAGACCTAAATAGGGCTTCAAATTGGAGTGAAACCTGGAGGCAACAGATGTTCTAGACACTCACAGTAGTGAACTATAATTATTATTGAAAGATTGAGAAAAGTTACTTTTAACCTCTGGATTTTTTTCCGTATTTATTTTTGGTATATTTCTTTACAAAATGTACCCTGAAAATTGCATCTTTCTGATTATTTACTTCTCCTCCATTGGATCACTGGTCCTCTCATCTCCTCTCTGCTTCTTCTAATACAAAGATACCTCCTTACCGAGCACTCAGTGATTCCAACATGCTTGGGGACCAAGAATCAAGCCAGAAGCACAGTGGACCAACCAACATGGATGTATCAAACTTGGGGAAAATATCCCTTCACTCAAGCTCGTTTGTTTTTCCATTACATGGAATATCCAGAAAAAAATGAAGTATCAAATGCATAAGCATGTGAAAAAAAAGGAGAAGGGCCAGGCAAATCTGGAAGGAAGGAAGGCTCTATGGTGAGACCATCCATCAAGAAAAATGCCAACAGATTATCCTAGTGAGTAGATAGGAAAAAGAAGGCTACGATATAGGATAAGAAAGCAATCAACCTAGGATACTTAAGGGTCAAATAATCAGACCTATTTTAGTTAGCAGTAACTAATTTGGGTTATAGTACCTCCGGGTTGGGAGTAGAATGGACTATCAATTTAGTTAAGAAACACGACAAAGGTAACAAGCTCATCAGGAGGATCTCTTTCTCCTAAGCTCTCAACTGCTAGTTTTTCTTCTTTTTTTTTTTTTAGTGATAGCTGAGCACATGGCTACTCAGGAGAAAGACTCTCTCTGTGGCCCTCCTTGTGGTTGGTATGGCCAATAGAAGTACATGAAGGTGATATGCATGATTTTCTGGTCACTCTCTTCTTTAAGAAAAGATTCACACTTCATATCCTCCTCATCTACTGGCTGGGACATGAAGTGGTCACTGTAGCAAGGACAACCAGTTACACATTGAGAATGACAGAGCAACAAGACAGAGTCTGGGTCATGACACTGTGAAGCCACATCTGCTTGTGCTTTTCATTCCTTGATAGGAATCTTAGTATTGTTTACACCACCAATATTTTTTTAACAACAGAATCCACACTCAATTAATCAAGTATTAAAATTTTATTACTTTCAGGTGGGAATATGATTTGGGAAATCCCAATGATTATGCCCCAAATTCTACTTTCCTTCTCTCTTTTGATTGCGGTTCTGTGTTGAAATGAAAAAGAACACCTGGAGTCAAGCCCTGGTTCTGCTGGTTTTGATATTTCTTTATCCACATAATGGGAATCATGAGAGTTGATATAGATTAAGCTTGCTTATGTGCGTTATCCACTCCCTGCTCACAACAACCCTTAGTATTATTATAGGTCCCTTTCATCAAAGGAGTTATGCATGTTTTTTCTAGTATAAGGCAGAGTTGGACTTTGGATCAAGAAAGCTTGACTTGAGAGTCCACAACTTCCAGCCATTTCCCTTTTCACCTACCTAGCTTCTGCTTTGATTAAATACAGCACCCGGAGCACAGGCATCTCTTTACAAACTGGGGTGCTACTAGATGGCACTGAATTGTTGACAGTCGCTGAGACTCCCTATTGCATTCCTGTTGGCCATCTCATTTCCACTGAAATGTTCTTCCTTTAAGCACAGGGAGCTTAAAAGGCCTGGATTAACTGCTTAGTTGGTCAAGAAGGTTTTCTTTCTCTTCCTGTTATGAATTGATTCTTAGCATAATGATAATTCTATGGGACTAAGAGGAGTTTACTTTCCATTCAAAATGTTTCAGAAAGCAAGAAAGATATCTCAGTGGTAACCCACACACTGACAGAGCCCGTTCTAAAGATGAGTGAGGCAGACAAACTCCAGTCCTCTGGTCTTTCTTTTCTCACACAAGAGGAAAAAAGAAGAAATAAATATTGCCTTGTGGCAAAAAAGGAGGCTCTGGAACTTGAAGCCTCTCACTGTTCACAAAAGAGAAGAAATTAAGAAGGAAGGCATGCATGAGGAGAAGGAAGAAGAAATGTGTGTAATTCAATATTTTCTCATAGAATGGATAAATGTGGAAATTAGGTTGCTCTAAAAGTTAGGATGTCATGACAAAATGTACTTGTTGGGTACTGTAGTAGCAAAGCAGTGACGAGTTACTGAACAGGGCTGAAGGCACAGATCAACAGGTAAAAGTGCCCATCTAGCAAGCACGAGGCCCTGGCTTTGATTCCCAAGCACCACATTGGCTAGATGTGATTGTAGAAACCTATAATCCTAGCACTAGGGAGGCTGAGGCAGGAGGAGGATTGCCATAAGTATTAAGCCAGCCTGGGCTACATAGTGAAGTCAGGACCAGCCTGGACTACAGACCAAGACCCTGTCTCAAAAAAAAAAAAAAAAAAAAAAGGAGTTATGGAGGGCTTGCAATGTGCTGGGTGCAGTAGTGAGAAATTTGACATTAAAAAGGAACAGGCACAAGAAAAGGCAATCTATGTTTTCAGTGGTAGGATTAGATTGGCAGATTTATCAATCAAAACTATAGAATCCCCAGTTGAATTTCAAATATACACACATACACACAATGCTTTTTAGTTTAAGTATGTCTCAGACAATATTTCAGATATAATTATAGTAAAATATTATTCATGGGTTACTCAAAATTCAAATTTAACCAGAAGTGCTACATTTCATTTGGCAGTTCTAGGCAGGGAGAGTAAAGAAACAGCAGAATAGGTTTCATAGAGAAAGTGAATTTGGAAGATGGATAGTTTTTCTACAGACTTGGAGTAGTGGGGAGGAAAGCAAAGACTGTTGAACTTTAACCTCAAATTAATCGAGACCGTGAGAAACTACATTTTCAAAAGATCAACAGAATTAATTTTATAGAGATTTGTTAGTTTAGCTGAAAATCGTCTTGATTTTGGAAATAAGTGTAAATAAATTAGTACAAATATTTTATCATGTTGTAAATATAAAGTCTCCCATTGAGTTCAGAAACGAAGAATGTAGTGAGAAGCACATGGTTCCCAAGCAGCAACTCAGGATCTAGGATCCTTCTGTCCACATGTGAAGGGAGCGTTGAGCAGGGAGGGAACAGAAGGAGTGGGGAGTTCCTCTTAAGGAACTCCTCAAAGCAAAGACCAGAATAAAAAAGAGAAGGCAGTATGCAAGAAACCTCCATTGCTACAGAGTCCCATGACTGGCCAGGTGATTTGGGTTAAGCTGTTTCCCCTCTGACAGTTTCAGCTTCCTCCTCTGTAAAGTCACAAGGTCTCCCTGGGTGACATCTAAGGCTTCCTCTAGTCTTCACAATGATACAGGAAGTCTAAGTCACATCAGCTTCTAGGTCCACAAGGGGTCAGCTTAGTTCTCCTGCCTACCTGATGAGTCTATAAATTCCCCCCGCAAAAATCTGGAAGAAGTAGTTACTGCCTTTTAGCAAGAGCTAGTTTTTGCTGCTTTCAACCCAAAGAATCAAAGAACACCTGATCACTGGGGCAGTGTGATGGCAGATGGGGTAGGGAGTGTCTCAAAGTCAATTACATTTGTGAAACTTGGGAATAAACAAAGCTACACTATATTCTTTACTGTAGGAATTCTCAGACTCTTACGTGCTATGCCTGTGTAACTCTCCCAGTGAGGACACAGTATTTGGGGTTTTCCAGGTCTGTCTTTTTATTGTCATTTATCTCAAGTAGTTTGGAGGACATGTATGTAGCCTGGCCTTCCTGACTCCTGAAATTTTTCCCTTTCTTCTTTCAGTGCTCTCTGTAAATTGTGACCTACTAGCCAATTTTGAGGTCTGACATAAAGACACCATATCTTCACTTCTCCTGCACCCTCAAAGCAGTAGGCATGAACTGACTATTACAATAAATCAAAATCATACTTTGAACTCATTGCAAACCAACCGTCCTATAACTAGGGAGCAGTTTAATATGATTAAAGCCACAATGGATTGCAGAACTCTCTTCAGGCAGCCAAGGGAGCTGACCCATGTTACCTTGCCAAAAAGCAATTTTCACGATTATTTTCTGCCTGCCTTGGATTCCTGCGGTTCCCACTGGTAAAGCGATCCATCCTTCATTTCCGGACACTGTTGCTGTCTTGTGTTGTTCCCTGCACCGTGTCGCGGGACTTCTGGAAGGGCTGGCTGCCTCTGGACGCTCTCTCCAGGCCCAGACACATGCTGATTATCCACAGTGGGCTCAGCAGCAGATCCATCAGCGGACTGCGGCTATAAGTGACGTGATTGTTGCCACTTAGAACACTGGGCTTGGCCAAATGTTGTATTTAATTCAGAGTTTTTTGTCAAATCTGTACTGAACCCATACTATGTGCCAGATTGTGTCAGAACATCTCATACTTTCTAACTTTTGCCCTGTATGATTGTATGTTAACTATTTATAAACTACCAGTATGTTCAACTTCTCTGATACATAGTCAGAAAGTGGAGACACTGGCTTGACAGAACTACAAATTCTTACTCATTCGTGTGTCTTCTAGGACTAGATGGCAAGGCACCTGTGTTTGAAATAAAAAATTATAGGCATAAAAAATATAGACCTAATTTTCTTTCTTTCTTTCTTTCTTTCTTTCTTTCTTTCTTTCTTTCTTTCTTTCTTTTATGCTGTTTTTGAAAGAGAATCTCACTCAGAAGCCCAGGCCAGCCTTGAATTTGACTTTGTAGCCCTGGCTGTCCTCAAATTTACAATCTCCCTGCCTCACCCTCCTGAGTGCTGGGATTACAGGTGTTTGCCACAACACCCAATTTTCTTAATTCTTATAAGAAAAGTGGAGAGATACTTTATAACAAAAAGAAATAGATAGCAAATTTGAGATGGGATTTGCTCATTCCTGGAGATACTTTTCAGTAAGAATTCATTTAATAGAAAATACCATTAATTAAAGAGAGGAAGAACATGTCCTTTCCCCTTAGTACATTAATGACCAATCACGAGCCTTCCTAAAGAAACTTGACCAATACTGTGCATATGCCACATGTTCCTTTATATGTGAAATGAATGTTAGAGAACAGGTACTTCCATTATCTTCATTCTACAGAGGAGGAAATTAAGACATAGGAAGTCAAGAATATTGCTCAAGGTCATATCATTAATACAAAGTAAAGCTGCATTTTAAATATAGGAATGTCTGACTCCAGTGCCCATTGTGCATATAGATGGTTTGTCATATTCCTCGTAGGCTTGCCGAGACAGTCATCCCATCAGACCTGCTGAGACACACGGAGTCTCCAAACCCAGTTGCCTCTGATTATAAAAACTTACATCTCTTCAGCCCCCTTCTGCTGACTTCCCTCTCATAGCCTTGAGCTGAACAAATGACTCTCATTCACAAATGGACTATGGCATGAAATATGGAAGGAAGCATTAATTTAGGAAATGCTTTCTGATTGAGAGATAAAAGTCATTGGGTGGATAGAAACCTGAGTGACCATATGCTAAAGGCTGTCTTCTATTTATTTTTAGGCAAAGAGGCCTTGGCTAAAAAAAGTCAGAATCTGAGCATGAGGAAGAGCAGCAGAAGGAGCCTAGCATTCTTGCATGAACTTGGTAACATCATTAGGATGCTAAAGTCAAGAAAGTCCCCATGGACAGAGAGAGAGAAAAAAAATAACTTCTGGAAAGGACAACAGGAATTTGACAATGAACTTTCTGAAGCTAGCAGTCTGGACATTCCTATGTAGAAATTATAATCTCTGAGTGTAGGCAACCTCACTCCAGGAACAAAAATACTAGAAAAACTAAAAAGGAGAAGGAAGAAGAAGAGGAATAGGGGTAAAGAAAGAAAAGAGAGAGAATGAAAGAAAGAAAGGAAGGAAGGAAGGAAGGAAGGAAGAAAGAAAGAAAGAAAGAAAGAAAGAAAGAAAGTAAGTCTAGGTCCATCTAGAACAAGATCAATAAACCACAGGGAGACCAGTAAACAAAACCCAGTCTGTGGCCTATTTTGTTATACTGTTGCTGTTTTGTATAGTTAATAAGCTAAGAATATTTCTTATATTTTTTAAGTGTTGTAAAGAAAGCACAGATCATTTGTGGACCTCAAAGCCTATAATATTTGCTATTTGGTCCTTTAAAAGTTTGCCAGCCTCTTCTGACTCAGAACCTGCAATCTCCACAAGGAGGCTATCAGCCATCAAATATTAAACTAGAATAAAAAAATTGCAAGATCATGATGGTTTTGCTTACAACGTTATAGTCTGTGGGTAACTCTTTAAGACATACTTGCCCATCTCTGGGAATAAAGTTTCAATATTTAGCTTGAAAGAAGAAAAATAGAAAATAATCTGTTCCCAGCTTTTACCTTACCAATTTTTAATCTGATAGATCTCCAGGAACTTCCTAAGCTTTTTTCAGGCAAATTTGGTGAGAATAAACAACTGCAAGTAAGGTTTCCAAGGAGTTTCTCTCTCTCTATCTCTCTCTCTCTCTCTCTCTCTCTCTCTCTCTCTCTCTCTCCCCAATTTAAGATAATGAATTTTAAAGTGTTCCAGATAGAGAATCCAAAATCCAGCGCCTTTATCAGCCTGTGGTTCTTCATCTGATCAGCAAGAGTGTGAGACTGTAGGACTGAAAGTTCTACTCCTCTCTGTTCTAGTCACCTCTGCTGTTTCTAAGAAATGACAAAAGTGAAATGAAAAAGGAAAAAGGGAAACTCAACTATGCAACTTTGTGCCCCTGGCTTGCCAAACTTCCTTCAGGCAGGAGGTCAGGGGAGAGAGGGAGAATTTGGCTGGATTCAATTAAGTGTGAAGTGCATAATGACCAAAATATGGTGTAAAGAGGCTTTCAATGTCAAGGTCTGGCAGCCTGACTTCACAGTCTCCTTCCAACTATGAATACATGCAAATTCTGGATGCGTATTTCACAATTTGAAAATGTATAGCTTGAAAGAACGCCAAGACATTTCCCAGGTACCACAAGGGAAGAAATTCAAAACCAGAGATGTAAGTTCAATGGATGTGTGAGAGGCAAGGAACGAATTAGTCTTGGACATGAGCCCCATGGTAAATGTAGCCTGTAGGCTGTTCGGATGGGAACTGGGACCTCTGCTGAAAACTAAGACTCTAAAAAACTCTTCCATGACTGTAAATGGAGAGCTTTGTCTACTGCCAGAGAAGAAACAGGAGGCAAGTTATCTTTTCTGGGTTTTGGATTGGAAAAATACATATGTCCAATGGAAAGACCCAAATCCAAACAGAGTATGGAGTATTAGCTAAGCTATCTACATGTTACAAGAACTTCAAACAAGAAATTAACAGACTCACTGGCCTGTAACCAGTAGAAACCACAGGAATCTCAGTAGAAGTAGATATTTAGCCCTGTAGGAAATAACCCACAATTTAGGGTGCATAGCAATCTTACCAGAAATATATATATGAGCAGGGATATTAACCAACATTGATTTAACAGAACAAAAAGAGTTAATTTGAAAGAGTCAGAAACAGAGAAATTAGAGCATTAATAAAAAATAATATAGAAGATGGAAGAGTTAAATCCCTGTTTAGAGAAAGAAAAACAAAGAAATATTGAATAAGTAGTGAACTGTGCATGATAGAATGTTTACTGTAATTAGTAAAATATTTGAAATAGCAATACTTTCAAGACAATTGAAAGAGATTGGGGAATAGTGCAACAACAATGAGCAATCAAGTAAGAAGCAGAAATGAGGAGGAGGAGGAAGACAGAGAGGGATGGAGGGAGGAAAAGAGGGGTGAAGGAACAGAAGGATGAGGGAAAGGGAAGAAGAGAGAAAAAGAAAGAAAAAAGCATATATGCAAGAGATTCTAAAGACACAGTCCAGGATCAGATTTTAAATCTGACCCAAGAACCTCGTGATAATTCTATATTTGACTTTGTGAGGAACCTCTGTACAAATTTACATTTCCCCCAACAGTGTAGGAGGATTCCCTTTTCTCCACATCCTCACCCATGCTTGTTACCTTTTGGGTTTTTTTGATAATAGCTATTCTAAACTAGGGGATATAGTGCTAAGTTTTAAAACAAAAAGTCAGATACAGGAAGATAAATCCGGCAAGGCTTCACTCAAGTTGAATCTGAAAAAGTTGTTCTCAAAGGAGAAGAGAGTAGAAGAGTGTTCCCAGCGGTTGGAGACGATCAGGAGGAGAGGGAATAAAGATCAGTCAGGAGGTACCATGTTGCCGCTAGATAGAAGGAATAATAAAAAGGATAAGCTCTGTGGTGGGTGGGGTTTTTTTGTTGTTTTGTTTTGTTTTTTACCATAATACGATGACTAGAGTTAACAATAGAAATTTTATATTTCAAAAGAGCTACGAGAGTTTTTTGAGTATTCTCAAGAAATGATAAATGTAAAGTGATGGATGTGCAACCCAGATATGATCATTACACGTACTATAGGCGTGCTGAACTATCTGGGGGTACTCCAGAAGTAAGTACACTTATTTGTCAACTACTTAAAATTTTCCTTAACTCACCCCACTCCCTGTTGAGGTTGGGCGCCACCTGGTGGTGACTTTCTATTCTGGTTTGAACATCAGGAGGTTTCCGGTCCAGCAGTTGGCCTGTAGCCCACCTCTGTGCCTCAGTAGCCTACCATTTTACCTGGACCCAGCCTTCTTCCATCTGCACAGTAGGTGAGAATTTTAATCCTCCTCCATATTTAGAGTGAAGGCTGTCAGATCATGGGAGCCTATGGCCTGCTCCAACAGAACAAAATTCATTTTGCGACCAGAATTTAAGACATTCAAAAAGAATAAACGCTAGGCTGGAGGCGTAGCTCAGTGATTAATCACTTGCCTGACAAGTATGGGGCCCTGGGTTCAATTCCTCAGCACTATTGAGGCTGGGTGTGATGGCACATGACATGCTATAAAAAATAAATGAATAAATAGAGAATAAAGGCCTGCACCACTAGGCTTGGTTCAAATCAATAAATAAATATTGAAATATAAAGACTTATCATTCAGCTCAAGGAGTTCAAAATGAACAGACTAATCCAAAGAAAGTAGAATAGAGAAAATGACAAAGCTGAACAAGGATTTAAGGAATTCAAAAGTAGATAATAAAGAAAGTCAATAAAATTTAAGATTTTCCCCAAAGATAGGTAAAATAAATTCCTAGCACAAGAAAGAAATAAACATTTAAAAATTTAAGTGGGACATAAAAAAAAAAACAATTTCATAGAAGTAATAATATGCCAATAAAATTGAAAAAAAGTTAATTTTATTACTTTTTATCATTTAATCATTTGTCATATATATAATCAAACTATGCATAAATGCTTATATGTCATGATGTATATGATTTTTAAGTGTCTTCATTTGCCCCTCTCATCATGTGTACACACATAACCCAAAACATCTTATGTGTAGCATAGAATTTAAGCTGTGATTTAAACACCAGAGAGTGAGTTTTATTCTCCTAAGAAGTACTGTGCTACCGGCAGTTCTCTAGACCTTTCTTTCATGGTCTCAATATGACTTTCGTAACTTTGTTCAATAGGACCTTATCCCACTCAAGAAGCAGGACAAAGGAAGAGAGCACACCAGCAGAATTCTACATACGCCCCTCAAGCAGAGCTGTAGTGTGTCATCTCTAGCCGAAAAAGTGGCCAGAAAAAAGAAAAAGAACTGAGAATAGGGTTGGGTCAGCAAATCAACATTACCTGCCACCCCATGCTATAAGTTAATTTGTATCTGTTAGTCAGCTTTCATTTACTGTAACACACCTGAGATAGTCAATTTATAAAGAGAAAAGTTTATTTTGGTTCACATTTTGAGAGGTTCCAGTACACAATCAGTTGGCCCCATTGTATAAAATCCTGTGATAAGGCAACACATCACTGCAGGAGTATGGGGCAGACCAAGATCTCACAACACCCCACCAGGGCACACATACAATGACATAAAGACCCCACTTGTCTCCACTTCTTAGTCACTTAGTTCCCACCTCCTCGTAAAGCATCCAGATGAGGTCCAAGACTCTAACACATGAAACTTAAGGGAACATTCCAGGTCTAAACTACAGCAGTATCTCCTTTCTTTTTTTCATATTTCTATAAACCTACACAGATATATACACACATACCTATTCATGTATCCCCAGGTAGGATAGACAGAAAGTACCAGGCAGCAGAGGAAAGCCTCATTGCTCCTTGTGTAAAACAATCCTATCTCTTCCTGATCATGAAGGTCAGTACAGCAGCAGCGAGAAGGCACTTCACAGAACTCCATCTATGGGGAACATAACTGGCCAGTGGCCCCAGAAGCTGGCTCTGAAACACCAGGCTCTGTTGCCCATTGAATTCTCTGCATCAATAACTGAGTTCTGCAGAAATGCTCTGATAAGATTCCTTGGGAGACATGAGGCTCTTCTGATCATCAACTTTGGGTTAAGAATTCCCCACACCTCTCCTTCAGGCCTCCTTGGACCCTCCCATCAACCTTCTTTTCCTCTTCACTCACACAGGCTCAGATTTGTACTTCAGACTGACTGCTCTCCCATTTTCATAGGCCTTTACTCAAAAAAAAAAAAAAAACCCTACAAATTTATTAATCTCATCTTGGTGTCTGCCTCTCAGAAGACCCAGATGAACAGTCCATTATCCTGACAGTATGATGACTTACTTCTTGACTGCTTGAACCTAGACACAACTATAATGTAGTTTAATGGGACTGCTGTATTCCCTGGCAAGAGGGCTTCCCCTTTGGGGATAGGATCCTCAACACTGCAGACATCAGATTTAAAAGCATGGGCATTGTAAAATCCACCAGTAGGGCCACTTCTACTTCTACCCTTTGGTTTCCAGACACATTTACATTTCATATTGAAAGATGGCTCCCATTCACCAGAGTATTGTTTTGAGGAGGAGCATTAGTTGCATTTTTAGAATATTATTTACCTCACCAAGACACCAGCTGCTTCCAAATGGTGCCGTGTGCATGCAAAACTAGATCTAGATCTCATACTTTATGTCCTACGAAGTGGATCCTATGGTTAGATGCTAAGTCATGCAAAGACAAAAGCCCACGAAATAGTTATTTTGTGTGCTCTTAAGTAAGGGAACTTAAACAGAGGCTCTGCAGGCAGAAAACTCAGACCAACACCTAAAGGAAATACATGTGGCAGTCAACCTCCAAGATGGCCTCCAATGATTCTCTATTTATGTTCACACCTTTGTGGGCTTATTCTACATTCCCTATTACTTATATCCATGTTTTTGTGGATCATGTCTGGATTGTATTGAAATTATAGAAAAAAGGTAATTTAATATTCTAAGTTCCTAATTAAGGAATATGCATTTTTCCATTCAGTTTTTTCGAAATGGAAACGTTCTAAAACAATCAGAAGGGGACAAAGACATTATTTTCCATCTTTTATCTTGTGTTTTGTTCTTGGAATGAGCCTGAAATTCTGTGGACTACCAGTGTAGTGCAGAAAATGCTATTGTCCCAGAAGGTTTCTAATATTTAAAAACTTATTCTGTTGACGTAAGTGGTGATATTAACAAATATATTTTGATATTATGTAATTAAAGTTGATAACCTTTAGAAAATCAAGCATAACTCAATGAATCGTTATTTATGAAATGATTGTGTGATGTTGCAAAATTATCCACAGAGAAAATATACATTCAAAGTGCATAACAGATAGATTTCAGTGTAACAAAATAGGAAAAGTTTATTAATATCATTTCTGATTTGACATTCTAACTAATCCTTACTAAGTGCTTATTTTTCAAGTTTCATGTAGTATCATAGGAGACTACCCAAAATTATCTCCAAGACTATAAAAATACTCCCCTCTTTCCCAATTACATACCTGCATGAAACCAGATTCTATCACATAGCTCAACCAAAACAACATATTGCAGCCGATGGAATGCAGACCCAGAAATGAGAATCCAGCTCATTCCATTAAGCCAGACATTGAAAGATCTGCAAAAATGTAAAACAATATCACACTTTTTACTAATTATTTTTTGTTTTTGGAAAAGATGGTAGTTCACTGAAATATGTTCTTGATAGTAATGTCATTATTGTTAAGATTAAGTAAAATAATATTAATATTTAATTTACCTTACTCTTAATTTTTCATATTACATGCACTGATAGATTTAACCCACAAAAACAAAAGTTCTTTTTGAGGGGGTCCTCATTAATGTTGAAGAGTATAAAATGGTTGGGTAACCAAAGACTTTGAGAACTGTTGACTTTTTTACACTTTAATGAACTTGGGAAGTCTGCTGTTTTCTCCATTGTACAGATGAAGAAACTAAAATTTAGGAAACCTGATGAAGTTGTTCAAAATTAGACAAGTAGCAGAAGAAGATGACAAGTAGCAGAGGTACGAATGGAATACAGTTCCTGGCTTTTGGTTTTAGATTTTTAAATACAATATTATGCCATATTGCTGGGTTCTAATTCAATAACCCAGCTGTTGTCAACCCAAGGACTGGCTCCATTATTGCATTCAAATTTTCCCATTTTCGGTAGCATAAGATCGCATTCTTGCTCATTGCTGAAAGGGACAGCATAACCTTTCCAACAATAGGGTCTTCAGGAGGAAGCAGCTGGACGATTGTTGATGTCAGTACGTGAGGTCAGAGGGAAAAGCAGCAGTCAATCCTCATAATTTCCCCCAAGGTTTTCTAAGTATATGTTCAGATTATCCCAGCTGCTTGATTTGGTATTTTCCAATGGGGTCGAGTGAACACAATCTGATCTGCAAGCAGATACTAAACCAACCAGTCTATATCCTCCTCCCCTTGTTTCAACCCTGCTCAATATACTAGACACTAGACTCACAGGAATTTAAATTTAAATTATTTTAAATGAATTTTTCAGTTTCTCTGTATCAATACCGTATGTCAGGTACTCAAGAACCATGCATTCCAGGACCATCTAAGCCAGATGTGGTGGTGCACACCTGTAATACCAGCACTCAGGAGGCCAAGGCAGGATTGCTGTGAGTTTGAGGCCAACCTGGGACTACGTCATAAGTTCAGGACCAGCCTGGACTACAGGGAAAGATCCTATCTCAAAAATAAAAATGTGTTGAGGTCCTTAGAACCCTATGTGGTCTAGAAAGACACACACTGACCTTGCTGTGAACCATAGCTACATCAAATATTTCCCAGACAGAAGGCATTATTCTGGTAGCAATGATGGTGGCAACAATGATGACAGGATGGTGGAAGTGACAGAGGTTGTAATGGTGGCAATACCAAGGGTGACAAAAAGCACTGGGGACCAGGTTTTATCTTTAGGATTGATGAGTATTGGTTTTCTCACAGCACAGCCTTGAGATCCTCTGCATCAGATTCCTAAGCCCATGTCAGCACTACTCAGAATTTCTTGGAGCAGTAGTCAGAGAATCTGTGTTTTTGCCAACTCCTTTAGGAAATTCATAAGCACCTCAAAGTCTAAAAGAAATGTGATAGATTAAGGTGTGGCATCAGTTAACACACTGAAGAAACAACAACTTCTGGATCCTTAGAAGGCTTATTCACCCAGAATGTCCTAGACTATTCTTATTCAAGTCTACTACACTAAGATCTAGTCCTTGGAAGTGTGGTCCAGGAATCCCAGCCTTCCAGGTGGGAAGAAGCACCAGTGAAGCCACTTCCATGCGTCAGGATTCTAGAGGCCGATACACAGCACGCTTCTTCTGAGAACGAACAAGACTTCATGTGCTTACTGAGGAAACAGGCAAGTTTCTACTAGACTCACTATCTCCTGTGGCTATAATAAGGCATACAACCTCAGCACAAGGCCCCATTATGGGCAAGTAAATTTCACTTTCTTCCTTCAGCATTGGGATTTATCATTTCCAGAATCAAAGCTCTGGCATCTTCTATGATATTTTTAGAAGGATCAAGATGAGAGGCATCATTTGTCATCTGGCTAGTGTTTAACACATAAGGCCAAGATTTTAAAGAGTTCCAGCCATGAATATTTAGGAATCTTCATCTTTCATTTACCTTTTTACTAGGTTTCTCCAGGGATTCACCAGGATGTACCTCCAAAGGGGAGTGACTATAACCAGGTGCCTTTTCCCATTCCCTGGGGAGATTAGGAGGAGATGGCAATGTGGTTGTGGGTACATGAGTAATCTCATCAATCAACATAGGTGGGGCTGGTGGAAAAGAAAATTTCAAATGGCAATCTTGGAAAACCCACAGAATTTTCTGAAATATTCTTCAAAGCATGCAGTTGGATATTCTTGTTTCGCAGGATCTTTGCTAGAACATGACTTTCCTTGGCTCAGAGCTTGGGTTACAGAGGCCCTTCTTGGGCCACAGCCAAGTAAGTTAGATTAGCAGAAGTACCAGAATTTCTACATCAGAACACAATGTCACTGAGAACAAATGTCTGGAAAAGAGATTCCAAGGGCAGCCTAGCTGCAAGGTTCCAAGCCATGGCAGCCAGACCAGAGGGGCCCAACATGAGAGAGAAGAAGCTGACCCTCACGGGACTAGGCAACTGCAACGTAAGCTGAACATCTGGAATCTGAGTAAATGCTCACACATACAGAACTACAGCTCTGCCTTTGGTCATGTCCAGCCGCTCTGACACTGTCCTAGAGAGCCACGGAACCTTTAGTTTCTATGAAGACACAGCCATGTAGGCATTTATGAAGCACCAAGTGTATGCAGAGAAGCATATATGAATCTTCAGGGTAAGAAGTTAGAAATAAATAAAACAATATCATCCTTACATTTAAGAGTTTGTGTTCAATTAGAGGTCAAAAGAATGGCTGTGAAGAAAAAGTAATTATACATGATATTATTAATATGGTGCAAACACATTAATGTGGTTTAAACAGAAAGGGGTTCTTAAATATTAAAAAAAAAAATGATGATCATACTTTAGGGAGAGTTGGAGCTGGGAGAGCAACCCTAGCATCCCAGCACTCTGGGAGGTTAAAGCAGAAGGATCTCAAGTCCGAGCCCAGCCTGAGCAAGTCAGCAACCTAGCAAGACCTTGCCTCAAAGTCAATAATTTAAAAAATGGGCTGGGATGCAACTCAGTGTGAAGGCCCCGGAGTGGATTTCCAGGACTACAATGAGTGAACAACACAAACGAACAAATACAAACTAGGACGGTGATTAAAATGAAAAATCTAAATATTAATTCTGGGCATACTGTAGGCTAGGAATTGACAAAGAGGTGTGTGTGTGTGTGTGTGTGTGTGTGTGTGTGTGTGTGTGTGTGTACGGTGTGTGTGTGTATGTGTGTGTGCATGTGTGTGTGCGGGCGCGCGCGCTCAAGCGCATATTCCCCAAAAGCTAAAGCGCCTTCCTCTCCCCTTTCTCCTCCCGGTTGTTTCCTTACCACTGATCTGGTTTTCCCTTTCCACGCCCTCCTTCTCCCCTCTACCTTCGTGTTTCCCTTTCCTGTGCTCTCATGGACGGAAGATACTGGAAAGCACGGACTCTCTCCTCCTGACTCTGCATTCTTTCATTGCCCTGCACCCTTCTGCTCCTTCCACCCCTCTTACCTTGCCAAACCTCAGCTATATATCTCGCTCCAAGTGTTTGGGATTAATTCCCAGTGTGTGGTAAGGAGAGTTCTCGTGCCAGCCATTCCATGCCGTCTCTGGATTCGAATAAGCTGGCAGCCAAAGAAACGCAGGCCAACACAAACCTTCCGGGGTGCCAGCGACTGTTGGAGCCCTTGGTGGCTGCGACTCACACTTCACCCCCTACTCTTGTTTTCTTCTTCATGACAACAGTAAACAAATTGCACACAGAGTCCAACACTCTCCGGGGAGGGATGTTACAGGCTCTGTTGCTCTTTCTTCTCTGAACCTATTGCTTTTCCCCAGAACCCCGTTGGCTGGGCTGATTGGGGTTGTTTTCATGTGAATAGGAGTACCAGGCAAAGCCCAAAGTGACTCAGGCTTAATCATATAAGGATTAAAAGGTCTACAAGTCTATTATTGTATGTCAGGCCTTAGCTGCCGGGCCTTGCTTACGATCCTTGTTCAGTAAATATTTGTTTGTGTTTGATGCAGGCTGCAACCGTAAGCTTTGGGGGAAAGACATTCAACATAAAATTTATTGGCTCCTTGGAGCATCCGAGGAGTTGCCAAATGTCAGTGGCTATTAGGTCACTGTTGTTATGTTGTTGTGGGTAGGTCTATTTGGCTGCACTTGGGGATGCTAATGACGTCAAGGATCGGTCCCCAAAAGGCCAGCAGACTTTGCACAAAGGGAAATGTGCTGTGTGGCCCTGACTCCCCACAGCCTCAGTCACGGACTGTGGAGTGTGGCCTTGAGCTGGCCTTGACAGAGTACAGGCTGGCTTCAGTCATGTTCTGCCTGGGAGGCCAGGAGACTGGAGACTTCAAAGGGCTATCAGCTGCTGAACAGAGAGAGGAGGGGGGAAAGCGCATGAATATCACACCATTTCCCCCTCTTCTCACTAGGCACTAGCTGGATTTCACACAGATGGGACGCACATGGGTGCTACCTGAATGCCTTGGACAGTCGTTCCTTCATTTGCCTTACATGTGTCTGCTTGCTTCAGTCGCAGTGGGGACAAAGAACTGCTGCCACACAGAGACAGCGGAGACAACAGGCTGGTTACTTAGCCACTGTGAGCCCTAAATTCCTCATTCATAAACCAACAGAATAAAAATATCCATGTCACACAGCCCTCTGTTGTGACAGCTGAATCAGATAAAGCACCAAAGTGCTGTGTCACTTATGAATGACATGAAACTGTCATCACTGTTGTTCAAGGAGGTGCTTGAAAAAAAGAGGTTTCCAGTGCTTTTTACCCAGTGCTCAAAACTCTCTCTAGCTGGTGGGAGGAGAGCCAGCATGAAGGCGATCATTCATACCTTTATCTCAGATACATTAGTAATCACTACACAGATGAGAACAGACTGAATCGAAACCACCAGGGATGGGCTGGGTGTACATGTCAATACTTTTTAAACACCTCAGGTAACTCTCTGGATTAATGAAGTAGGGCAGCCCTGGGCCAACCTCTCTGTACCACTCACAGCCCCTCCAAACCACCCCACCATCCCTTCACCCCCTGCCCCTAGCCTAGAGCATAGTTTCTCTAGATTTCCTAATGATAAGAATTACCTAAGACATCTTGAATCAATTGTTGGAGGAGAAAACCCCAGAAAGTAGGCCAAGTCACATCACCTGGAAGATGGAAAACACAACCTGAAGTTTCCCAAATGTGTAAGGTGTGTAACAATTACCGAAGAATCCTTGTTTTTTAAAAAATAAAATGGCTAACCAGGCACACCCACTCTAACTCAAGAAGTTTTAATTCTGAAAATCTGCAGTGAGATGGAATTTTACTTTTAACAGCACGTTCAAGCGGTCCCCAGGTACATCCAGTGGTCTCCAACCTTTTTGACATCAGAGACTGGTTTAGTTGAAGACCATTCTCCCAAGAACTGGGGAGGGTGACATGTTAGCCAGTGGGTGATTGGAGGATAGCTTGGAATTGGCGAGTATCAATAGCAGCAAAGCTGCTCCTCCTGTACTGAGACAGGCCAAAGAAAGTAGCCATCCAGAGACAGCTGGGGTTCTTGGGGCTGCTCTCTTGGGTTCCACCCTCCTTTAATCCTGAAAGCCAACTTGCATGTACCCTTGCCCCCAGGAATCATCCTCCTCGCCCTGGCACCATGGAGGGCTACAAGAGGCCAGCCAATCATCAGCTCACAGAAAGATGGGTGTGTTTTCTTAGCATCTAACCTCTCAGTTCTTTCTCTGCCTCCATCTTTGATCCCATCCTTATTTTGCTGACAGAAATGTCACTTGAAATTAAAAAGTTAGATTTTCTTCTTTAAGAGCGGAAGTGTTTGTTGTTGTTGTAGTTGTTATGTTTGTTTTGGTTTTTGTTTTCCCCCCAGGGCTACAGCATTCCTGAGTTCCCAAGGTCTGGCTTTTCAGGATGTTTGGGTGCCAAAGATTAGAAATTTCTTAACAAGCCTGCCCTCTCCCAATGGCAGCATACGTAAATGTGGACCTCAAGGGAGGGGCTGGCAGAGATGAGGGATGTGACAATTCCTTTCCTGGGTCCTCAGTCCCAGGAGCAAAGATACAAGCACATGTCAGTAGTTAGGGACTCCTCCAGGGCTCTAAAACCTTCCCCCCC
>PVKB01000001.1:1275511-1333800 GCA_004027205.1 Ctenodactylus gundi | reverse complement strand
CATCTTCCTCAGAGATAATTTCGAATAAAAATCCTTTTTATTTTTTCTGTTTACCATAATGAATTGCCTCCTTTGACTTGGTCTAACACAGAGAAAATGAACCTACGCAAATGGCTTTGATTGACTCTGTAAACCCACAGGATTGACAAACTCATTATTAATGATGAAGACCTCTCAGGGCACATGATGTAGAGTCTACCTGAATGTATTTATGCCCCCAAACAATGACACATAGATCACAGACAATATGAAGGTATATTAGTCAGCTTTGTCTCACTATTAAAAAAAAGTCTGACATTGGCTATTTATGAATTAAAGAGAAATTTATTTTGGCTCAGAGTTCTGGAGGCTCAAGTCCAAGACCAGGTAGCCCCACTGATTTGGGCCTCTGGCAAAGATCACCCCAAATGCATGTTTCCCACAACCACCACCAAAAATGGTGGCAGAAACAAATAGGTTAAGAATCTCCCACTAGCTCTCACCTTTTAAAAGTTCACACCTCTCAGTGCCACCGCCAAAAGGACCAAGCCTTTATATATGGACCTCTGAGGGACATTCATCTAAATGACATCAAAAGGAGAAGAGAATGTTCTTCTGTCTACTAAGTCCCCCAACAAACTTTTGTCCCTGAAATCCCTGTGGCTTGTCCCTTTCATGATATTAATCTTAGGTTAAGGATCCAGAAACACAGTGGAGAAAATATACAAACCAGTGGACTGGCTAGTTGTACCCAAAGACAAAAGTTTAAACCTAACATTTTCACTCCCATCTGCTTTAGTCTCTTTCTAGAATCCCAGACCAGCTAAAAGTATTATGAGTAACATGTCTGATGAATCTTTGAGAATGAAGAACTGGCCCTTCTGAAGATGACAGACTAACTGGCTGGATGACCTACTAGGAAGAATCCTGATTGACCCCACATCCTATCTGTATGGTCTCCTGAAATTATTTTTTCTTTCTTTCTTTTTAAACTTTTTCCCCTCTCAAAACAACACAAATAAAGTTACTAAAGATATTTTTTCCTAAGCCACATATCTAAAAAGCTGCTTGTCCATAGGAAGAGGCATTATGAACACAACTATGAAAGACAAAAAAATACATGAACGTATTCCTGTTATTATTTGGGTATCATTTGAGCGCATCCCCTAAGGATTTATGTACAGAAAACATGGTCCTCGGCATGTCAATGTTGAGAAATGGTAAGGAAACTTTAAGAGGTGGAACCTCATGGGAGGTGACTGGATCACTGGGACATTGCCCTCAAAAGAAGTCAAAATAGTTCTCATGGGACCCCAGTTAGTTCCCAAAAGAGTGAGTTGTTCTAAAAGAGCAAGACTGGCCTCTCTCTTCTCTCTGCTTCCTGTCTCATGAGGTGACCTCTCCATTTTGCATGTATTCCTGCCCTTTGCCCTGAGAACACCTCTCATGTGATGATGTAACCAAGGAGTCTTTGACGGAGCCAGTGACATGCTGTTTAGACTTGTGGCCTCCAGAACTGCGAATTACTCTGCCTCAGATATTTTGATAAAGAAACAGAAGTGGGCTAATAAAATTACCTAAGCCAGAAAACTGAGAATCAATTTCATTTGCAGCAAGAGATCCTCAAAAGACTTAAAAATTAGCAGCCTCTACAAGTAATGGTGGAAAGGAGTAGCCGAAATAAGTAGGACTAGTTGAAAATCCATATTTTAGCACCAAATCCTGAAGCCTCTCCTGGGACAATCTTGTTATATAATTTTCTGCTTTTTCTTCTAAAAATAATTCATAGATCTCTGTGACTATTTGAACTATGTACAATTTATTACTTGTTTCCCTTAATGAAAAAGGGAGGAAAACGCAAAGAAGGAATTGTCCATTTTTGAGCATGTGACCAATTTCTCATCTTCCTTTTTTTCTCTGGATCTGGTCATTTTAGATCCAACACATGCTGTCCATTCAAATCCCAATGGAACACCACGACTGTGTGAGGAAATCCCATGGCAAGGACGGCTGAAAATTTTAGCATCTTCTTTAATGACAGCAGCTCAGTTTCAGTTTAAATGGCTCAACCAGGCCCGCCCTGTCTTCTTTCACCCTGCCCAGCCACAGGCCATCCTGGAGGCTCTGACCCTCAAGACTACTGTCCCTCTGGCAAACACAGCTGACTTCCATGTCTCCGGCCAAAACTGAGGTCATCCCTTCAACTCCACCTTGGTCCTGGGGGAGAAGGCCCTTTTCCACTCTGGCCCAGGACTCCTTGTTGAAATCAAAGCCTGCTGAGTCAATCCCTCGCCACCCACACACTGAGAACCCCTTTTCACAATTATTCCTATTCATTCTTATCAAAGTTCTACTTACCTAGTTCTCCCATTCCCTATTCCCAGAAAGTTTGTTCTTTATTCACCCTCTATTTATTTTCTCCTTTTCAAAGCAGCTTCCTCATGATCCCATCTAGCCTACCAAACCTTGTTTGCGGCTCCTCTGCTCCCAAACTCTCAGATCTCTCTATTTTTCAAGGTCATGGCAATCACCTGGCTTTGGGAAAACCAGTGACCTAAAAAATCACAGGTCTTTATAATCTCGGAATCCTGACTCGTTTGCATTTGAAACCTTTGGTTGCTGGCCTGAAACACAGACACCTTGTCTTGGAGGAGAAGAAATTCTCAACAAATTCTAGAAAGATAGTTACTTGAATTGAGAACTCCATGATCATTTTGTTTATGGAAACTCTAATATTTCTGGGGAATCTTGGCTTTATCCTCATTTCTGGAACCTGGGGGCATTTACAGATCACACATAGTAAAGGTCACCAACACACACCTATTTTCTATCTCGTAGCCTTGAAGCAGCATACTAAAAATAGTTTCAGCATACTGAAAATATGCAGTCATGAAGCCTGTGTGCTCTGAGTTGTTGAATCCTGGTTCACCTAAGTGACTTTGAACAAGCTGTTTAACTTCTCGGCTTATTCGTCTAGGGCTAACACTCCTGGTATCTCATAGGTTTTTATATTAGTGAATACAGATATATACTTAGAAAGGTGCCTGCAAGTGGTGAATGCTCTAAAAACGATGGCATTATTAGCCTCTCCTGCCTTTCAAAGAGGAGCTGTCCATTTCCCCTCCCTGTTGACCTGGTATGGGCACTGTTGTTGCTTTGGTGACTCTGGAGTTGCCCCCAACTGCATAGTGGTCTCTGAGGACAAAAGCTAGGTCCCATCACCTTCACATCCTCCAGCATCTGGCACAGAGCTCCATTTTTTTTGTAGGTGTGCAGCAACCCTTTTTGATATGAAAACTTTTCCAAGACAGAGTGTGGAGGCAATTTTGAGCTATGCAGTAGCCTTGGCTAAGGCAGCTGGAGCTATGAGGAGATCCTGCTTTGCCTTCCTTCCTCAGAGGATTCAAGAAGAAAGGACTCCTGAGACTCCTGCCACACCATCCTGTCTGTGCTACCTGGGTTCCTCAGATAATTGTAAAGGCTTTCTCCTCTTTGAGGGGAGTGACAAACCATCTGCAGGGAAGAGAGGTCTTAGAAGAGAGAAGGAGGGAGCAGTGAAAGTTAAGGACATGTGACTGATCCCAATCAGTGAGACAGCCAGTTCTATTGCGTTGTGTTCCGTGACCTTTTCAAGATGTCATTTTCAAGTCTCCTTCCCAGCAAGGGCACCCCGCCTCCCCCAAACTTCCTTTGCATTGTTGTACCACCCCAGAGTCTGTTAACCAAAGTTTGTTTATAAATACTATGGCAACCCCAGGAGCTCTGGCAAGTCTAAAGTAAGCTGCCAGTAAATAAAGCCCAAGGCTGGAAGCACCGAAGCCCTCAGGACTCCTAACCTCACTGATAGGGCTGTCAACGCATCTGGTTTCTGTTGCAGCACAAGCATTTCGCCATGAGTTTGAGGGTTTTTCCCCTTTGAAAGCCTCATATCCCTGTTCTAAAGAACATTCTTTTTGCCAAGAGCCCCATTACAGCTTAGCACAGTGAAGGGATTTTCAACTTTTTTATGTTCTGACCTTAATGAAACAGTACACGGAGTGTGACTTTCATCAGATCCACACCCTCGGCTCTTTGCCTGCTTAGTCTGGCTGCAGACCCTGAGATAAGAACTCAAGTACAAGAAATCTGGGAGATAAATAAATGGTGAGACAGGAAAGAGAAGGCAGGGAACGAGCAGGATGGGATACAGCCATGGATACCTGGAGCTAAGCCCACCTGGGAGTGCAAACAACCACTGAAAGCACACTCTTCGAAATTGTCAAACTCAAAGGGCAAGGGAGTCGAGGGATCTGTACGCCAACTTTCATCATCACTGGGTAAGCTCAGCTGGATGGGAAAATAGAAGTAATCCTCAGATTCTCTTCTCACTTGCTAAAAGAAAGCCCTGGAGATGAGAAGTCTGCCACAACAGTGGCTCAGCCAGCAAGGGCGCAAGCGGGGCACTCCTAGCAACCCCAGGAACGTTGTCTCAACACTGTGCCCAAGGCTGGCGAATTCTACTCTTTGTGTCTGTGCATTTTGGTTTTTTTGTTCTGGGGCAGAATGATAGTTGGCAAAATACACATAAGATCTGTCCTTAGCAACAGTTCCTCTCTCACCAGCTGAGGGTCACATAGGTCTATGTGCCGCACTCACATGGGGCAGAAAGAGAATCGGCTCTTGCTAGGAGTCCATTCCACACACTTTCACCCTTCATTTTAAAGCTCTGCAGATATTTCAATTTAACTATGTTGTTCTCTTGATTCTGTGCACTTTTGTGTGTGTGTGTGTGTGTGTGTGTGTGTGTGTGTGTGTGTGTGTGTGGTATTAGAGAATGAAGCCAGGATACTCTCACTAACCTACATCTGAGACCATTTTTTAGTTTTGATTTTGAGACACAGTCCTGCTAATTCATTAAGTTGTCCAGGCTGGTCTAGAACTTGTGATCCTCTTGCCTTGGCCTCCCAGAATGCTGCAATTACAGGCTCATGCCACTCAGCTGAGATACTTCACTTTTTCAAGTTGAATAACCCTGGATGCTTTAGTGCATGTAATACAGTAGCATTTGTACAAGGCTTTACTGTCTTGTGAATCACAGACCACTTCACACTACAGTTGCCTTTCTGCGCCTTCCCACATCACCCCTGACACAAGGCTGCATAGCCAGCTCTAAGCAGGGAGGAAGGGACCATTAGCCAAGGCCTCTGGAAGCTAAAAAAGAAAAAAGGGGGGCGGGGGGAGCAAGAAATGTGCTCTTTCCCCAGAACAAAAGTGTCCAACTTGCCACTCGTCATTTTTGTGTTGTTATAATAAAAATAATTTTAAAGAAAGTTTTATTTTTTAAGTTTACTGTGTGAACTTCTATTTTTTTTGAAATTATGCTTTATTCATTGAAAGTCTTCATTTGAACAATGTTCAACATGAAGAAGGTACAATGACTTAAAAGCATGCAAATCAAAAAGTATACAACAATCGAGAAAGATTCAAAAAGGAAGAGTTAGTCTTTAAGCACATTATATATTTTATGTGTAGCCTAAGACAGTTACTCTTCGCAACAAACACAAGCAAAATACTACAGCACACTCCTGCCCCAGAGTCTCCAGGAGGAATCAACCTTGCTGGCAATTGGCTTTGACCCAGTGAGCCTGAATTGGACTTCTGACTTCCATGTTGTAAGATAATAACTTGTGCTTATCTTAAACTGGGAAGTTTTTGATCATTTGATAAGGCAGCAATAGGACACTAATCTAGACAGGATGAGATATGCCATGCTAACATTATTCAAAATAAAGCTGAGTCATCTTAATATCAGATAGGTAGCTTTTTGAGTAAAGAATACTTTGGAGGAAAGAAAAACCATTAAAAATACATAAAGGAGTCAATTCTTCAAATGGACATGACAATCTGAAAATGTATAATATAGCTAATAATGACATTTAAAAATTACACAAAACAAACATTGACCAAACTTCAAGAAGAAATTTTCCAAATCCATAATTAAAACATCTCTCAATAATTGATGAAAAAAGTAAACAGAAAATATAAATATATGTCAATAAACATACAAGCATAAGCACTGTCAACTTAATTCAATTCATATTTACAGAACGCTCCATACAACAACAGTTTATACATTCTTCTCAAGTGCCTAGAGAACACACAACAAAACAGACCATATTGCAGGCAACAGAACAGATCTCAATAAATTTAATAGGATTGTATCACAATGAAGTAAAATTGGAAACCAGCTGCAGAAACATACCTGAAAACCTCCTAAATATTTGGAATTTAATTAATATACCTACAGAAAATCCATGGGTTAAAAAGAAACCAAGAGAAAATTAGAAAATATTTTTAAATGAAAGATAATGAAAACAAATCAAAAGCAGTACTTAGAGAAAATGTACAAAAATTCACACACACACACACACACACACACACACATATATATGTTGCATTTTGTCCATGGTTCCTGGCTAATTACCCCCTCTCCAAGGCAGGTCACAGAAATTCTAATGTTTCCCGTACCTTCCTGTCCTGAAGCCAGCCATAAAGAATTCTCTGGCCTACCCTTGTCTGACAATAAGTCATAAGAGGTCATAAGTAAATCATACTCCTTACCTCATGTCCCAGAGGGAGAGATGTTGTACAAAGTGGTGATGAAGAAAGCTGAAGGTGTCAGGCTTCTCTATGTTGTTTATGCACATTTGATGTGCAGTGAAATCTCCATTGAAATAAAAAGTGCAGGGCTCAGAGAGTTTCTGGATAGTTCTACTCAGGCGGTGTGCTGAAAGGGGCATGGCAGCCCTGCCCTGTGTTTCCTACCCTTTCACCCATGCCTCACCCTGTACAACTCTTTATTCGTATCCTTTGTAACATCTTGTATGTTAGACTGGAAATATGTGTCCCGAGTTCTTGGACTTGCTCAAGCACAGCAGTCTAACTCAAGAAGGGGACTTTGAGATTTATGACAGGTCCATTGGATGCACAGGTAAAACAACCTGGGGCTTGCAAAGGCATCTGAAGTGGGGAAGTCTTGGAGATTGAGCTCTTGACATGTGAGATCTCACACTGTTTCTAGGTAGATTGTGTCACAATTTAATTAGATTAAGGGACACCCCACTGATGCCTGCTACAGAATTAGTTATTTCCTTGCAGGTGCGGAGAAATTGCCACACCTTTAGAAGTCTCCTGTGTTGATTGTGGTGTGAGACCAGAGGGACAAAACAAGACACTGTTTTGTTTTGTTTTTTTCCTGACACAAGGCATTTACTTTTAATACAAAGGAAGAAAGTTCTCAAATCAGTCACTTTAACTTCCATCATAAGAAGAAAGAAGAGCAAATTAAACCAAAGCAAAGGAAAGCAGAAGACAGTAGTGATAAATATCAGAGCAAACATCACTGAGTAGAAGACAAACACATTATTAATGAAAGCAAAGGCTGCTTACTTGAGACATTCAATATAACTGATGAATAAATAATCAAATTGACAAACTTCTGTGCAGAAAGATCAGAGTAAATACAGAGAAAGTGTGTACTACTAATATTAACAACGAAAGAGGTGGGGCTGGGGGAGTGGCTCAGAGGTTTAAGCATTTGTCTAGCAAGTTTGATTCCCCAACACCACATAAGCTGGGTGTGGTGGCACATGCCTATAATTCCAGCACTCAAGAGGCTGTGGCAGGAGGATTTCCTTGAGTTCCAGGCCAGCGTGGATTCCATAATGAGTTCAGTACCAGCCTGGACTACAGATTGAGACCCTATGTCCAAAAAAAAAGAAAAAGAAAAAGAAAGAAAGAAAAGAAAAGAAAGAAAGAAAAGAAAAAATGAAAGAGGCAACTGTACATCAAATTCTACAGGTATTAAAGTAGTAAGAAAATCTTAAGAACAATTTATGCCAGTAAGATTAACAATCAGATAAGATGGACCAGTTCTTTGGAAAATACAAAATGATACAGCTCACTCAACACAGATGAATTTCAAAGTAATTATGTGGTACGAAGGAAGGCAGACCACCCCACCCTCAAGAAAATAGTATATATTCTAAGGTTGCATTTATATAAACTTTGAGAAAATGACTACTACTTCTTTTAGGAAGAAGCAGATGAGTGGTTGCCTGAGCATATCCAGCATTGGGTAGGGAAGAGGTTGGAGTATAGGAGATGGACCCGTGATCAAGGAGTAAGAGAAGAATGAGTCAAATGATGAATATAATTCGTGTGTTCCTTATCCGGTGGCAGCAATCGCCTCACCACAATCAAATGCTGAAGGCATCCATCAAAACATAATAAACAGTAGCCTTGAGAGTGTGTGCAGTTTATTTCATGCTAATTATGCCCCCAACGAAAGGGAGACGTTTTAAAAATTCAGTTAGGAAGGTTATTATATAAATCATGGCCCAATTTATGCTTTTAATGTTTGAATTTGAAGAGCCATCAGCCTTATTGAAAGTGAAACCTGGGCTGGAGGAATAGCTCAGCTGTTAAAGCACTTGCCTAGCAAGCTCAAGGCCCTAGATTCAATTCCCCAGCACCACATACACTGAGCATGGGGGCACATGCCTGTAATTCCAGCTTTCTGGGGAGGCTGAGGCTGGAGGATTGCTGTAAATTCTAGGCCAGCCAGGGTTCCATTCTGTCACACGCGTACATAGATGTAGCGCCAGATTTCTGTTGTGAAAACAGTGAGAAGGCGGCTGCAGTGAACGTGAACATGGGGGTGGCTCATGAGCCACACTGAACTGGAGCTACCAAAGAGGCCACTGACACGCACACACGAAACTGCTTCCTTTGCCCACCCTCGTGCTGCGTGATGCGCAGGACACAAAGTGAACAAAATCCGTTTTCTTTCCTCCTGGCCTGACATACTCACTGGCCCAAAAAAAGGAGAATTCCTTCCAACCAGCCAGTTGCCCCATCCTGAGCACGCCACAAGCCCAGCAAGTGCTACTCTGAGTCGCTGTGCCCTGGCTAAGCTTCCAAGGGCGCTGCCTGGGACCTTGTTATAGACAGGCCAAAGACTGCACTCCTCAGCCGGCCAGGGGACCCCAGATTCCTTTGGGTCCCTGGAGCTGACAGGAGTGTTGTTTGGTCCTCAAGGCAATTCAGATGTTGCGCCTCATTTGCAACTGATCAGATTTTACTCCAGCTGGCCTCGGCTCAGGTGTCCTGGAAATCAGAGCCTTGGGTGGGGGGAGTGAGCAGACCGGATGGGTGGCTAGAAGCAGGCCCAGGTCTCTCCGCAAAGGAATACTTTCATTTCCTTAGGAGTCCCGCCCCCTGCCACCCCTTCCTCCGCAAGTCAGGGGCTGGTGTTTCCTCCCACTGCTGGGAATGCTCCTGCCCTCTCAGACATGCCACCGCCGTTGCCCCGGCAATCTTTTCTGGTGCAACGTCCTTTCTCAGGAAGATGAATACACGCTGCACATAACCAGGCGTCAATCAAACCCTCAGCAACCACCAGGCTCATTAAGCAGCAGCTGAAAGGACCCTGAGGAGAAATAAATTTGACTGAATCTGGAGTTCAAGGGGGAAGCGAGAAAAGGGAAGAGACTTCCTGCCACGCCGGGCCACTGCTAGGCAAAACCCTTGCCGCCCAGCAGGCACGTTTCCCAAGTGCAAAGCCCATTTTAAACTCCGGCTACTCATCATTTTGTTTCCTCAGTAAAATCCCTGAGTTGAGAGGCACGAACAGAAAGTTTTGACGTGAATAAAGCTCTTTGAAGGAAACGAACTACTTGTTTCTCTTAGGACAGAATATGTGTCTGCAGGGGAAGGAAGGTGCGCCGGGGTGTTTCTCATCTCTCACTGTTTCTAATTAGTAGTGAAACCTCCCAGGAGCCACTTTCCCTCCCTGGAACTGTTTCACCATGTGCACAAGGAGAAGACTGGACTCTGGGTTTTAAGCTCTAACGTTCTGTAATCAAAGGTGTAATAAATCCCTCTCGGATCGCTGTCTGGGACGCGGCGCTCTCGCTCTCAGGGTATCAGTCAGAATCCAACAGGGAGCAAAGGCGTCCCAGAAGAACAGCCATTCTCCTTCCATGTCTGCGCTTTAACTTTTTTCAACATGCTTGGCACATGCAGAAGGAGCAATCAATGTGGGCCACGGGGAGCCACAACTGTAAGGTCAGAAGTGACGAAGTAAGAAAAATTCTTCTTGGCCCTGGGTCAAAAAACTCCTTCTTTGTGTACAAAAGTGATCGGGCTGCCTTTGATATTTCAGATTCTGAAGTGGGGTGGGGGTCTTTATTCTGAGTGTTGTAGAGGGCACACTCTACTTTGTTCTACACTGACAATCATAAGGTTTATTGTTATTGCTAGGGTTTACCTGGCATTAATTCTTTTTAGTAACTAAGCCAAATATCATAAAGCAAAACATTACTTACTCTGCTTCGCGGAGGTCGTGACAATCAATACTCTTAACTTTGCTCACAGAATCCACTCTAGTTTCTTAGGGCTGAAAGCGAGCTCCTTTCGGAAGAGACAACACTGTGCTCCAGGGAGTTTTCCTTTATGACCTTATCCAAATTATACCACCAGGTTTCTCTCACTGCCCCCACTTGGGTAAGCTGAATGAATAAGAACACACGCTAATTTCTCCTGATGCTGAGGCCTATCGCCGTGGAGGGGATTTGTCATGGTGTGAACTACACACAGATAATGGAACAGATATGGGATCTGCAGGCTGGAGGCAGGGAGCATGTGTAGCAGACACCCCTGGTGCCAGCATCGTACCCCTGCGCCCACCTCTGATCTCAGCTGTAGCTGTGCTGCGTGGTTCTGGGGGGCTCAGCCCCACCTCGCTGCAGACCATACTGAGAAGAATTTCTCCATTCTGCCCAGGGCCTTTGTAGGGAAAGCAAGTGCATTTTGAAGTATATGCCCCCAGAGGCAAATCTAAGCCAAATGGGTACATGGTATAGTAGGGAAGATAAATACAAACTTCGCACCTTCCCTAGTTTCAGGAAAAGAGTGTGGCAAGCGTTCCATACACTTTTCAGGCAGTTCTCTTCCCAGTGGCAACTCGCATTCTTTGTCACTGCAGTTGCCTTTCCCCCTTCCTGGGCTCACTGTCCCCCTTCTCTCACCCTGCCTCCTACAATCAACAAGGAAACATACCCAAAGACTACTGAAATTCTTGCCTTAAGCTCTGAAACAGAGACCTCACACTGTCATGGTCTGTCTCAGGAACTAAGCCCATCAATAAAGAATTCCGCACATTTCTGTTGTGGTTTAGACCTTGAATGTCCCCCAAATGCTTGTGTTGTAGAATACCTATAGGTTCTCTTTGCTGTTAAGAAATAGGGCCTGGTTGAAAGGAGCAAATCACTGGGGCTTGATCAGGAAAAGGAGGATCACTGGGACGTGACCTGGAAGGATCATGCTAGCTCCACCTTCCTCACTCTATCAGCTTCCTGTCTGCCATGTCATGAGCAACCTTTCCTCCACTGAAGCCTCTGCCTGTACTTCCACCACTGCCATCCACCGTGCATGGGCTGAGACCTTCCGAAACTGTTGGCCAAAATAAACCTTTTCTCCTTTAAGTTGTGGATGTTGGGTGTTCTGGCCCAGCAATAAAAAAGTAACTAAGACAACTTCCCTACTGAAAATGGCCCAGGATTTGATCCATGGAATTGGGTAGTCTATCCATGGCTGCTGGAGGGTTCAACATATATCTAAAATAAGTTTTCTAATAGTTTGTGAAAAATATCAAATCCATAGGGAGTGGGTGTGGACTGAAATCTCTTGTTCCCCCCCCAAAAAAAAAACACTCATGTTGAATCTTTTCCTCCCAATTTTGGAGGCAGATCCTGTGGGAAGTAATTATGTTTAAGTAAGGTCATGAAAGTGATGCCTTGTGTTGAGGTTATTAACTTCATTGAAGAAGAAAAGACTTGAGAACTTTCTTTCTATACCCACATACATAAAAATCACATGAGCCACCATGTGAGATGGCAGTTGTCTGCAAGCTAGGAAGAAAGCCTTTGCCAACAATCAAACATGCCGGCACCTTGAACTTAGAATTTTCTACCTACAGAACTGTGAGAAACAAATATATGTTCTTTAAGCCTCTCTGCCTCTAATATTTTGATATAGATCCTGAGCTAAGACAGAGAGATAAAACGTGAGCAACTGAATTTCACCAACTCAGGATCAGTCTAAAGACATATCAGATAAATGGACACACTGAAGCACAGGACAAAAAAGATCTTTATGAGAACTCTGTACTTTACACATGAGTGAGAAGAATGTGAGAAGGATATCCATCCAATCCAGACTCTGACGACAACACCCCAGCATCTAGGATCATCAAGGCCTTGGAAGTCACTATGTGGCCTCCAGATTCAACTTCCTTCCAGAACATGAGATTAACTGTCATTCCTTGTTGTGTGCCTTATCTTGGGAGCCAGGCCTCGCAGTGCCTGATTCCTGTGTTAGAATGTCAGCCATAACTGTTGCCTTAATGACACGATCACTCTCTTCTAGGACATCAGTCTTCTGGGCCAAGGGCAAGTGCTATGTAAACAGAGAAACAAGATTGCAACACAAACTATTTTGCCATTTGCCAGAAGTCAGATGTCTCCTATTGCCTCCTTCTCTGTATTTACCAGGAAGATATCCTATAAGTGACTTAATAAAATTTTAAGTTGTAAGCCAGTTAGTCTAATTTTTTAATATGATCCCACATCTGAAGGCTGCAGGCTAATCTTATCTCATAGCTATATAAAATACACGGGCTTTATGACAGCCATGTGCTACATAAAGGGTTTTTTTTTTTTAAATCCTCCAAAGAGATGAACAAACATTTTTGAGTTTCTACTATGATGTGGTCAATGTGCTTGACACTAAAGCTGATAACACATGCTTTAACCTTCAAAGACCAACAGGCTTATATAGTTGAGATTTCTAGCTGAGTCCTATACGTTGTTGCAGCTGCTGAGAAAATAGATCGTGCCTATGGGCATTCTGAGGTTTTCATTTTTCTGGTTCTATTACAGTCAGAAATACACTGTTATAATCCACTCTTCTTGTTCCATTCATTTTTTTTCTTCTTGATATTTATCTAGGGAAGGTGTTTTATCATGAGAATGAGGGCAGGATGTTATCAGGAGAAAGACATAAAGAGTCAAGAGTAATAAATATATTATTCAAAATATCCCTCCCCTACTCTCTCTGAATTCTGGAGTCATGCACTGGGGGAAAAGTATGCCATGTGTATTATTAAGAACAATTACACAGGCTAGGGGTATAGTTCAGTAATAAACTGACATGTGAAAGGACCTGGGTTTTATCCCCAGCAGACTCGCACCACACCAGCTTGTTCTGCAGTCCAGGACAGGAGATCTACCTCATGACTGAGCAGCCATCTTGGACTATCTCTATCCTTGGATCCTTCCTAATAGATCCTTTTGTTGTAAAATCTATAAATTCTGTCTTTTGAGAGAACCCAAACTAATACAGCAAGTGTATTACTAAAGAAACCTAGAAACCATGAATAAAATATTTATCATTCTCCACCTCTGTTATGGAAGGCTCATAAGAGGTTAGATCTGTTGCAGGAAGAGAATGTGCATTTCTTTGCAGAACTTAGTAAATTCTCAATTGTACTGCATGATGAAAACAGTTTCAAAAAGCTGCCAGGCTATTCCTTCCTGCTTTTTGTACTATGTTTGTTTGTTTGTTTGCTTGTTTGTTTTGAAAGCTTTATAACCAACAATAATTATCTTAATGTTAATCAGGTTACACTCCATGGTTATTTGATTTCATTATTGATGTTTTGCCTTGGAGAGAAGATCAACAAAGAAATCAAGGATTTGAACAACTGAATGACACTACAGACTAGATTTACCAGATATCTAAAGGGGTTTTGTGTGTGTGTGTGTGTGTTGGTCTTCTTTTGGATTTTTGTTTGTTTTCTTTTTCAACATTAATTGACACTAGGTTGGAAAATTTTTTTGTTTTGTTGTTTTTGCAGTGCTGGGTATCAAAGTCAGGGTTTCATGAAGATAGGCAAGAACCAGACATGTAATGAAATCTCCACCCAACAATAGCAGAATTCTTCCTAAGTGATCATGTAATGTTCTCCTGGTAGACAATATGGTAGGCCACAAAATATGATGTAATATTTTTAAGAGATTGAAATCATGCAAGGCATCATATATTACCCTAAGGGAATGAAGCTAAAAATCAGAAATCAACAGAAAGAAAATTTGAAAATTTACAAATAATATGAAAATCAAACTAATTGTCCAATAACTGATAAGTCAAACAACAAATCACAAAGGAAATTATGAAATATATTGAAAAGAATTAAAATTAAATTAAAATACAACATAGTGGAAGTTAGCAAAAGCAGCTCTGAGGGAAAATATATAGCTGTAAGTACCCACTTTTAAAAAAGAGAAAATGTCAAGTCAATAATCTAAATTTATACCTCAAGGAGCTAGGAAATGGAGGGGATGGCAAGATAAATCCCAGGCTAAAAAAGGAAAAGAATGATAATGATAATAGTTAAAATTTAAAAATCATTAATAGAAAAAAGAATGGAGAAATATCAATGAAAGCAGAATTGGTTCTTTGAAAAAAATCAACAACGGGCTGGAGGAATGGCTCAGTGGTTAAAGCGCTTGAGCAAACGCTACGCCAAGTGCTAAGTACCCGAGTTCGATTCCCCAGCACCACATAAACTGAGCATGGTGGCGCACACCTGTAATCCCAGCACTCGGGAGGCTGAGACAGGAGGATTGCCATGAGTCCAAGGCCAGCATGGGCTCCATAGTGAATTCAGGACCAGCCTGGACCACAGAGTGAGACCTTGTCTCAAAAAAAAAAAAAGAAAAAAAGAAAAGAAAAAAAAAAGATCAACAAAATTAGCAAATGTTAGACAAACTTCCCAGAAAAGTGGAAAATAGTATTGAGATTCTTTAAAAAAAAAAACCATGAAAATAGAACTATTATTTGACACAGCCAGTTCCCCAAAGAGTTAAATACATTATACAACAGTTACATGTACACCCAGTTTTGTAGCCATTGACTCAAAATAGCTTGGAACAGCTGATACATCCATCAACAGATGAGCAGATGAAGAAGATGCAGTATACACACATCGCAGAGTACTACCCTGTCATATGAAAAGATAAGTTGAGCCATTTGTAGGAAAAATGTGATGCACCTTGAGACTACCATGCTTAGTGAAATGAATCAGACACAGAATGGTAAATGTCACATGGTGTGACTGTTGAAGGGATTATGTCAATTTGAGGGGATCAGGAACCACACCTGGATTAGGGTTTGGGAACCATGCCTAGACTGGGAATCAAGAACCGGCCTGGATTAAAGTGTGAGTGATTTGTGGGCTGGCCAATGAGAGAAGAGCACCCACCCAGGTGTGGGAGGGCCAACTGGAACTCCAAGTGTATAAACGAAGGAAGAGGGAAGATTGTTACAGCTTCTTCCTCTGGGAAAGCTCTCGCCTTCGTAATTGTCTACAGACACCGACTTGCTACACGCTGCAGATCTTCATCACAGATTCGCTCCAGTCTCAACATGCTCCTATCTACCCATCCCTGCTCTTCGTGGCCAATTTTCAGGCTTCAGTCTTTGTCCAAGATCTGCAGCAGACTCTCACCTCACCGGCTGTCCTGCAGTCCCGGACAGGAGATCTACCTCACGGCTGAGCAGCCATCTTGGACTATCTCTATCCTTAGATTTGTAAGCCTTCCTAATAGATCCTTTTATTGTAAAATCTATAAATTCTGCCTTTGAGAGAACCCAAACTAATACACATGGTTTCTCTAATATGAGAAAATCAAACTCTGAAAAAGAAAGGGAGAAAAATAAAAGAGTGACAAAAAAGGAAGACATTTTTTTGGGGAAAGGAAAAAAGATGAGGAAGGAATTAGGGGATAGAAAGGGAAGTAAAAATGACCAAAATGTATATATGCACTGAGAAGGAAGACATGGGAGAGACAAAAAGGGGAAGAATTTGTTTACTTTGACACAATACATATGTGCACGAAATACTCAAGTTCAATGTAAATACTATGTATCACATATACATATCAATAAAATGGGAAAATATGTATATGCTCCAATTCCTCAAGTTGAAAGTCATTATTATGTATCACAAAGAAAAAGAATAACATAGAACAAAAAGGATAATTTTGGGGAAAACTGATCAGTAAAAAGAGAGAAGACTTATCCTTTTTTTTCAGATATCACAGAAACAATGAATAAATAATACCAAAGAATCAAAATATAACTTGGGGAGAAACTATCAACTTCTCTCAGGTAATATGTGCCTTAATTTGGGTTTCCCCCCGAAAGTAGACCGTGAAACAAGTATTCACAGCAGGTTTATATAGCAAGTGATCCCCAGAATCATAAGTGAAAAAAATAGCAGTTGAAGAAAGAGAAAGAAGGTGGAGAAATAGTATTGATTAGGCTTCTGATATATCCTAAGACTTTCTGATAAATCTTAGGAAATCCACTCCAGCTCATCCCTCTAAAAAGCAGGAAAAGAAGGCCACTAAGGACAACAGTAGCTCCACATAGTGACAGGTGAACTCGGGTGTGATATACAATATCACAGCATATTATCACAGCATCTGTCCACTCTTAGTAGCTTCCAGATCTGCTTGTGCCCTATTTTGATTCCTTTTTTGAGAGAGAAAGACAGTCTCACTTGGTAGTCCAGGCTGGTCCTGAACTTGCTATGTAGCCCAGTCGGGCCTTGAATACATGGCAATCCTCCTACCTCAGCCTCCTGAGTGCTGGGATTTCAGGTGTACACCACCACACCCGTCTAATGTGGTGCTGGGGAATTGAGCTCAGGGCCGTCAGCTTGCTAGGCAAGTGCTTCAACTGCTGAGATATTCCTCCAGCCCCTTCATTCATTTACTTTTCAAGGTGGAAGCTGAAGTCTTGGCTACTTCAGATAGACTCAGTTAATTACTTTCAGTACCTCCTTCCCATTTCACTCATTCTAGCTTTTGTGTCATCTCAGCAACACTTTCACTAAAGATGGCGTCCTCAGTGGAATTATCCAGACCTACCTTTCCTCAATGGATGAGTCCTTGGTTTCCTTGACCTTGTCAGCCTTTCATTGCTAAAATTGCCCATCTACCAAGTACAGCATTGTCAGAGATTCTCCAGTGGACCCCATGGGTTTCAAATTCTGCTCATTGTTGTAACAACAACCTTAGGCCTTAAGGATTATTAAGGTTGATTACCTCCCTTTTCCAGCCTGATGATCTATTGATAGGTGTCATTTACAAGTTGGAACATATCTACACATTTAAGAGAACATTTTAACTTTTCTTCAGGTCAGCAGCTTTCATGTGACACAGTATATAAAACAGCAATCAATCTTATATTCACGGTCCATATTACCCCTTCTTATGATAAGTAAAACCCTTGGTTTTCTTGGTCAAAGGCAACATTGGGCAAGATCTTGTATCAAAAACTATGAATTCTACTTAAGGTGCTAGCTAAGACATTATGGGCAAACACGACAAACCTATACTTGAAGCACTCAACAATCCAAGGAGAAACTTACTTTTTCTCTAGTGCATAAGGGATCTATGTAAGTAGCTTGCCACCAAGTATCCGATTAGTATCTTTCAGTGAAGGGACCATATTTAAAGGTCAACATTATTCTCTGTACTAATGTGTTTTGCATTGAGCTATCCACCTTGAGCGGAGGGAGACACACACACACACACACACACACACACACACACACAGAGAGAGAGAGAGAGAGAGAGAGAGAGAGAGAGAGAGAGAGAGAGAGAGAGAGAGAACCTGTGTAGTAGGATCAATACAGAGTCTCCATGCTTACAAGCACTAAGGCAGATGAGGAAAGACAGGCCGATATTCACTTGTTCGGTGGAATCTCTGCAGTTGATATTCTCTAGTGGGCATTTACTCACAGATTCCCATACCTCCTCGGTTGCGGGTTTTTCCTGGAAGCATAATTCCATCCATACTTTTGAGTCATGCCTAGACACAATCAAACTAATTCCCACAGTGCCAAAGAAAGCCTGCAGGCAGTAAAGTAGAAAAATGTAAGTGCTTAAAGGAGGGAAGTTGTCAGAGTGCCAGAAACTGCCTACAGCTGCAAGTATACTCAGGTGAGTGAAGGTGTTATGGGTGGGATATTAGAACCATCTGCCACAAATAGTGCACATGTCAAGGCCCATGCCTTAGAGAAGATACAGGTTTAGACAAAGCTTCCCAGGCATAAGCAAGATTAAAAGACATTAAAGAGAAGTTCTGGATAGATACCAAAAGGAAGGTAAAGAAATATAGTTTCCAAGAAGCAAATGAACTCAAAATGGAATAAAACTAAAGAAACATATGTAGAATCTTGCAGAATATGTACTAAATGAGGACTTTAATAAGAATATAGCTTAAATAAAAAATAAGAGCACAGAGGAAGTTGATACAGCAGTATGAAGAGGGAAAGGATGTGTAGAATGAAAATGCCTAATGAGAACACTCCCCCCAAATCCTTACATTTAAGAAGTAAAAGAACAATAAAGGATGAAATAGATGAAGCTAAGTATTAAAGTCATGCTGTAGAGAAAAAAATTGAAACATAAACAGTGATATATTTGAAAAGAAAGTGAACTGATAAAGAAAAGATAATTGAGTTAGCTTTGTCACAGTGATAAAATACCTGAGATAATCAACTTAAAAGGAGCAAAGGTTTATTTTGGCCCACAGTTTCAGATATTTAAGTCCATGGCTGTTGGCCCAGTTGCTTGGGTCCTGTGGCACATTGTAGTAGGAGCACATGATGGGTGGGGGCTGTCCGCTTCATGGTGACCATTATGAAGAAAAGAAAAAGAGGAAGAGACTGGAGTCTCAATATCCTCTTTGGAGCACGCCCCAGTGACCTAACTTCCTTCCACTAAACTTCGCTTCCTACAGGATCCACAATCTGTCAATGGAGCTACCACTAGGAACAAAGTGTTCAACACATGCACTTTCAGAAGACATTCAAGATCCAACCTGTAGTAATGAGATCCACAGAGCACAAAATCAGTTCAGTTTAAATGTACTCTTCAGGTAAAAAGGAAACAGCAGAGGGGGAAAATTTTATTCTGAGAAATATAATAAAACAATCCCCTGGAATGAAGACAGCAGAATCTGCAAACTCGAAAGAGCACAGTACATACCAGACAAAATTGATACAACATAATCAAAGCCAAGATGTACTCTGTTTGAACTATTAAACGCTGAGGTAAAAGAATTACATTTTGCTATATTTAATAATAAAATATGAAAATTAAAAAATAAATAAGACATTCAGATGGGGAAAAGAGTCATAAAAGGGGATAAAATTCATGATGACCTCAAATTAGTCACAGTAAATTTAATCCCAGAAGATACTGAAGTAATACATACCAGGTTCTAAAGAAAAGAAAATCTCTATAAAGAGGGGCTGGAGGAACAGCACAGCAGTTAGAACACTTGCCTAGAAAGCTCAAGGACTTGAATTTGATTCCCCAGCACCACATAAACTGAGCAAGATGGCACACCTCTGTAATCCCAGCACTTGGGAGCCTGAGGCAGGAGGATTGCCATGAGTTTGAGGCCAGCCTGGGCTATATCATAGCAAGTCCAGGACCAGCTAGGATGATAGAGTAAGACCCTGTCTTAAAAAAGAGAAAAAGAAAAAAGAAAATCTTCATAAAGAATCAATTGTAGAAAAATGAAAACAACTTAAGACCATCGGGCTTAGTGAAATAAACCAGACATAGAAAGTTAAATATCATATGGCTTCTTTTAATATGAGAAATTCAAAGTATAAATAAGTAAAACAGCAAAATAAAAGAGAGATGGTAGGAAACAGGGTGATAGACTTAGTGGAGAGGGGAAGGGAATCTGGGGAGAGAGATAAAAGGTTGGGAAGGGGAGGCAAAAATTATTAGGATATGAAATATATACATATTTCTAATATGAGAACAATTATGTATGTATCTATTTCACGACGTGATGTAATTATTATGTATCCTAAGTACATACCAATAAAAAAAGGAAAGAAAAGATTCAAAGATAAACCCAGAAAGTCATTAAGTATAAAAATAACGGAAAGTTTCAAACATTAAAAATATAAGATTTTCTTTCAGGCTCATTTGAAAAATCCACTAAATGATGAAATTCAGTCATTGAAATGAGCAAGGAATTTAAAAATAAAATGAAATAGTTTGAAAGCCTAAAAAGGTAAAATTAATACCAAAAGAGAAATGATGAGTATGCCTATATTTACATTAGCTCTAAACAATCAGAAAAATACATTTGTCTCTGAGCAAAATATGAATATTGATTAAAGAAAAATCATTGAGGATATAATGGAACTGAAAAGCATTATAAGCCAACCTGACCTAACTAATATGTACAGAATACTGTATCCAACAACTGTCAAATCATGCTTTCTTTGATATATGTGGGTTTTTCCAAAAGACACAAACATTGAAAGATAAATAACTGATATTCACAATAAAAGCTGATAACACACAGCATAGATGAATCTCAACAGCATTACACCTTGATTATGGTGGTGGCAAAAGTATATAGATTTTCCAGAACTCAAAGAAATACACACTTTTGTTGTATATAAGTTACACTTTCATAAATTTGTTTTAAAAAATAAGTTAATATAGGACTTCCTAATGGAAAGCTCAGCCTGACAATACCTGAACCACTGATTCATCTTAACATCCCCAAAAGATTAATGATAGAAAAATGTGATGCTTTTGGTGTAATGCAATATGACATTTTAAATATCACTTTTGAAATATTCTCATTAGAAAATTAAACCTGAATCTGATTTTAAAAATTCCAGATATAAATGCCAGTTTACAGACAGGGATTAAAAAAAAAAAACAAGCTAAAAACCACTGTGAGGTACACAGTTCCCAAAAGTCAGGATGTGGGAAAATCTAGAGGATAAATACATGGCCTGATTTCTTCTTCACTGGCTAAATTACAAAAGAAGATAGAAAGGTTAAGAAAACTACAGATAAAATAAGCTATCTTATTGTGGGTCTACTAGAAAAGAGAATTCTTGTTCCATAAAAACATGAATGAGGGAAAGGTGAATTAAGGAGGAAGTATAGGGAAAGCTAACCAGAGAGTGCATTACTGACCCACCACCACTCAGTGTCAAGTGCATGGTCTTCAGGGATAACCTTGTGAAAGACAGCTGAGGCTACTGCATTTCAGGACAGCCTACAAGAAGACAGTGCAAGAGCGCACACATTGGCTTCCTTCACTCTTTACCAAAAGCTCACCCTGCAGGATGTTACCAACCTTCAACTCTCCTGCTGTGTATGCATAGATCCCCTGAAACCTCATGGGAGAGAGGAAATTTTCAAGAAGGAAGGCAAGAGGTCCATGGCATAGGCTTTTGCTTATGTGGAGTCAGTCATTACAATATCTAAGTGGCCGATGCCCTGAAAATTATGATAAGAGAGGATTTGAGGTGGCCCATCTAAAAGGCGTTTGAAGGAACAGTTCAGCAGTTAAAGTGCTTGCCTAGCAAGCACTAAGTACCAGAGTTCAATTCCCCAGCACCATAAAAAAGTAAAGTAAATTTAAAAATAAAAGGTGTTTGAGGATTTTCATAGGACATTGATTCAAACAAACTTCAGGAAAGTATTCATAAAATAACTCAGATAAATTGAAAAAGATGGAAGAAAAGCTGGCTATTTGATACTAAGGAACTGAAGTAAATACTTATTGTGGAGCATTTACTGAAGAATCTATAAAAGAATTAACATAATTATCAGAATTTATTTCAAAATAATCTACTTGGAGAAGAGAAAGAGAACATTGACCATCTGACCATGTGCTGATGATAATTAAAGTTACATGCTTAGTATACGAAATTCATTATATTCTTTTGTCTGCTTCTGTGTGTTTCCAATGATCTGTAATATAGTTCTGTGGGGTTTGCTTCTTTTTGAGATAAGGTGTTTCTATATGGATAATTGCCCAGAACAAGCTACAGCTTGTCATGTTCCTGCTGAAGCCTCCCAGAGTGTTGTGATTGCAGTTATGTTCCACCACGCCTAGCTAATACAGCTGTCAGTTTGATTGGAGTGATAGTTGTACATTGATGAGCTTATGAAAAGCTATTTTTCCCAATATATACGTATTTGCAGTTGTACAACTGTACTACAACTAACATGAGAATACTTGTATCCTCCCACAACAAAACCTCATATCCCTCCTAAATTCCCAAACCCTAATCACCAACCTATATCATATCTGTCTGGATCTGCATATTCTGAAGAGTTTGTACAAACAAAGTCCTATAATACATGGTCCTGGACAACTGGATTTTTCATTTAGTATATTTTCAAGATTACTTCCTAGCATAGCATGAGTTGGTATTTCATTATTTTATTTGCCAAATACTATTCTGTTTTTGATATGCCATATTAATTATAACCATTTATCAGGTAAGAGAGAGTTGGCTTTACTATTTCTTTTTTTACTCCTGTGAATTCCAGTGTGGACATTTTGAACATATGCTTTCATTTCTCTTGCGTATACACAAAAGTGGTATTATTGACTTTACAGTGACTACATTTAACCATTTGAAGAATAGCAAGACTCTTCTTCAAAGTAGTACTACTTTTTATATTCCTACTAGTGGTATGCAAGAGTGATAAAATATACAGCGAATGTTTCTTTTCTTAAAATTATAATTTTACAACCCATTACCATTAACCCCCTTCAAAATACTCCCTCTTGCTTCAGGAGCACCTATTCTATGGTTCTTGCCACATACTGAATCAGTTCTAAAAATACTCTCCTGTGAGGGTCTTTCTTCAGTACAATGAAAAACAACTCAAAATGGCATGCAATTTACAACTTATGAATTGCTTAGTTATAGAATTTACAATTTAATATTTTTAGACTGTGGTCGACTGTGGGTAGCTCTGAAAAATGTGGAAAGCAAACCACAGATAAGAAGGGACTACCACATAATAAGAAGGAAAATTATTTAAACATTTTTATATATAAGTTAAAGCAATGAGTGATGGGAACTCTGGAAGAATGGTTATCTCTGCCAGGAGGAAGGAAATCCAGAAAATTTTCATGGAAGGTGTAGCATTTGACTTGGACCTTGATGATACATTAGCATTACCATAAAAAAAAATTGGAGAAAAGAAGAGGGATTCAGAGGCAGGGGACAGCAGAGAGCATCGGAGTGCATAACTCATATGGCTACAATGAATAATATGATGTGTTTGAAGCTTTGGCCACTTGCAGGATCCACAGATTTCAAATTTGCAAAAGTGATTCAAAGCCAGATCACAAAATACCTTAATGGTCACACTGAAGAACATAGAGTTTATTTGATAAACCTCTGTTCCTAAAACTTTAATGTGCATATGTATCTGTGAAAATGCAGATTATGATGCAGCAGGCCCACAGTGACATTCTGCATTCACACTAGCTCCCTGAGAGGCCCATGTGAGTGTCCTGAGGATTATCCTTGAGAAACAATGCTGGAAGATAACAGGAGCCACCAAAAGTTTCAACACAGTTTGACAGATTTGAAAAAGCTGGTTCTGACTATAATGGGCAAGAAATAGTAAGGTCCAGTAAAAACAAAAGAACCTGAATTCATTTTGAGTCACTATATCTAACTATGAGGTTGTATTAGCCAGCTTCCCATTGCTGTGACAACATACGTAAGAAAGGGCTGGGGCATAGCCCAGTTGTTAAAGCACTTATCTAGCAGGCAAAAGGCCCTGGGTTCGATTCTCTAGCACCCTATAAAGACTACCTGGGTGTAGAGGCACACGCCTATAATCCCAGCACGAGGGGGCTGAGGCAAGAGGATTGCCATGAGCTCAAGGTCAGCCTGGGTTACATAGTGAGTTCAAGATCAGCCTGGACTACAGAACAGGACCCTGTTTCAAAAAAACAAAACAAATAAAACCTGAAGAGAAGGAAAGATTTATTTTAGCTCATCATTTCAGATATTTCAATCTATGGTCACCTGGCTCAGGTTTCTGGGCTTCTTGTAAGTCAAAGCATTATGGGGGAGCAAGGCAGCTCACCTCATGGAAGCCAGGAAACAGGAGAATTAGAGATCTTGCAAGGGCATGCCCCCGTGACCTGCTTCTTCCAAGCTGTAGTGGCCCTTGCGCCCTAAAGTCTTCACCCCCTCCCTGGAGCACTAACAGCTGAAAGCCAAGCCATCAACGTATGAGATACTGGAGAACATTCCCAACCAAACTAAACACAGATCTTACCCGGTAGCACCCAAACGCAGGAGCAGACAGAAAATCCACCCATTATCAGTAGCTCAGTGTGGCCCACAGGTCTTGACTAAAGAAGTCTGCTGCGTGCCTGACCAGACCTACCAGCTGAGCAGCTCAGGGACCTCGGAGCCTTCGAAGCCATCAGCTGATGAGCAGCTGCCAATGCAACAGCTAGATGCACATCCTGTCCTTCTGCTCCTTCAGAAGCAACACTCCATAATTCTCATATCTTTGGTGATCAAAATAGCAGATAAGTATGGGATGTGGTGACACATACCTGTAATCTCAGCACTCTAGGGGGATTGAAGGAGGAGGAGCCCAGGCTGGGCAGCTTAATGAGAATACATATAAATATATATATATTAGGAGCTGAGGATGTAACTCAAGGCAAAGGCCCCAAGGTCAACCCCAAGTACTGTAAAACAAAAGCAGCAGCAGATAATGTGGGAGAAACAAAGCATAACTTTACTCTCCTCCAGAAAGCCAAAGGGCTCTGTGCCCCTTGCCCACACATGCCTGCTCCGTGTCTGTTGGTTGCATTATTCCACATATCTGAGTAGACCTGAGCCTGCAGCATCTTCTCTTTAGAGTTTCACACGTGTCTGCATTTAAGCTGCCTGATAGCGCTAAGCAGGAAATTTGCAACTGTAATATTTTTAAATGATTTCTTTTCCTAAATTTATGAAAGTCATGCTACATCATTATTTAAAAAAAAACTTACCTGCAAAAATATATATGTTAGTCAGCTTTTCACTACTATGACAAAATACCTGAGAAAATCAGTTTAGAGAAAGAAAATTTTACTTGAGCTTACAGTTTCAGAAGTTACAGTTCATGGATCCTGGCTCAAACACAGAAACGTCATGGTGGACCTGAGACAGAAGGCATTCAAGTTTGAGCCCAGCCTGACAACTTAGTGGCTTGACAATACCCAGTTCAAAATAAAATGAAAAGGTGAGGTAGTGATGTAGTTCAGTGAAAATGCTCTGGGTTCCATCCCAAGTACAGGGAGGGAGGGAGAAAAAGAGGAACAGAGAGAGGAAGAGAAGGAGAGAGAAAAAAAATGGGAAGGATACAGTAGAGGAAAGCGGGTCACTTCATGGCAGCCAGGAATCAGAGAACAGAGAGAGAAAAAGGATGGAGAACAAGTTATACCCTCCAAAGCCACACCCGCAGCAACACAACCAGTGGAATTAGGCTCCACCACCTTTTAAGGCCACTGAGTCATGTTTTCTTTTTTTGTTGTTGCTTTGGGGTTGTTTGTTTGTTTGTTTGTTTTTGAGACAGGGTCTCACTCTGTAGCCCAGGCTGCTCCTGAACTCACTATGGAGCCCAGGCTGGCCTTGGGTTCACCGCAATACTCCTGCCTCAGCCTCCCAAGTCCTGTAATTACAAGCGTGCTGCACCATGCCCGGCTTATGTGGTGCTGGGGAATTGAATTCCAGTATCTAGCTTGACTTAGCACTTGCTAGGCAAGCACTTTAACCCCTGAGCCATTCCTCCAGCCCTGAGTTATATTTTCAATGGAGAGACCCGTTCTCAAGCCAAGCACTTTTCTAGATGCCTTTTAATCTAATCAAGTGGGCAATCAAGATTATCACAAAAATATAAAGAAAAATCACAAAGCTTTTTTACATTTCAACCTCCTCTAAATAAATACTATTAAACATTATATATTCTTTCTTTTCTTCATAACAGATACTTAGATTCCTGCTTTTCCCCCTTAATGTCATAAAATGAGCATTTTCTCATGCTACTATTAGTTTAAAATGAATCTCACTGGTTATAAAGCTAATTGAACTGCTGAACTCTTAATTCATATCTATTTTTCTTGGGTGAGCTTTATATATTTTCTATCATGTTTCCATTTATCTATTCATATTATTGGGCCAATTCCAGCCATTTTCTTGACTGTAGCTTTGTTAACCTATCTTAGTTTCTAATATAACAAAGCCTTCTTTCAATATTTCTTAATTTTTGTCTCTAGTAATTCTTCCATGAAAACTTTAGAAACAATTTTTCAGGGCCGGGAGAATAGCACAACAGTTAGAATGCTCACTAACAAGTGCAAGGCTCTGAGTTCAATTCCCCAGCACCACATAAGCCAGGCGTGGTAGTGCGTGCTTGCATCTCAACACTAGGGAGGCTGAGGCAGTAGGAGTTCAAGGCCAGCCTGGGCTATATACTGAGTACAGGACCAGCCAGGATTACTAGAGCAAGAGCCTCCCTCGAAAAACATCAAATTCTAACAGAAATTCTGTCACCATTTTGACTGAACATTATAATAACGATATATATTTGGGAGAAATCGACATCTTTCCTATATGAAGGCTTCTACCCAGGAACATGATCTGTCTTTGTATTTAATCCATTAATCTCTTTGTTCTCTCAAAAAATTTTTTAGTTTTCTTCATTTTACATTTATTCCTTGCTACTTTCCATTTTTGTTGATTTTGGAAATGGTATTTTTCATATTTGTTTTATTTTCTAACAAAGCTTTCATTTTTATGTTTTATTGACTAGTCAATCTGCAAATGAAGTTGGCTTATGGAGGAAGAGAAAGAGTAAATTCTTTTTCTCGAAGACTTGAAAAGCAGCAGCCTTTGTGTAATGGGTAGTCACAAAAAAGGTTAATACGAAAGTACACATATTGTGATTGTAATTACCTGAATATGCAGACCTGTGAAAAGATTTGAAAAGAATATGAATAGGAAAGTGATTTTTGTAAGCCCAAATGCTTTCTGTTTAAAAATTTTATTAGTTTTTTATAATCTTCATTTTTTCAAAAATTATTCTTTTGATTGGTATGTAATCGCAATATACAATCTTGCTTTTATAAAGCTGTAATTGGGCCTTAAAACGTTCTTCTTTCCTTTTCACCATTTTTGTCTTTTCCTTTAAGCCCAATAATATTTTCCAATAATAATTAGAGTGCAACAGCCTTGCTCTGTTTCAAGCCAAGTCCTTAGTGCTTTGCGTAGATTTTCCCACCGGGTGCTAATTGAGTGGCATCGTTCTAGCTAGACAACCTGGTGCCTGCCTAAAATAAGCATGAAAGAAAAGGAACTCATGTGTGTCCTCAGCTACTGAATCCTGGAAGGGGACCATCTTCACAGCCTAAGACCCCCGGAGGGGTTTCCTCCCCACCTAGAATTCTGAAGCAAGTATTGTTCACTGTGCCACAGACATAAAAAGGCTTCTGGAAGAATTATGCTCCCGCTGGTAAACACCTTCCACTCCTCCCTGAATAGGAAGGACTTCCTCATGCTCCTGGAGGCTGCCTGTCTGTAGCTGTCTCTCCCATGACACGATTTGAAATTTCCATACCTATATTAATCATGACATAATATTCATTTCTAAACATCCTTGTAATCTTCAGACTCAGGCTTTTTTCCTTTTCTTTTCTTTTTTCTTTCTTTTTTATTTTGAGGAAGGATCTCACTATGTAGTCCAGGTTAGCTTAGAACTCACTATGTAGTTAGCCAATTCTGGCCTCAAATTTGCAATCCTCCAGCTTCAGCCTCTTGAATACTGAGATTACAGCCATGTGCTGCTATGCTGGTCTCCCTATTCACTCCCCACCCCCATTTTATTAATATATATGTGTATATGTATGTATATACATATAGTGTGTATATATGTATACATATGATATATAATGTTTACATTTAACTTGAGTATTTGTACACATATATATCACATCAAAATTACAATCTCTTCCCCTCTCTTTACTGAACCCTCCCACAGTTTCTCCCTCCCTCCTAACTCCCACTATCACCCCCATTTGGTTCTTCTTTTTTTCTTTTACCTGTCATCACCCTTTTTCCTCCCGCCCTCTCACCCCCCTTTCCTTTTCTCTTCCATCTTCTTACTTTCTTCCATGTCTCTTTCATTTTTTATGCTTTGGTTTTCTCTTATTAGAGAAACTATATAACATTTAAATTTCTGGGTCTAATTTATTTTGCTGAGCATAACTGTCTCAAGGCGCATCCATTTTCCTAAAACTGACTCAAATGTGTCATTCTTAATGGTAGAGAAACACTGCATTGTGTATATATACCAAATTTTCTTTATCCAGTCATCTGTACTCGGGCATATTGGTTTCTTCCTAGAGTTGGCTATTATCAATTGTGCTGCTCTACAAAAGACATTCAGGTTATCATTACATCAATCAGAGATTTTTGGCTAAACTTATATCAAAAACCAAATAAATGCATTCCTACATTAAATGAACTTATGTCTATATCACAAAAAGTATACCACACATAAAGCAATAGATAATAACAGCATCCTTAGGTATTTCAGATTTTTTAAGAGTTCTTTCCCAAAGAGGAGCAGGAAGAAATGAGTAAGAACATTATTACAAATTTAGTCACAGAGCATGAAATTGACACATAAAATTCAGATTGAACTAATAGCTGAGTTCATAGACAATGGACTAAGGCTATGTGATCTTTTGTCCTTGCCACTCAATGACAGCTTCAGGAAAAAGACACCAAGAACCACTTGTTTACCAACTCTTACGGTTTTTAAAACTAATAATATCTCATGAACTAATCTATTTAGATGGTTTCAGAATTCAAATTTTCTTTAAAGAAGTCCACTTCAAAGGAAATGTTCGCAGCCAAGAAACCAAAATAGTTCTATTGGAGTCGTGAATCAGAAGGCTCTTTGGGGAAAAAATGTTTCTGTCAGAGAAGGTCGGTTCTAGAATTAGGGACAGTCTGGGTCCAGACTCAATTTCAGGCTGCAGCAGGATACCTGGCCAAACCTATTCCACACCACCCCCCCCCTCCGCCCCCGTTCCCCCAACTCCCACCTAGCCACTCCTAGTACTGTATCTCAAAACCACTTTGCTGCTGGAAGAGATGTGACTCCAGTAGTTGGAGGACTTGAATTTACACTCATACCTGGTTGAGCCCAGCAAGAAAAAGCTACCATGATTCATGGCTTCCCCTCTCACGGGTTTCAGGGGTCAGCCACACACCTCAAAACTAAGAATGAAAATAAAGGCAAGATGCAGTGGTAGGTCTCAGAGTTGCAGCTACTTAGAAGGCTAAGGCAGAAAAGTCATTTGAGCCTAGAAGATCAAGGCCAGCCTGGGCAACATAGCTGTTATTGTTATTTTTTCATTGCTATGACTTAAGACCCTACATCCACAAATTAGGGGAGGAAGAATTTATTTTAGATCACAGTTTCAGAAGGTCACAGTCCATTCAGGGGCAGCCGGCAAGAGAGGAAGTACACGGCAGAGGCAGAGGTGGAGGAAGCTCCTCACAACATTACAAACAGGAAGCCAAATCAAAGCAAGTTGAGTCTCATTCTACATGGAAGGCAGGAAATAGCTCTTATATATCCTTGCAGGGCTGTCTCAGAGATCCTCTCCTGGTCCAGCATCAGTGTTCCGCCCCTTCCAGGTGTACAAAGTGTGGTAAGGTCCCACGACACCACCTGCAATCCCATCTACATGCCTGCAATCCATGCCCCCAGGCCAGCCTTCAATCTCCCAGCAGCACATGGTTCTATAGACAATCCATAACACCCAAATACACAAGACTACTGGGGGACATTCCAGATCCAAACCACTATAGTAGCCAAACCCTGTGTCAAGAAAAAGAAGGCTGGGTGCAGTGGCATAGGCCTATAATCCCAGAACTCTGGGGGGCTGAGGCAAGAGGATCAAAAGTTCAAGCTAAGTCTGGGCAAATCAGCAGAATCATCATAAAATCAAAAATAAAGAAAGTGGCTCAGCATGAAGGCCTTAGGTTCAAAAGGGAAAAGGGGGGTGGGGGGCGGGGAATGGAAGAATACTGGGCCTACCCTGAACAGTTTTACATTTGAAGAGACAGTTAAGAAAAAGAAATGTGAACCTTTCCAGGAGATAAATATTATGGTCCCTGGTAAAAACATCAAGCTCTCAAGTTAGCTTAGGAAAATCTGAACTAAGATATCTAGTCTTCTTTCCTTATAGCTCTAAATTATACACCCAAACCAAAGCAGAAAGCCCCACTATCCCCAGCCGCGCCCCACCCCAAGCTTCCACTTTGTGTTTAGTTGGCCTTTGCAGAGGGACTCTTAACAACAGCAGGGCAATGGGCTAAAAAAATCTTAAAACTGAAAAGAAATCTGGAAAAACATTTATCAGGAGGTATGTGACGTATTTCAAAATCAGAGATATTCAAAAGGCAGCTTCTCTGCTTTCTACCCAAGTAGCAGCTTAAGATAGCAAGCCCCAAACCAGGGCCCCTGGATCCCCAGGATGAGGTCACAGCTGACCACATGAGTGGACCTTAGCCAAGAAAATGCTTTGAAGGTATCCCTTATGGTGACTGAACAGATTGTCTCCTGTGGTGGAGGCAAACATGGAGTTCTTTTCTTTTCTTTCTTTTCTTTTTCTTTTTTTTTGTTTTGTTTTGTTCTTAATACACTCAGAAAAGCCATTTCACAAGGCATAAACACAATAAATCACTTGCTGATTTCAGCCACTCACTACAGGCTTCTGCCATTTTTCCTTAATTCATTCCTATGTTACCTTAAACTCCAGAACCTCAAGTACAAAGATTAAGGGGTGTATGAGTATCCAGTGAGTTTGCCTATTCTGAAAATTACACGAAATCTTCTTTCTACTTCATAAGGACCCAGGAATTGAAAACGCAAACCTAACCTGAAACTCCTAACTCTTTAATCTTCCTAAAAATTCCCAGTCACTACCCATTGCTCAGAACCCCCACACTGTTCCCGACATTTGGTATAATTGCTCTGGATGCCAATGTCTTGGTGACATGACCTACACGGCCAGGTTTGCACTTTCCTGCAAACTTCTTGGTGGCTATGTGTGTGCCTGAGTGCAGATGACCTTCTCTGAGGTCAGCCCTGCTCATCCCACTTACGCCTCCAAGTAAACCTCATCCTGTCTTTGTGGTGCAGCCCTCTTTCCCACAATTGACCACAATCTTTGATTGTTGAATATTTTTACTGCAGGGAACTGGAAACTTCTGAGCTCCAGGTAATACCAGTATCATAGCCTCTCTGGCCTGAAACGAAGTTGTGCAGGAAACGAGTTGTCCAAAACCTTGTCCAGACTTCAAAGTGGTAATGGGAGGGTATTTACTTCCAAACTTGTTCAAGGATGTCTGAAATCCTTGAGTCAGTGGATCAGCAGCATCTGCACCCGCATCAAAACATCAAAGCATGAGTGCTATACAAATGTATACAACAAGCGGACTCAGGGCCTTGCGCTGTGAGCCGCCTACCCTCCCAGCCTGCCTGGCCTGACCCTGGGGAGTTTCTTCCTCTTCTCTCTATTACTCCCTTACACAATATTAACGGTTCTCTATTTCCTAGTCCCAAGGAATATTCTCTGCTTTAACATTTCACAACAGTGAATGGCCAGTCGTGCATATATGTCACTTTTGTCCCTGATGAGGAAGAGCTCATTAATCTTTGTATCCCTAAGCCCCAGACGTATCCCGGCACACAGAAGGTGCCTTACTAATGTATAGAATTAAATAAAAACAGCCTAGAAGTTCTTGAAATGGATCCAGGTGTCACTGTAGTCCACGCAGAAGTCCATCCTTGGGCAATGTTCTGCCACTTGTTGGTGGCTTCCTCAAATCCTCTCTGTCAACACAGTATTTCTTCCCTCTCATCCCAGCTCTGATATCTACTCCAGGTTTGGCTTATTGTCCTGGCCTACTTCTTCAGCATTAGGGGTTTCCTACCTAATACCACTGAGCCTCAGTTTCCTCATCTGAAAACCTATTTGTAACACTGTTACACAGAGGTAAATGAGATGTGTATTAAAAAAAAAAACGTGTTTTGTACTGTAATATCAAACAGTAATACAAACAGAACAAATATTAAGTGTATATTTTAAGGTAAAATCACTTCATATCCAATCATAGCAATGACATAAAAATAACTCAGAACATATGAAGTCAAAGAAGTTTGGAACTATATTGACGCATGGCCAAATTGATTAACAAAAGAGAAAATTATGACAACAATAAGAGGATTGAAAAAATACACTGGCCTGAAATTTTACTGAATACAACTAATTATGAGAATGAAAATCAAAAAGAATTTCTTCTTCTCATGAACTTAGATGTCTCATCATCTTTCCCTAAACACTCAGACCCAATATATTAAAAAATAAATGTATGGTCTCACTTCCATCTACCTCCAAACAAACTTGATTTTTTTTTGCTTGTTTTTTTTTTTTTTTTTTTTTACTCTTGACCAGTACTGCCACCAACCATCAGTGTCTCAAACCTGGGACATCTGCCACTTCCCTTTCCCTGTCTTTTTATACCTTCTCAAGCCTTCATCCAGTTGGTCAAAATACTTCTTGATTCTATCTCTTCTCATACAAACTCATTGCCTCGCTTTCAAGTTGTCATAATTTCTCTGATATTCTGTATGAGTTAATTATGATGCATAACACATTCCTGTTTTGTTTTGTTTTGTTTTGTTTTGTTTTCTGAGACAGAGTCTCTCTCTGTACCCCAGGCTGGTCCTGAACTCACTGATGTAGCCCCAGCTGGCCTCGAACTCAGAACAATCTGCCTGCCTCAGCCTCCTGGGATTGCAGGTGTGAGCCACCACGCCCAGCTTTATGTGGTGCTAGGAAATCTAACTCAGGGCCTTGCAAGCACTTTAAGGGCTGTGCCATTCTCCAGCCCTAACATATTTCTTTTATAATAGATCTACTCAGGGGTTGCTGTAAGGAATGAAAGAGTTAGTATGCATAAATACGCCTCAGCCAAGGAAATCATTATAGCAGAATTACATATTACAATGATTGTGTGTTAGTTCCTTTCTCGTTGCTGTGACTCAATGCCCAATATCCACAACTTAGGGAGAAAAGATTTTTTGAAGCTTACAGTTTCAGAAGGTCTCAGTCCATTCATGGGTGGGCAGCTGGAAAATGGTGGAATCACATGGTGGGGCCACAGCTAAAGCTGGAATTGGAGTTCCTGGGGCAAAGATTCCCACAGCATGGTGGAACAAAGAGACTGGAGGGAAGGGCAGAATCAGCACACGCCCCTCCAGGTCAAGCCCCAAGCACCTGCCCCTTCCAGCCAGGCCCCACCTCCAACCCTACACAGTATCCATAGGAACATGAGGCTTCTGGGGGACACTTTAGATCCAAACCAAATTGTAACTTATTTTTAGGAAAAAATGCTATAATTCCTGCAATGATTCCTCACGTTCAAATTGTTAGAATCCAACACATGTCCCAAGCTCTTCACTGTCATCAGTGTTCTTTCTAAATGTTCCATTTGCCAGTTTCTATGCTTTTGTATCCATATTTCTGCAGATAATACTTTTATTGCTGCAGCCTCAACAATATGCATTTATGAGCCTCTGTATGAATATATTTGTTGGCTTATACTAAATTTAAATTTAAAATTTAAAAAGTACACCCAAATGTTTTGCACATAAATTTGCACTAAGTCATAGTTTCCTGTTTCAGTCAATCACTTTGTCTTATGAAAGTACATGCATTAACACTTTGGGGGGTAGGGATGTGGGGCAGGATCTTGCTCTGTATCCAGGCTAGTTATGAGCTGACTATGTAGGCCAAGCTGCCCTTGAACTCATGGCAGTCCTCCTGCCTTGCCCTCCTGAGTGCTGGGATTATAGACATGCGGCACCACACCCAAATGATGTGCTACTAGGGAGTTGAATGCTGAGGCCTTGTGCTTGCTAAGCCAGCAATGAAGCCACTAAGCTATTCCTTCAGCCCCCATTATTTTCTATCTACCCATTTTTCCAATCTTGTTGGGTGTGGTCCATGGCTCTGTTTCCTTTAAGATTTAATAATTCAAATTATTAGTTTTTGATCATCTGTCATTAGAACATGGGTCTGAATTCAAACAGTTTTGATCTTAGAGGACATCTCCACACTACATTAACTGCAGAGACTTGGGTAATTTCAACCTGACTTTATTTTCTCGTTTGTCAAATGGGGCTAATAATAAAAATAATCCCCATGACATCCCAATAAAGGCCTGTTTCCAGGACTGACACATGGCATTTGGGAAGCACTTGCTGCTCACTTTTCTGATAATACCTAACACTTAATGGGCTGGAGGAATAGCTCATCAGTTAAAGCACTTGCCTAGTGAGCTCAAGGCCTGGAGTTCAATTCCCCAGCACCACATTTCATGTGCTGCCAAGAGGTGAGGACTGGCTGCGAGAGGCAGATCACTGGGAGTGTGGCCTGGATGGCTCTTTCTCCCTACTGGCTCCTTCTCGGGCCCTCACTCTACTTCCTGGACCTGACAGGATAAGCAGCTGTCTCCACCAGGCCATTTTGTTATGCCACCACTGCCATCTGACCATACATGGACTCACTGAACTCTGAACTGTGCACTACATAAACCTTTCCTTTCCTGAGTTGCAGGTGTTGGATATTTTATACCTGCAATGGGAAAGTGACTAAGATGCCCTCTTTCTATGTCCAGTGGACTTTGGGGGTGTTAGGATAGGGAGCCAACCAGGGAGCATTTGCAATCAACACTTGGATATTGAGCACAGTGCAGTGCTTTTCAAGGCATCTCCCACTGCATAAGACAGGACACCCACCCAGCTGTCCTACTGGCTAGCGTCCTGGCAACCCAGCCTGGTTAATCTTTCCTTTGCCCTACTTACTTTCCCCCTTTCAACACAGCTTTCCCCTTGAGGATAGCGCAGAGAGGAACAACAGTGAAGGCATGATGGTACCTCTGTGTCACATTCTTCATGGCATTCGGTGGCCACCCACCCCGTCCACGTCCTTGCTGCCACATGGGCCAGGCCTAGTTGGGGTGTGCTCATCCTGCGGTGCCCCTCTTCTTCTTTGCTGCATTTCCCCTTCTTCTGAGCCCTTTCTCCACTACCAGGCTTGACTCCAGCAACAGCTTCTGGACAGTGCCCTTCTAATGTGGAGCTGCAACTTCACAGTGAAGGTCAGAATCTTCCTCAAAAAGCCTACTAGAGAAGCCAGTTCTTAATATTCCTGTTCAGCAGGGCCCAGAGACATAGACCTATCATCCTCTGACAGGCCAAGGTGGGGGGGACTGTAAATTTGAACCAAGCCTGGACAATTTAGTCACTTAGCAAGAATCTGTCTCAAGAATTTAAAAGGTGAGGAGAGGAGGGATGGGACTGAGGAGGTAGCTCAGTGTGGAAATCCTAAGCTTAATCTCAAGCACAAAAAAATCCAGCTCGTGTTCTCCCTCCTCTAGAACCAACGACATGCTCTTGTATTTGCCAAATGCCTTGATATATGTTGTTCATTTAGGCAACGCACCCGAGACCTTGGAGCTGAATGGATTTCCTCCAACTCCAAGCTCAGCACTCTTTCCACCACAGGAGGAAGAACACTTTCCCCATATTTCCCTCCGCAAAGCTTCCACACGTCATGTAAATCATTCCCATCTCCCACGCTCTCAATTACTTTAATAGTTGCCTTCCTCCATCACTGCCCCAGAAAGCAAGGCCAACATCTTGTTCATATTTACAGTTAAATCTCCCTTTCTCCAACCCTAAATAGGCTCAACAACATTCGCATTATGGAGATTTTGTAAGGCACACAAAAGAGAGTTTTTATTAATATTTAAGGTCAGGCTTACACACAAGAAGGAGGAGTCAGGAAAGCTGACTTTTTTTCTAGGTGAATCTGCTTATAATTTGACCCATCCACCCCAAAACTGTAAAAAGAAAAAGCCAGATGTTTCCACTTTCTATGCTTCTGTGAGGCTATTAACTTCTTTTATAACACTTATCACAGTGTGTCAACGTAATTCTTCTCCTTATCGTATCTAGACCGGGCATTCATCAAGAGCAAGAGCCTGAGTCATTCATTTCTGATTAGAGAGTGGTAGGTGGCGGTAGGTTCTTCTTGAACAAATGAAGATTGTTCCCTTGGAATTGAGGCAGGTTGGCATTTTCTGTGAAACTGACAGAACCTTAAATCTGTAAAACACTAGTGTTGAAAGATACTTTAGAGATGAAGTCTAACTGACCTATTTTAATGAGAGGACACCTAGGAAAGCTGAATGAGTAACCCAAGGTCAGAATTACCTACTAGATTGGAAATAGCCTGTGCATCTTCTGCTTCACAGTTGAGAGACTCCTATTCCTTTGAGAATTTGAGGCAAGGAAGAGGACTAAGAAATCCTCTAAGGTGGACTTGGAGCATAGCTCAATGGTAAAGTCCTTGCCTAGCATGTGCCAGGCCCTGGATTCCATTGCTCAGCACCACAAAGAGATTAGCTGAGTGTGCCAGCACACACCTATAATCCCAGTACTACTCAGGAGGCTGAGGCAGGAGGACTGCCTTGAGTTGAATGACAGCTTGGGCTATATGATGAGTCCAGGAGCAGCATGGACTAGAATGAGATCTTGTCTCAAAAAGAAAGAAAGAAAGAAAGAAAGAAAGAAAGAAAGAAAGAAAGAAAGAAAGATCCCTAAAGTATCCTCCTTTCTCCGTCTACCCAGGCACCTCAGAAAACAACCCCCAAATTGTCATCCTTTCTCGGAGGCGTTAAAGCTGAGCAGACAGAGAAGTTACACTGAAGGACTTCCAACACAAAGGTATTTAATGGTAAAATGTTATCTGATATTAATGTCCCAAAATAAGGAAAAAAATCTAAATAAATCATAGTACACGTACACAACAACACATATCATCATTATTTTACATTAGCACTATTGAGTTTCATTGAGAGCCACATTCGGGTGGGGATGTAGATCACTGGTGAGGTGCTCGCCCAGCAGGGGCAAAGTCTTTGGCTCATTATGTAACACAGCAGAAGAAGAAACTGGAGAGGAGGAGGAAGAGAAGAGGAGAGAGAGCAAAGGGTGAGGAGGCAACCATATTTTGGTAATCTATTAATTCATGTATGACATGAAGCATGTTAATATCACCTAGCAGTTAGTGAGTGTTCATCATGGATCCAGCACTAGCTGAGGGCTTTATGTGTTACTCAGCCCTGACAGATCTAGAGAAGGGATGTTACTACTTTCTCCATTTTATAGAGAAACAGGCTGTGGCACAGAAAAGAGAAGGGACTCGCCCACCATAACACAAGGAAAGGAGAAATTGAAACTTTCAGGAAAAAAGTTTCAATACAATGTTAAACTTTGAAAATTAGATATACTACTCTATATTATTCCAACTGTCTACCCAGCTGTATTGTTTCAAAAAAATACATTTGGTACTTTTTCTCAGGTTTTGTTTTCTAAGGATATTCAGTATTTTTCAATGTTCAATAATAGATAAATATTTCTCATTTTATTTTTTGTTTTGTTTATTTATTTAAAGTCACATGAGGGCTGGAGGAGTAGCTCAGCAGTTTAATGCTCGCCTAGCAAGTACAAAGCCCTGAGTTTGATTAACCAGCACCACATAAGCCAGGTGTGGTGACGCGCACCAGTAATCCCAACACTTGGGAGGCTGAGTCAGGAGGATTGTAGTGAGCAAGGAGACAGCGACTGCTTGCCTCACAGTGCTCACTACAGGATTGTCAACTCCGGCCATCTCCAAAGGACTTCCCCAGAAACACCTTGAGTGGCACACTTAGTCCCTTGCCCAGAGATGTGTTTTTCTTCACAACTCCAGGCTCTGCTGGGTATTTTATATCACTGCACAAGGGCCACTGTGGGGAAGGCCAGGAAGGCCAGAGGTGGCACTAGAGTCCCATTCCCACTTCTTTCTCCAGGCCAGCTCTGCCTGCGTTTTCTCCACAGTGATCTACCGTTCAGGAAATGAACACTTTGAAGCGTATCTGGCACTTCTTCATTCACTTGAAGCTTGGACAACCACTCTGTTCTGAAGGACTGAGATTATGCTGCTTGCCTTCTCTCAGGACATCTACTTGTAATATTCGTTCCCCTTCAGAAACATGCATGCACACACAGGTGCATGCACAGAAGACTACAGCCACAGTCAGCTGCATACCTCAGGCACCCAAACCCTGTGTAAGGAGAAAGGCAGACCCAGCTGGGCATGCTAACATACACCTATCATCCCAGCCCACTAAGAGGCTGAGGCAGGAAGATTGCAGGTTCAAGTCCAGGCCAAGCATTTACCAACTTAGCAAGACCCTGTCTCAATTTAAAAAAAAAAAAAAAAACTGAGTTTTTAGCTCAGTGCAAAGGCAGTGGGTTTAAATCCCCAGTACTAAAAGAAAAACAAAAAAAAGGAAGGGGCTGGGGAGGAAGCTCTTTTTTTTTTCTTTCTTTCTTTCAGGCTCCTTTGCTAATCCTTCATCCTACACCTGGATTCCACCCAGGACTCAGTTCCTATACCTTATCTCCTTTCCCTCCTCTCACACCCTGGATGATGTAACCAGACCCACTCATGAGCTGACATGCAGCCAGAGCTCTAGCTAACTCTTACAAGTCAGTAGCGTTTACAGAAAGCCCATCCATGGGGAACAGAATGACGAATCAAAATAACACAAAGATTTCAAAATCCATTTTCTCTCGGGAAGAAAGCTCTTTCCATCAAATCTTCTTTTCTCTCCATCAAATCTTTAAAAAGGAAAGATAAGAAAGGAAACAGAAAGCTTGCTTTAAAATGCTTTGGAAAGATGTTTAAGAGAACCCAAGTGAGCAAAGCAGAAAATATGTTTCATGTCATGGACAACTGTAATAAAAAGCATATTTATGTAATCTTCCCCACTTTTTGAAATGCTTTCAGATTTGATTTTTTCATTTGATAGTCATAACAACTCTATATAACAAGCAAAAGAAATATCTTCACTTACACTTAGCGTGTAAAGAAACTGAAGCCAAGAAAAAAGATTATCATCTCAAGATCACAGTAAATGTGTGGGTTAGCCAAAAGTCTCAATCTCTCAAATCCAAGCCTGAGATAAATTAGTCACACAGCACTGTTCCTCATAATTCTCTTCAAGTCTCATTAATTACCAGCTCCTCTTGACACAGGCCTGTAATCCCAACACTCAGGGAGCCTGAGCCAGGAGAACTGTTGCAAGTTAAAACCCAGCCTGGGCATCTCAGCAATTTGGCAAGACCCTGTCTTTGCTGACAAAGTGAGCAAAAGACAACATCATCATCAACAACAACAACAAAACATCACTGTCCAAATTAAAGCACAGAGACAAAGCAGGCTAAAGAAATTATTAAAGCATCAGTAACATGTGGAGACAGTATCTAGTGGTCAAAAGTAGACAGAATCAGAGTCCTAGAAGAAAGCACAGAAGGAAGGCATAAATAAATTTTTCAGTTTTTCAAATTTAATGAAGAATAAGAACCTAAAAAATTCAACAAATTTCAACAGAATAAGCACAAAGAAAATTATGTCAAAGACCCTGTCTTAAACTTAAAAACAGGGGCTGGAGGAATGGCTCAGCGGTTAAAGCACTTGCCCAGCAAGTGAAAAGTCAAGCGCTAAGTACCTGAGTTCAATTCCCCAGCACCACAGAAGCAGTGTATGGTGGCATAGGCCTGTAATCCCAACACTAGGGAGGCTGAGACAGGAGGATTGCTGTCCAAGGCCAGCCTGGGTTCCATAGCGAGTTCAGGACCAGCCTGGGCTACAGTGAGACTTGACTCAAAAACAACAACAGCAAAAAAAAAAAAAAAAAGAAAAGAAAAGAAAGAAAAGAAAAGAAAAGAAAAGAAAAGAAAAGAAAAGAAAATATAGCCCCGTGGACTTAAATGGAGGTGGAACATAATTCTGCTGGGTATGTTTCTGTGGGGTGTGTCTTGTTTGCCATCCTTTCTTCCCTCTCTGTTCTCTTGACTCCTAACTGCCATGAAGTAACTGGCTTTCCTCTGCCATATCCTTCCATCTCTCTCTCTCTCTCTCTCTCTCTCTCTCTCTCTCTCCCCCTCCCTCTCTGTACCTAGGGTTGAAACCCAGAGCACTTTCACTAAACTACATCACTACCTCACCTTTTCACTTTATTTTGAACAGGATCTTGCCAAGCCACTGTTGATTCTATTCCCAAAGGTGCATCCAGTCTGGCTTTTTCCTTCCAGTACCACCATGGCCTGTGCCAGGCTGGGCCCTCAGACCCTCACCCTTGCTCTGCTGGAGTGCCTTTCCCAACTGGTCTTCCAAGTCACTGACTTGTCCGTCCACTCTACTCCTTACTGCCAGTCATGTTTTCCCAAGCTACATCCCCAATCTCTTCCTACTCACAAAATTCACTCTTTCCACCTAAAACATTCTGTGAAAAAAAAATCTCAGGTCTTTTCCAGTCCACTGCTGACTCCTGGCCCAGCTCTTTTTCCTACACAGCTCTGCTCTCACACACCACACTCCAGATCATCCACATTTCTCAAGACATATCTGCTCCTCAAGGCCTCTGAGCTCTTTTCCCTTTCATCAGAATGTTTTTTTTTTTTTCTCCATGTTTCCAGGACTCTACTTCCTATCACCTTTCAGGGTGCTCTAACAGTGATTGGCTTTAGCTCTATGGCTGGCTAACAACAACAGTCCTGTCTGACATGGATTCTGACCCATCATCTTGCACAACCCAAGTTGTAAATTTTAACATACCCAGTGAGAGACTAAGTTCCCGTCCTTCTAATGCTGCTTAACACAATCTTATGACTAAGTTCTGAGAAATGGGTTCTGTAACCAGAAATGACATGAACCATTCATGAATCGTGTTATTAAAAAGATTAAGTATGCCTAACCTTGGTCTTTTCCCTTCCTTACTAGTTGGGATGTCGCAAGGACTAGAGCAACAATCTTGGTCTTAGAAATAGAAAATTTTAGTCAGTGAAAAGAGTAGAGAATCCCTCATAGCCTCAGACTTCCTACCTCTGCACAAAGAGGAAAACCAACCTCTACTATGCTTTGTGGCTGGGTTTTGGGATCTTGTTGCTACAGCAGCTTAGTTTTTACCATAACATAACCTAATAGTTAATCTTTATACCTAAGGGTTTATTATATGGAAGATGCTGTATATCATATTTTTTGCCAAAATTATTCTTTTTATTAACAGGTATTTGTGTTACATAATAACCATCAGCTTGAGAAACCGGCGCATACACATACCACATCTTGAGGACTTTTACTTCTCTTCCTCTTCCTGCCCTTGATCCTTATTTTACACAGAACACTCTCCCGTGTGTTGATACCTATTTTCATTAGAGAACCCTACACATCAGAGTATGCCTTGGCCCACCCTACGCACAATCAATCAGCCAGGAGTCCACGGGAAGTGACTGGGGAAAGCATGCAGCCTGTCACAGTATTTATTTACACAGCTGTTCTTCCCCTGTTCAAGCACAAGACTGTGGTCCAGAAACCAGAGATGGAAATAAAATCAGGAGGCTTTTTGAAGACTGCTGTGCAGGATGCTGCATCCTGGGATCTCAGCAGGGATGTGGGGTCCCAGGACTTTCAAAGTGTTCCTTTATGCTGTCTTAAGGGTCTGGGTACAAAGTGAATAGTGCCAAGAGCTTGGGGCTATGGAGAGGTTGTTACACAGCACCAATACCCTACGGTGAGGGCTGAATACACTCCCTTCTTCAGGGCTCTTCATCTGGAGCTCTTAGATAGAAAGGGAATAGAATAGGCCACCTGAACTGTTCTAGGGTTGCCTCGATCTTCCCCTGGGAAAATTTTAGCAATAAACACAAATCCAGATGAAGCTAAAGAATTTTTTTTAATAAAAAGGGTCTTCAAATGACCGGGATTTATGTTTCAAGTGGAGGGGACAGGAAGAAGAAATCACAGCCAATTGTTTTCCTAATCAAGTTTCACAGGCCTCCCAAAATACAACACACATAGCCAATGAGCATTTACATGCTCTTCAGTGGAGTGTGCTTGACCCCAGTGGCACTCAGGGAACAATTTTTGAAATAAAAAATTTAAAAATAAAAAATAAAAAATAAAAAACCAGAGAAAGACAGACAAAAGCTTGTTGTAGTGATGACTTGTGTTAATTATTTGGGAATTTATGAAATAAAGCTGAATTTTTTTCCCATCAGTACCTCCAAATAAATTTATGCTTGTCTTTCTATTTCACACTGATGTATAATTAAGATTAGTCCTTCACTTCCTGTGTGTGCCTATTATATTGGTATTAATGCATTCATTTAAAAATGAGCATTATTTTATTTCGGCACATATGTTCAAGAAGAATGCCTGTATCCTAGAATTCCTTGGAGCCAAACGTCTCAAGGTTGATGTGTGACCTCAATGACCTAGAGGATCATGTGAATTAGGAAAAGCTACATAATCACTGAAGTCACTTGCTTTCCCTACTGCTAGTCAAAGAGCAGCCCACTTTCATAGGAGAGTGAGAGACCAGGTGGAGGGTGGACGATTAGCCCAGGGTGGATGATAATTCTAGTTTCAAGTTCACCAAAGCAAAATGGATGCTGGTTCTTTCTTTTCTAGGTTCAAGTTGAATGGCAGTATCCCCGTGAATACCATCAGGGGCATGAAGGAGATCCTAAAATGAAGGGCTTAGCATCTTCTTGAGGTTCATTAAGTTGCAATAAAAGAGTAAGCCAAAATCAGCCCATGAGACAGATGTCCAGAAAAGTAGATGATGCTATTTTGAAACAACAACCATTGGAAAGAATTGAACTCCAAATTCCAACTCCAGCAGCCCAAGGTTGGACTGAGAATTATCTGTCTATGATATTGTATAAAGGATTATTCGTAAATCAAGGAAGAAAAACCAAAATACCAGAGAAATGTATCTTTATGATTACCCTTATTTTTATGTCAGAGTGAGAGAATGAACTAAAACAATTAATGTGGAAGATGTGTTGAAGGCAAGAAAAAGCTTTGTGTGGGGAATAAACTGAGGCAGAAGTTCAAGGTTCATTTCTAGGCCTTTGGAATCTCCATGTATTATGTCTCTCATTCAAAAAAGTGTGATGATAATTTACTCCTTTGAGCATCAAACTGTTTGAAAGAAAAGCCTAGGTTCCCTTCTGTTTAGGGGTGATTATTACAGCCTTGTATTGCCTGTAAGAGGAACAGTGGCCCCTGCCTGATATATTTAGAGAGAATATGTAGGTTTCTTGTATCAGTTTCTGCCCATTTCCCAGAACTAAGCAGGCTACGAACAGCAATATAATCATATCTGCCTGCTCCTACCCCATGTGGCTCTGTATACCCACCTAATTCTGGGGCTCAGTTCACAAGCTTAGCTATCCAACTCAGCCTTAGCCTCTAAGAAAGATTATCTAGATTTCCCATTTATATAAAACATAAATGCTTAATTCTTTATCTTTTTCCCAAGTAGATCAGAATTTAGACAGAGAAAATAAGCATCTATACTATATAAATGCTTCTTGACTTATGATTTACAAAGAATTTACAGTTTTTTCAACTTACAATATCCCAACAAACCCATCATAAGTTAAAATGTAAATTGGAGATACATTTTATTTTACTTCTAAAGAGGGTCTCACAAAGTCCAATCCTCCTGCCTTGGCCTCCCAGAGTGCTGGGATGAAGTGCATTTTAAAGGAGAGAAAAAGGAGCTAAGGATGTGGCTCAGTGACAGAATGATTTCCCAGCAAGCACAAGTCCCCTAGTTCAATCTTTAGCACTACCCAGAGACAGAGACAGAGAGAAAAAAAGAGAAAGGACAGAAAGAGAGAATGTTGAATATGTTTAATCTACTGAGCATCACAGTTTAGCTACACAATAGAGTATAGAATGTCAATTGTCTTCTCTTCTGATTCTGTGGCTGACAGGGAGCTACAGCTCCTGCCATTGCTCAGCATCTAAGAGTATTATATCACACACTATCTGCCTAGAAGATAAAAATTCACACTATATAATCTTTTTCATACTATGGGGATACAGGGGAACATGAATAAGACAATTGTGAAGAACATAGGTAATAAACATCTTTGTGCTCTAAAGCTACAATAATTAAAACTGTGGTGTTGGCACACTGGCTACACAGACAACTCAAAGGGACAGACAGATCAGAAAGTCCAGAAATGGACCTAATTATATATAGAAATGTAAAATTATAAAGATGGAATTTAAAATCAATAGAGAGCTGAGCCTAGTGGCACAGGCCTGGAAGCCTAGCATTCTGGAAGGCTGAGGCAAGAAAATCACCGGTTCTATCCAAGCCTGAACAACTTAGCAATTTGGCAAGACTCTGTCTTGAGATAAAAAATTAAAATGGGCTAGGAACATAATTCAGTGTGAAAGCCCCGGGTTCAATCCACAGTAACAAAAAGAAAGAAAGAAAGAAAGAAAGACCAGAGAGATGTAGGCCAGTGTGAAGGCCATAGGTTTGATCCCCAGTACTACTAATTAATTAATTAAAATAAAATCAGTAGAGAAAAAGATTATTTAATGATCGGTGCTAGAGCAGCCATCTGAAGAAAATTTAAATTATATCCATATTTTCTACTTTATGGCAAGATAATTCCAGTTAGAGGGCTGGGGGAATAATACGGTGGCTATAACTCTTGTCTAGCAAGCACAAGGCCCTGAGTTCAATTCCTCAACACCACATAAACTGGGCATGGTGGTGCACACCTGTAATCCCAGCACTCAGAGGCTGAGGCAGGAGGATCACCAAAAATTCAAGGCTAGCCTGGGCTACATAGTGAGTTGGGGACCAGCCCGGGCTACAGAGCAAGACCCTGTCTTTAAAAAAAAATAAAGATAATTCCAGTTAGTACTTACATGATAAAGGGAAATGAATTCAGGGCCGAACTACATGCCCATACTTTTTTACTGTTTTACTTGAGACAAGGTCTTGCTAACTCTAAGTTGCTCAAACTGGGCTCAAACATGCAATCTTCCTACCTCAACCTTCCAGAGTGCTGAGATAACAGGAGTATGCCACCATACCCAGCCTAGAGTAACTATTTAAATTCAAAACCTGAAATAAAAATACACTAAGTATCATAAAGCCCCATAAACGAAAAAAAAGGGGCGAGATTGATCATTTTGATTACATAAAAATAAAGTCAGGCATGGTGGTGCATGCCTATAGTCTCAGCACTTGAGAGGCTGAAGCAGGAGGATTGCCTTTAATTCAAGGCCAGCCTGGGCCACACAGCAAGCCCAGGACCAGCCTGGACTACCCGGCGAGACCCTATCTCAAACAATAAAACAAGGGGCTGGAGGAATAGCACAGCAGTCATAGCAAGGTCCTGAGTTTGATTCTCCAGTACCACATAAACTAAACATGGTAGCACACGCCTGTAATCTTAACACTCAAGAGGCTGAGACAGGAGGATTGCCATGTGTTAGAGGTCAACCTGGGCTGCATAGTGAGTTCAGGTCCAGCCTGGACTACAGAGTGAGATCCTGTCTCAAAATAAGTAAATAAATAAAAATTATACAAAAATAAAAACTTAAAACTTTCCAAAAGAATGGTGAGAAGATACAAGACAAACTGTTTAAAACATATTTAAATCACAGGGGAAAAAAAAAGACCAAAACTTCTCAATACGTAGAATTTTCTATAAACCACTAAGCAAAAAATGAACAACTCACTAGATAAGCAGGCAAAGTAGATATGGAAATGGCTAGTAACGATATGAAAAGATGCCCAGTATCATTCATCAGAGGAAATAAATAGGCCTTTTTATTCAAGCACATTTTGTCTTGAGGGGCATCTGGCTATTTTGGGGGTAAATCATTTCAGAGCTTGTTTTTCTTTACTAAAAAGCTATGTGTTGTACTAGCAAAACATCACAATGTACCAGTATTTCCATGGCTCTGAGCCAATGGCAGGTTGTGAGCCAAAGACTGATTATGATCAGAGGCCCTGGCAGCTGAGAAGACAGGAGGAGACCGGCCTTGCTCCTTGTTCCTGGGTGTTTCCTGCATGAGATTATCAGCTCTGGTTCTGGGATTGGTTCTGTCCTACGCAATTATAACTTGCCCAACAGACTGACAGCAGCCAGGGATTTGTCCCTTTCCAGGCCTTTGGGATAGCCAGCACATGGCTGTGACCCTGTAACTGAGCAGAGGCAGCAAGCCCTGTGGAACTTTTTAGTCTCCTGAGTACTGTTTTTTTGTTTGTTTGGTTGGTTGGTTGGTTGTTTATTTAACGCTTACTGGCGCTGCACAAGACAACAGTTGTGGGTGGGCGGGTGGGAGCCAGAAGTCCAGTAGGCGGCCCCTCGCCCTCCTGCTGCATCCAGGCAGTCACCTTGCTGCTGCATGGCGCATGTGCATCACGACAGTCTCTTGCGCTCCTTTCCGACAGCCCTTAGCCCTTGGACAGTTCTGGGTTGGAGGGGCCGACCATGCCATGAGGCTGTCCAGCCAACCAGGTAATCTTCAAAGGGTTGCCATTATGCCCACTTCACTCTGGACAGCCGGCTCTGCAGCCTTCACCGGCGCGAACTCCACCACAGCAGTGTGTGTTTCCTCTTGCTGGAAAGCACCACGCTGAGCACCACCACACTTCTGCACCAGCCGCAGGAGGGAGTCTCTGGAGTAGCCGCCCTGGGACTCATCTGCCTTCTTGCACTTCCACTTTAGCGTTAGTTTGGGAAGTTGTTTGCCTTCAGTATTCCCTACCTTTCCCCCGTACGTCTGGTCGCTGTCCTACCATATCTGCTCCTGGACCATCAGCTCCTCCAGGCGCGCCTAGTCCTGCAATCTCCTGCCCCGGCATCCTGGAGCTCCTCTGGCTCTGCCCCTCCTTCTTGCCACTGGGACTAGGCCTGCCGCCCCTGAGCCTACAGGTCCAGTTTCACTATTTTCCTTTTTTCGTCAAGTTTCTGGCTCTTCTCTGCTGCATGCTTCTTGACTTTCCCTCCAAGGAGCCCACAAAATGTCACTGCTGGTGTCTCCTGATGTCTGGGTTCAAGAACTCTTGATGTGATAAAGAATAATCAGAGTTCATGAGGAAGATTTAAAGCAAGGAGGACTTCATTGAGAAAGCAAAGCTCTGGAGAAGAGGTCAAGGGGGAGGTCTAGAGTGAAAATCCCAAGGAAATGAAGGACTTGAGCCCTTTTTAAGGCTTCTGCTCAGGTGATTTCAAGCAGTCTCTGTGTTGGGGGTTCAGTGTAAACTCATTAATTACCTTAAGGGCATCTAGAAGAAACTGGGAGAGGGAGGATAGATGCCTGTCTTAACTATTTCTCCTTTATTGTTCCCAGCAGGGCCAGAGCCTTGATTGGGATCTCGAATCCACCTTGATTCCACTTCTGATCCCATGGCCCCTGGAATGTCCTGTCTTAGCCTTGCTATCTCTCCTGACCTATTCTCCTACACAACACCGCCATACTCAACTCTTGTACTAACCTCAGAAAGAATCTGAGGTTGTGGGTCATGATGGTGCACATCTGTAATCCTGGAACTCTGGGAAACTGAAGTGCAAGGATCACAAGCTCAAGCTAAGCCTGGGCAACTCAGTAACTTAGTGAGACCTTGTCTCAAAATAAAAACTGACAGTGTCTAAGAATATAGCTTAGTGCAAAAGCTCTGGGCTCAATCCCAAGTACTTAAGGAAGAAAAAGCATCTGAGACTATTTGATTTTGTTGTGTTTTGTTTCATTTATGTTTTTGAGACAAGGTCACTCTATGGTCCAGGCTAAGTCCTGAATTCACTATGTAGCCCAGGCTGACAGGCCTTAAACTCCTGGCAGTCCTCCTGCCTCAGCCTCTGAGTGCTGGAATTACAAGCATGTGCCACTACGCCCAGCTTCTGGGGTGCTTTGGAATAAAACTCAGGGCTTTGGTCTTGATAAGCAAGCACTTTAACCACTGAGCTATTCCTCCAACCCTATTTGACATTTTAAAATCTCATGATATTTAGACATATCACTGACCACTTCTGCTTTTCCCCTTATCTCACTCACTTCTTCCCAAAGCCTCAGTGTCTTCTTCACTTTGATTACCTGTTATCTGTGCCCTAACTACTCCCACACCCTCTTGAAAGCAATATCTATATGCTGATAGAACCAAAACTAATCTAAAACCAAACCTCGCTTTTGACGTTCTTTCCCTTATGTATAACACTATTCAACGTCTTCCCTCAATTGTCTCCCCTTTTGATTTCCCGCCCCGACCACATCCCGCTTAATTTTTTTCCCTGTCTTCCTCAAATCAGTAAATTAAAACTACATTCGGTCAGTTGCTCAAGCCAAAAACCTTGATGTCATCCTTTTAGAGCCATCTTTTGGGAAAAAAATGGCTAGCCGTAGAAGGCAAAATCGTTGAGATTCAATTAAGTACCTTTCTAGCTTTTGCTTGTTTGTTTGTTTCTTTGGTTTTGTTTTTATGAGGCAGGATCTCATTCTGTAGTCCAGGCTGTTCCAGAACTCACTAAGTAGCCCAGGTTGGCCTCAAGCTCATGGCAATCCTTCTGCCTCAGACTCCTGAGTGCTGGGATTACAGGCATGTGCCACCACACCTAGGTTATGTAGTGCTGGAGAACTGAACTCAGGGCCTTGCACTTGCTAGACAAGACCTTTAACTGCTAAGCTATTCTGCCAGTCCCTCATTCTACCTTTTGTAATAGTACTTGATATATTAGCATGCATAATGTTAAAACAATTTTGACTATTTAACTTTTAATTATTCCACTCCATGTTGGTTATGAATCTTCTCCAACTTCATGAACTGTCATGGTCTCATGACATGCTCACATGGAGTTTTAAATTTTATGTGTGATGTCACTAGAATGCCATGAGCACATAGACTTTTCCATTTAGAGACATGACAGAACCCAGAACATAGCTCTTCATCCTCCAGCACCTAACCTGAAACTTCAGCCATCTACCCATTTCAATTAAACTCTATGTACCCATTTGCTTAAGCCTAAAGCCTGAATTGTTTTTTGAGACAGAGTCTCGGTGTGTAGTCCAGGCTGCTCCTGAACTCACTATGTAGCCCAGGCTGGCCTCAAACTCACAGCAGTCCTGCTGCCTCAGCCTCCTGAGAACTGGGATTACAATCATGTGCCACCACACTTGGTTTATGTGATGCTGGGGAATGAAACAAACACAGGGACTTGCGTTTGCCAGGCAAGCACTCTTATGCTGGTTCTCCAGCCCTTAGCTTCATCTTTTACTACTCGATTTCTTTTGCACCCTATGTCCATGTATTCATCAAATCCTGACATCTTTTTTTTTTTTTTTTTTTTTTTTTTTGAGACAGAATCTTGCTTTGTAGTCCAGACTACTGCTGGTCCTAAACTCACTAGGTAGCTCAGGCACTGGGCTTGAACTTATGGCAGTTCTGCCTCAGCCTGCAGAGAGCTGGAATTATAGATATCCACCATCTTTCTTTCTTTTCTTGTGGCAGGGTCTTGCTCTGTAGTCCCAGCTAGTCCTGAACTCATGACTTGGTCACTGCATAGCCCATTAACCCAGGCCGGTCTTGGGCTCTCAGCAATCCTACCTACCTTAGCCTCTCGAGTGCTGGGATTACAGGCATGTGCCACAATACCCAGCTTATATGGTGCTGGGGAATCTAACTAAGGGCCTCGTGCTTGCTAGGAAAACACTCTATTATGCTATTCCTTCAGCCCCTGTACCACTTTTCACTACCTCTGTGGTTAGTTAGTTCATGCCACCATCAGCTCAGTGGGCCTTTTCCAATAGCCTCCTAATGAGGCTATTAACCATGTAACTAATCATCCTTTGATACATATCTGGGATTGAACCCAGGCCCTTTGACTGTTACACAGCCCAACCCTTTTTTTAATTTTTTGAGATAAGTTCTTACTAAGTTACTAAATTGCCCAGCTGGGTTTTAATTTGAGACCCTTCTGCCTCAACTTCCCAGAGTGCTGAGATTACAGACCTGTGCCACCAGGCAGGTCCCCAGTCACCCTCTCTATTGTTTTTGTTTTGGTTTAGTTTGGGTTGGTTTGGTTTTTTTCCCTCTCTTTAAAAAAACAATTCACTTTTGTTTATTAGGTCCTACAGTGACTTCTTGTCTCACTCAGAATGAGATCCAATATTCTTTCCTGAAGCAAGGTAGCTTTATTTGTCACAATACCTTAAATGATACCTCACACCAGGTAGTGTCCAATAGCTATGAATATTTGCTGCAAAATGATAAACTGCTAAAGATGAAGTAAAGGTGGGAATGTTAAATAGTTTAAGAAGAAAGGGAGCATCTAGTGAGTCAGGACATGCTTGAAGGAAGGGCCTTAAAACCTTCATATCACAAAATAAACATTAGGATCAGAAGTTCAAAATGGTCAGCCAAGAAGCAATGAATTCTGCCTGGCCAGAGTTCCAAGCTTTGTGGATTTGTGGTGGTTTTTTTTTTTTTTTTTCTGTCTGTGATTAGGAGTTGGAAGACCAGACATTCCTGGTGAGTAAGTGAAATGTTAGAGGAAACTCCAGGATTGACAGAAACTGCCTTCTTCCTAGGGCCAGTTCTAGAAAGACACAGCTTTGCTGGGACCTGGCAAGGGTAATAAGTTTGTAGTAAAAGACTTGTGCCTGATGCAAAGGAGAACACACTCACCCCTCTGCTAGTGGTTGCTCCCTAATCCATGGCCACACATTTTAACTTTGAACTCCAGGTGGGGTTCAATATTTAATCACTGACTTCTCCATAACAATAGGTCTCCTCTGATGGTTCCAAGAAAGAAGCTGAAAGACCCCTGGGAGAGTGTGAAAAGCCGGACTACACAAGCAGCTCAAGTCCTGTCACATTTGGTGGGCGTATAAGAGGCAAGTGCAAACAGCTGTCTAGACAATGGGAGACTCCACCCACCTTGTCCAGGGTTTGACAGGGGAGTTCCGCCTCCAGCCCAGTTACCATTACTTTATGGTGAAAATCTTCCAAATTCTGTCTTCTAGCTTTTTGAAATGTGTAATACATTACTATTATCTGTAGCCACTCGAACTGTGCAAAAGCATGCTGGAGGATTTTGTTAATTTTTCTTTCAGGACTTACTAAGTCATATATTTCCTCCCTCATGTTTTTCATTATTTTGTCATATCTTTGAGGCAACCCTCTTGCCCCTCTGTGTATCCCGCTTTCTCTCTGGTGCTTTCAAGCTTAGTGGGAATCTACAGAATCACAGGGCAGATATTTGATGTTTTAGACTGGGCAGAGCAAAACTGTGTGGCACTTAGGCTTTGAAGGCAAACAGCCGGGGGTAGAATCCCAATACAGCCACTCAGCTGGCTTCTGACCTTGGCAGTTGCTGATTCTCTTTGAATCTCAGTTCCTTCATTGCTAAAGTGGGAATAATAAAATTTAACAACAATAAGATTGTTGTGACAAGTAAGCGAGGCAAGTAGAATGCACTTGACACAAGGCCTGACCCATAGAAAAGATTCCGTAAGTAGCAGCAGCAATTTTTGTTGTTGTTTTATTACTATTAGCATTAAACTTCCCTGCAGAGATCAAAATATTCTCACCACGTGTTAATCTATTTAAATAGATCAAGGAAGATTAGGCTGGAGAGAGAATTCAGCAGGCCTGCCAGTTCTACTCTCTTCCAAGCTCTCCTCTATAAAGATCAATCACTTGGGGCTGAAGGAATAGCATAGCGGTTAGAGCGCTTACCTAGCAAGGACAAGGCCCTGGGGCTCGACTCCCTAGTGCCACACAAACCAGGTGTGGTGGCGTACTTCTGTAATATAAGCCCCTGGGAGGCTAAGGCAGAGGATTTCCATGTGTTCAAGCCAGCCTGGGCTACATACATAGTGACTTCTGGACCAGCCTGTACTGCAGAGTGAGGTCCTGTCTCAAAATCAAATCAATCAATCTGTCAATCACTTTATATGAGTGCTGTCTGATAGAAATGGAGCACAAGTCTCTGGAGGGGTTGGAGGGCTGAAGGATGGCATAGCAGTTAAAGTACTTGCCTTGAAAGCACAAGGCCCCGAGTTCCATTCCCCAGCACCACATAAAGCTAGGTATAAGTGGTACACATCTGTAATCCCAGCACTCAGAAAGCTGAGGCAGGAGGATTGCCATGAGTCCCAGGCCAGCCTGGGATACAGAGTGAGGTTAGGACTAGCCTGGGCTATAGAGTGACATCCTGTCTCAAAAAAAGAAAGCACATATATAGTTTAACATTTTCTACTAGTGATATCAAAGGAATAGGAAAGAAACAGGTGAAGATCATTTCAATATATTTACTTTAGCTCATGTAGTGCTAGAGAATTGAACCCAGGGCCTTGTGCTTGCTAGGCAAGCGCTTTAACTGCTAAGCTACACCCCCTGCCCTTCAAAATATTGTATTTAATTCAACATACTCAAGATATTATTACAACATGTGATCAATTACAATTTAGCTTTTATATAAAATGAGATATTTTACACTGGAGCAGCTGAGTTTTCAAAATCCAGTTGAACTCTACACATAAAACAGCACATCTCAACTCCTACTAGCATTGCTCACATGCCCAATAGTTACATGTGGCTGGCGGCATCCAGATTAGGCAACCCAGCTTTACAACTGTCTTAGTTACTTTCTCATTGCTGTGAATCAATAACTAACATGGTCAAACGAGGGGTGGAAAGATTTGTTTCAGCTCACACTTTCAAGAGGTCTCAGTCCATTCATGGGTGGGCAGCTAAAAAATGGTGGAATCACATGGCATGGTTGGAACCAGGTCAGGGCCAGAGCCAGAGCTCCTCACAGCATGGAAGAACAGAGAAGCCTGGGAGGAAGGCAGGCCAACACATGCCCATCCAGGTAAAACCCCAAATCCACCCCTTCCAGCCTGGCCCCAATGCCCAACACTATACGGTATCCATAGGAACATGAGGCTTTTGGGGGACACTCTGGATCCAAACCCCAACAGTAACACTGGATTTGGAACATACCTTTACCTCACAAATGAATCACGGCCTGCCAGGCTTTCACTGATGCTACTGCTATTGTTGAAGACAGTGTGTTTCTCTGAAAATGAAGAGACCAGGAAGCATCAATATCAGGTTCTGGACTCGACTCTGCTGCTCATTTGATTTTGGACAAACCATTTAATTTTGTTATTTCATTTCCCAACTTTGTCCCAGGACTTAGTTAGATCACAGGGTCATAAAACATATGATCAGCCTGTCAACCCAGTCCATTTTAGAGTCCTGAAACGCAACCTTACTTGTGGTTGAACGTGTTAAAACAAGTCATGTTCTTACAAGGGACAATTGAGGTATCATTAATACTGTGGGATTCTTAGTACTTTATACTTCTTGTTTTTTCTTCAGAAAGATAAGGAAACTTTAGTCTTAGAATTTGAGTCCTTTCAATTTTTGATCCTATCATTTCCATATATATCCTTTTGCTAGGACTTGAAACAGAGTCCAGATACTGGCACTAGAGAAAAGAGAAGAGAGATAGGGAGGGGGAAGGAAGAGGAAGGAAATCTAGTGGCCTTGAGTTCCGTTTCCCCACTTCAGGCTTAAATTGAAGAGTAATATTGTTGGTTATTTTGTCATGAGGTTTCGTTTAAATAAAGAGTTACGAAAGTTTGAAGCCCTGACCTCATCCGACCCTTCTTTTTGGAGGGGCGAACTTCCTACAGTATTTGCAGAAGCTGTCACAGCCCAAGTCTTCTGATTCTCAGTCTTGGGACATTTTTCCCAAATACCATACTATCTTTCCTGGTTTTACTTATTCATGCTAAGAGGTATTTTTTTGTTTTGTTTTGTTTTTTGAGATGTGGTCTCATTCTGTTATCCAGGCTGGTCCTAAATTCACTATGTAGCCCAGGTTAGCCTTGAATTCATGGCAGTCCTCCTGCCGTCGATTCCCACTGCTGGGATTACAGGTATACATCACCAGGTCCAGTTTACATGGTGCTGGGGAATCGAACTCAGAGCCTTGGGCTTGCTAGGCAATTGTTCTAATTGCTGAGCAAACTGCTGTGCTATTTCTCCAACCCTCATGTTAAGAGATTTTGAAACACTTACTGGGCTTAAGCAAGACTCATAGTAATAAAGACAACTGGAGCATTTTGGTTCAAGTGACTAGTCATTTGCACTAATCTTATTTCAGTAAGTGTGACTCTTCCTTGGTGGGGAAGCATATGAGTGAAGATGAAAACACACTTTTGTCTCTTCTCTTACATGGAATAGAACCACTTCAAAAGGCCATAATGAGCCCCTGCCCCTTCAAAGAAAAACAGGATTATTCAGCATCCTAGGGACTTTCTTCCTTGGTCTTTCAGCTTAGAATCAATCCACAGACATGGAAGAGGGACTCTGAATCAGAAAACTAGCACAAATCCATAACATATGTTTTAACACATGAGCTAACTTTATTCTGACCTTACTCCTCTAGATTGCTATAGCATCATCCCATGACCAAAAATTATTTCAGCCACTAAGGCTGGTTTGTGATAAAGTCCCAGACAGTTTCTACCATTTCCCCTGTATGCTCAGCTCAAAGCTGCATTTTCTGTTGCTTAAAAAATTTGCATATTTTCTCAGTGCCTGTTTCTGACTCACAATAAACAATGCCCAGACCTCCTGCCAAAAAAATGTCCAAATGTGAAATAGTTACTATAATAGTCATTTCTGTGATGGCAACTTTGAGCGATGTGCTTTTACATTATAATTACTTTTTTCCTTACAAAAGATGTGTATCTGTCTTGATTGCTGTAATTATGATTCTATAGCAGCAAACAGTTATAAAAGAGTCATGCCATCACTGTGCTTCATAAAAACCATGTCTTTCAGTAAACTTCCTCTGGTGAGTGTATGATGTTTGTGTTTAATTTGTGGCAGGAAGCCCTAATAAGAAGCTATTAATCATTGAGTGTATATAAAAATGTGTGTCCTTAGCTAAATAGACCAAAGAGGATATGGCAGCCTGGTGTTGGCATGGCATGATTTAGAACTGGGAAAGACAGTGGACAGAAATGACCTAGCCTTGCCTAATTTTATGGATGATGTTCAGAATTGGAAAGAGAAGCATATGGTTAGTGATTGCAAACAGTGGAACTAGAAGTCAAGGGATCTGAGGAGTTTTTTTAATTTTTTGTGTTTTGTGTTTTTTTTTTTCTTGTTTGAAAGGGATTGTTTTGTTTTGTTTTGTTTTGTTTGACACAGAGTCTCACTCTGTAGTCCAGACTGGTCCTGAACTCACTAATGTAGCCCAGGTTGGCCTTGAACTCAGGACAGTCTGCCTTCCTTAGCCTTCTTGAGTGCTGGGATTACAGGTATGTGCCATCAAACCCAGTTTCATGTGGTGCTGGGAATTGAGCTCAGGGCCTTGTGCTTGCAAGGCAAGTACTTTGACCACTGTGTTGTTCTTCCAGCCTGCCATTCCTCCAACCCCTCCTTTTCTCTTTTTTAAGAACTGGAGATTGAACTCAACACTTCCACTCCGAGTGACATCCCAGGCCTCAAATATTTATTTATTTATTTATTTATTTATTTATTTAAGACAGCATCTTGCTCTATCACCCAGAGCTGGTCTTGAATTCACTATGTAGTCCAGACTGGCCTCTATCTCACAACAATCCTCCTGCCTCAGCCTCCTAAGTGCTGGGATTACAGACATGCACCACCACATCTGGCTAATCTTTATATGTGCTGGAGAATAGAACCCAGGGTCTTGGGTAAACAAGGGAAGAGTTATAACCACTAAGCGACATCCCCATCCCCTATATTTTATTTTATCTTTATTTTTATTTTGAGACAGAATCTCACTGTATAGCCCAGGCTGGTCCTGAACTCACTATGGAGCCCAGGTTGGCCTTGGGCTCACGGCAATCCTCCTGTCTCAGCCTCCTGAGTGCTGGGATTACAGGTGTGTGCCACCCTGCCCAGTTTATGTGGTGCTGGGGAATCGAACTCGGGACAACTTAGCACTTATCTTAGCTATTGCTAGGCGAGCACTTTAACCACTCAGCCATTCCTCCAGCCACCCTGTTTTTATTTTTAAATAGAGTCTCACTAAGTTGCTAAGTTGTTCAGCCTGAGCTCAAATTCAGAATCCTCCTGCTTCAGCCTCCAAAATTGTGAAATTACAGATATGCATCGCCACAACTGGGTTCCTGTCTTTGGCTTTCTATGTCAAGTCTTATCCAAGATCTTTGCCTTCTAAAACCTAAACCTAAAATCAATTCCTTGCTTAAGTAAATCCTGTGGCTCTCAGTTGCCTAGGAGCAGAGTTCCAAGTCTTTAGTTCAAGAAGGGTATGCTGGGCCCTCCCTGCCTCCTCCCCACACTGTGCTGCCCCACACCGGCTAGTATGGGTGGCTGGTCCTGGATACTGTGCACACCATGGGGACAGCTCTTCCTCTCAGACTGCTAAGTTTACTGATGAATAGGTCTCAGCACACAGTTCCAGATGCCTCTGTGGGGCATCCTTTGACCCACTGTGTAATTACAAATGTGTGTTTGTAAAAGAAACCAGAATTTGGAGCAATGGTTGCTGGTGGTTTGTTGAGTAAATAAATAAATGAATTAAAACAACAAAGATTAATTAATCTCAATGGTTGGATTTATCAGTCTCTATATTATGTGATTTCAAAATATAACCTAATGAATTAAAACTAAGCAGAACTCACTATAAGCTTTTTGGTATGTGTGTGCCTGTGTGTTTACATTCATACTTTAAAAGGAAGCCAGATGTGGTGACACATGCCTGTAAATCTCAGCACTCTGGAAAGCTGAGGCAGGAGGATCACAAGTTCAAACTCAGTTTCCCACTTCGGTCAATGTAGTGACATAGTGAGATCCTGTCTCAAAATCTAAATAATGCCTAGAAATGTAGTTCTATGTTAAGGTCTCGCCTCATCCGCAGGCAAAACAAACAAAAAACAGAAAGAAAACATTTAAGACAAAATGCGAAATGAAGACCAACAACTACCAGTACTACTTTTACTTTTTCTACTCCCTCCTGATACATATATAAACAATCTTGGCAGGTTTTTCAAAAGAACCTCATTTACAGAGTTTGTGATGGCTTTTTTTTTTTTTTCCTGTTTCCCATTCTGAAATCCTAACATTAATGATTCCCTGGACCTGTGGCCCCTACTCCAAGTAGCTCTTTTCTTTTCTTTTCTTTTCTTCTCTTTTCTTTTCTTTCCAGACAGTGTCTTACTCTGTAGTTGAGGGCCCAGGCTGGTCCTGAACTCACTATGTAGCTCAGGCTAGTCTTGAGGTAATCCTCCTGCCTCTGCTTCCCTATAGCTGAGATTACAGGCATGTACCACTCAGTTAATGTGGCGCTGGAGAATCAAACCTCAGGCCTTGAGCTTGCTAGGCAAGCCCTCTAACTGCTATGCTACTCCTCCAGCCTCCTCAAGTAGCTTTAAATAAAATACAAAACACAAAGTTTTGGCCAGGCTTAGTGGCACAGGCCTGTACTATAGTTCCAGCACTCTATGATCTGAGGGAGGAGGATCGCATGTTCAAGCCTAGCCTGGGTAACTTAGCAATTTAGGGAGACCCTGTCTCAAAATAAAAAATAAAAACAGTCTGAGGATGCAGCTCAGAGTAAAGGGCCTAGGCTGGGTACCCAGTACCAAAAAACCAACAAAAGCAAAAACAACAAAAACAAACCCACAAAGGCTTGTTCAAAGTTTCTTGCCCTGTAGTCCAACCTGGTCCTAAACTCACTATGAAGCCCAGGCTGACCTCAATCTCATGGCAATTCACCTGCCTCAGCCTACCAAGTGCTGGGATTGCAGGCATCTGCCAACACACCCAGTTTATGTGGTGCTGGGGAATCGAACCTAGAGCCTTGAGCTTGCTAGGCAAGTGCTTTAACAGCTGAGCTACACCCCTGTCTCTGGTCATAGTTTCTTGTTGCTTCATCATGTCTGTGGCGGCAAGTATTTTAAAGCTTAAAGGTCCTGCCTGCAAATTAGGGGGAAAAGATAGAGAAATACCTTGAGTAAAGCCAAGTTTCCCCAGGGAATTATTGCAGTTTTAAAAAGAGAGGGACAGAGATGCTTCAAAGAACTAATTTCCAATATATCCCCCAGACTAAAGCCTTGTAATTGAGATGAACTCTGAACTGAGACTCTTGGCATCTCGTTTTCTCGTTAGGTTTTATTACAGCCAACAAAACTTTCAGTGGTGAATTACTTCCCTTCTCAATGAACACCAGACTCCCATAATGTCTGTACAAGCTGAAATAATGAAATGGTTTGTAACCAAGGATTTAGAGATTAGG
>PVKB01000001.1:1195874-1275411 GCA_004027205.1 Ctenodactylus gundi | reverse complement strand
CTACAAGAAACGTGAACAAATTTGTTCTAAATTTGTGGATCAGAGAGGACCTACCTAGTTTAATTGGTAAATGCTTTTAAGCATAGTCATGGTGTTGAGAAATGAGTGTGAATGTGTATATCTGGCAAAGCCAGCAGCTCTATGAGTCCAAGCCAGAGCCATAAACATAAAACCACATACCTCTGTTTTAATACAGAAAGTCAAAAAACTTGGTTTTACACTTTTATATTATGCCAGCCATTCATAAAAATTGCTCAAAGTTTACTTTACCATGTATCAGGCACAAGACAGGTTTTCCCCTCAAAGAGTTTATACTTGGGAAGCTAAACTTTATAGAGGTCAAGATACAACAATTTGCTAAAATTACTAAACACTACAGTTCAATGATTTTTTTTTTTTTTTTTTTTTTTGAGATCTTGCTCTGTAGCCCAGGCTGGTCCTGAACTCACTATGAAGCCTTGGACTCATGGCAATTCTCCTGCCTCAGCCTACCCAGTGCTGGGATTACAGGTATGTGCCCCCATGCTGGGTTTATGTGGTGCTGGGGAGTTGAACTCAGGGATGTACCACTTGCCCTTGCCCTTGCTAGGCAAGTGTTTTAACCACTGAGCCATTCCTCCAGCTCCAGTTCAATGCTTTTTAAAGCAATAGAACATTCCAACTTTGTGTCTTGAAGCTGAAATGAAATGTATTACAATCAAACCTTGCTGTATTAATTAGGTTAATTAATCAATAAAGCATTATTGCTTTTGAAAACAAACATGCATAAATAACACATTTTTAATGTTTTTGGTACAGATTATATTAAGTGAATATTTATGAATGTCTCTACAAAAGCAGGCAGCACTGAAGTTAGGCCAATTAATATTTGTAATTCATTTATTTTGTACTGCTGGGGATGAGACTGAAGACCTTGCATACTCAAGGCAAGTATAGATCAAGGAACTTAAGGAATCATTTAGTCCTATCTAGTCTTACAAATAAAGCAATGACATAAGAAGATATAGGTGGCAAACTGAGATGGCTTGTCAATACTGGAACTGGAGTTCAGGTCCACATTATACACTAATCATTATTATTTATATATTTATTTATTTTTGAGGCAGGCTCTTGCTCTGGACTCCAGGCTGGTCCTGAACACACTCTGTAGCCCAGGTTGGCCTTGAACTCACAGTAATCTTTCTGCTTAGGAAAAAAAAAAATAAATGCTAAGCAATGTGGTAGAGATGCTAAGCGAGCAGTGAGGGCAGAGGAAAGATCACTGAGGAATGGGATTGTTAAGAAAATGTAATTACATCTTTTTAAAAATAATGCCAAATTTAAAAGTTGTAATGTGTGATTTTAAGGTTTAAAGGTTTACTGTGTGATTCACGTGGTCCCCCCCTGCTCTCTAGCCAATAGCTATTCAAAAGTATATGCACGAGCAATTGAAGATTTTTTTTATAGCTTCCTGGATTTGCTAATGAGCAACAAACACATAGTTTCATGGAGAACAGACACACTAATTGAGCAGATTTTGCATGAGGAATTTCGTGAACAAGCACACAAAACTCTGCCTGTAATTTTCGGTATGACTTTTTTGTGTCTAATGAGCTATTTTCTTCCTGCTAAACAAATCTGAGGTTTTAGGTGTTACTCAGGCTCAAGTCATTTTTAATTTTTAAAATATCTATGATCACAATTTATTTTCTTCTTAAGAGAAATGAGAAGCGCAAATTATATTATCGTCAGAGTAACGACAATTTCCTAACTCCTAAAGATAATGGGCGGAGGGGTACTGAGAAGCCTGTAAAAGTGAGGCGTCGCCACAAGCCACGGATCTTTGGCGAGCACCAGACTTCCAAGCGTGCATCCGCGCTTTTGGTCTTTTTATTTTTTTAAAAAAAATGTTTTTTTACTTTATCTTGGAGAAGATCCTAGTCCCTTCTTGTGCCTTACCTTTCCAGGCTCTGTAAGGCAGGCGGCCCGAGCTGAATTAGGTTGATACCATGATGTATAAACTTGCAAAATAGAGGCATGTCTCAGCTGGTGCTTCGAGTACCTCTAGACAAGTTGGGAGAACCGCGGTGAGCGGGCCGTGTTTGCGTCTGGGTCTCCCCGGGACGCATCCATGGTACCCCAATCCTGCGGGGGGGGCGCTTGGCTCCGGGTCGCGCCCCCCTGAGGAGGAGAACCTGCGCCGCGGGGCAGTTACACCTGGCCGGGCGACGCTTCCCGCCGTCCTGGGCGCGCGCGCTTCCCGCGCGGCTGACGAGAGCGAGCCGGAGAGGGCGCAAAAAGCGGCGTGAGGAGCAAAGCAAAGCCCGCCCGCCTGCCTCGGGGGCGCCAGACGAATCCCTCTTCCAGCGAGCGCGCCCCGCCCGCGGCCGCGGCCCCGCCCTCGCGGCCCCGCCCTCGCGGCCCCGCCCCCTCCTTAAGTCGCGCGGATGGCCGCGCGGCGCGGGAGCACATGCGTCGGCGCGCCGGCTCGCTCGCGCTCCTCCGCGGGACGTCGCCGCGCTGCTGCCGCCGTGCGAGCTCGGGAAAGGTAAGCGCCACGTCCCGGGTCCTCGCGGGAGTGATTTCTCGTCCCGTTCGCCGCCCTGCGCGTCTCAAGCAGCGCAGCAGCCGGCGCGCAGAGCTGGCCATTTTGCTAGGTCGAGTCCGCGCTGGGCATCGAACGCCGCGAGCGTAGCGAAGCCGCAGCCGCGCTGAATTTGGAGTTAAGTCCCTCGCGGGGCCCTGGGGAGTGCGGTGGCTGGAAATGTAGACGACGGGCGCGGGGGCCGGACTGCTGCACAGAGACGGACTGGGAAACGGAGTCGGAGCTCGTGGTTTAAAAAAAAATCTGGACCCTCCCTTGCCCTGCTCTGCTCTTCGCCCAAACTTTTCATCTGGTGTAAAGTCTTACACAAATTGTAGATTTTATTGTCAGTGATCTCCATCTGCAGTTTTATTTAAAAGCCGAGCTGTTAAGACAGGCTTTTTTTCTTCCAACCCTTGGATTTGCCCAGCGCTTGCGAGGAGCCGCTGGGTTTCTAGTTACCTCCACGCTGGCTGCTCGCGTGGCCAGATACACGCGTCCGCAGGCACCTCGGACTTTTCCTGGGACGGATCGCGGTCCGGGCTCCGGGTTAGGCCCGTGTAAAACAGCGGGGAATCCTTTTCAGATCAGCTGGTTTCCAGCAAGGTGAAAGTTTTTTCTTGATTGTGTTTAAATAACCTAAGAGCACTTTAAAGAAACCAGAAGCCACACACTGTCATGTTTGGAATGAAAATTGGATTCCTGTCCTCCTCTGGTCTAGAAATCCCAAATTTTAAAACACATAGCACTCGGTGACAGTTTACTCAGAAGACTCCAGTGTGTTGGCCATGAAGACAAATGCTATTTTGTACTTCGAATGAAATAAAAGTGATTTCTGATTTCAGATAATTTGTAGGTATGCACACAGTACTTTGCTTATTTCATGGAGAAAAATGCAAAAGGTATCCTGTAAAACTGTCACATGTGTTCCTCATATCACCTGGGCACTTGTGTTCTTTTTATGATGACGTTTACTAGTTGATTTTTCATATTATTTTCTCTTTTTTTTCCCCAGTACTGGGGATGGAATCCAGGGCACTTTACCCCCCTGAGATATACTTCTGATCCCCAACCCCATTCCCCCCCACACACACACACACTTTTTTTTGTTGAGACAGGCTCATTAGGTTACCAAGCTGGTCTTGAACTTACTATGGATCCTATGCTGACCTCCAACTTGAAGTTCCCAAGTGCCAGGATTACAGGTGTGGGCTACCACACCCAGCTCCCCTATCTCCTTTTAAGACAGGATCTTGCCAAACTGTCTAGGCCGCCATAGCTTCTCTTGTACCCGTGATTACAGGAGTGCACTACAGATCCTGGCTCTTTTTTTCCCCCTAATGAAGAAAATAGCCAATTATTTTACTTCATAGAACAGAATTAACTGCCATGTTTCACATTATTAATTCTTTTTATTGACCTGGTTCTGCCTTCAACTGCAAATACAGTTTGAGTTATCAAGTGATTATTGAGTACTTCCTATTTGCTTGGTTCAGTTCTGTGTTTATTGAGTATGATCATTGTACGAGGCACTTGACTAGGTTGGGGGTAAGACAGGGGTAGGGAACCTCCTCACATGCAGCTCTAAGGGCTTTTTTTTTTTTTTTTTTTGAGTCAGGGTCCAGGCTGGTGCTGAACTCACTATGTAGCCCAAGCTGGTCTTGAACTCACAGCGATCTTCCTGCCTCAGCCTCCCAAGTGCCAGGATTACAGATGTGTGCATGCCTGGTTTATGTGGTACTAGGGAATCAATTCAGGGACTTGTGCCAAGTGCTCTAACAACTGTGCTATGCCCCCAGCCCCCTGAAGCACTCTTTAAGCCTCTTTTAGGAGAAAAGGGCAAACTTTAAAAAAAAAAAATAGAACACACATTTCTGCTCATACACTCTAGACTTATACCTGTTTCTCACACATGGTGGTGTAAAAGGTGTACATTGTAGCCTGGAAGACCAGTTTGCAGCTCTAATCTAGTCTTCGATTCCTGCTGAGATTGTGCCTTTGGCCCATAGCCTGCTCTAATGTGGGCAGCGCTGACTCCTCCTCCCGGAGGCTGTAACCCCTGTCTCTTTCTCTCCCATTCTAGTTGTGTTTTCTAACATCAAAGAAGATTTTTGACTTTCTGGGGCCAGTTCTGAGACACAAAGAAGAGATAGACACTTGTAGAAACGTAAAAACATGACAAAGAGCAATGGAGAAGAGCCCAGGATGGGAGGCAGGATGGAGAGGTTCCAGCAAGGAGTCCGCAAGCGCACGCTTTTGGCAAAGAAGAAAGTGCAGAGCATCACAAAGGAGGATGTTAAAAGTTACCTGTTTCGGAATGCTTTTGTGCTGCTCACTGTCACTGCTGTCATTGTGGGTAAGTCATTGGACCAAAAAGGAAAAAGAGAAAGAAAGAGAAAAACCCCTGTATCTTGTTTATCCGGGACATCTGGCGACCTGGGAACGTTATCAGATGGACTGGTTATAGATATTCCAAATTATAGCCCTGGTTCTCCTCTGAATTTGAAGATTTTTTTTCCCAGAAAAAAATGTCAAAAAAATGTTGATGTATATGGAGCAATATGTGGTAAACACACGAGTAACTGAAAGAAGCATCCCTAGGCCTTATGCAAATCAATTGATTGCGTGGGGGGATCAAATGTTTTCTCTTTTCATGTAGGACTAAAGGAACAATTTAATCATTAGGTATGAGGTTAGGTTAAGTAATAAAAACAAGCAAACATCCTAGAGTTGACCAAAATCTAATTATTACACAATGTCACTTTTACTTAAAAATAATTTATATAATTACACCCAAAGTGAAATCAGATCCTTAATAGTAATTACATTCTAATTGGTGTTGGCTCGGAGGTGAGCATCAACACTAAACATATATGCCTAATACTACTTGTTTGCACTTTTGCACCCAGCAGCTGGGAAAGGTAAATTAGGGAAAAAGTTAACAAGCATGTCTTTCATTCCTGGCCTCTCAAGAGCGTGCCATGACCAGCTGTATCTCTTTTGAAACATTTCAGTCCCCTAGTCATTTAGCAGAGTTGACAGCAATCTGTACTAATAAAGCATTGTTTTGTTTGGTTTGTAGTATTGAAGTTTTAGTTTCCGACTTATGAGTGGCACTAATTGGCATTAATCTTACCTTAAAATATAGCTGAAAAAGTTTATTTGGAATTTTTTGCCAAACCAATATATAAATCCTTATGTTGGCACACCTGCAAGCCAATACCAGGTTGTTAAAAAAAAAAAAAAAAAAAAAAAACTCAAATTTCTACTAATTGACTACCTACCAAAAAGGCATTTATGTACAGTTTTAATATCTGCCTTGGAGTTAGCCAAAATCTCTATCTGCTATAAAAGGTAGTGACTTAATATGCATTTAAAAACCCTGTAACATCCAAGCATAATAACTTTCCCAAGAATAAGATTCATGAAGTGTAGATAAACAGAAAAATCACAGGAAAGTGTGGTTTGTCATGAGACTTTCAATACATTCCACATCATTATCTTTGACTTCTGTTAGTAATTGTTGCTTGATGAGTGTTCAGTTGTAGAGATGCTCAAGGAGAGCATGTTCTGGTTCACCCACAGAAGTGATGAATTTCTTTAGTTTAGATTCTCAGGGTGGAATGTACTCCTGGAAGAGGTGTTTCAGTAGTGTTGTTACCCTGGAACTCAATGCAAGATGCACCACCCTGACCTCATTTTTTGCTCCGAATTACATTCATTGCCAAGCTAAGCAATAACTATGGAATACTCACAGAACATGTTTGTATAGTATTTTCCCAAACACTTTCTAGGTGTTTCGTATGTCTTAGCTTACTTAATGCTCAGACAAGCCTAGGAAGTGAGAGGGTAGGTATAGTTACTATGATCTTCCTCATTTTGTATATGAAACTGATCATGGAGTAATCAAACAACTTGCCCAAAATCACAAAGCTAGTCAGTGCGAGAACAGGAAATCAAACCCAGTCCAGTACACATAGCTGACTAGTTGACATATTGTGAGAGATGCCAGGAAGAGAAACAATTCTACATGTGATAGAAGTCAGGTAACAAGCAGTGAGGTGCGTTCATATGGCTTTGCCATTTTACTGTTTGATTTACTCAGTTAAACTGAGCAGAAAACTGACAGTTCTTCTACAGTTAAATTACAACTCTTAACATTCATTCAACAAATGTCCATTTTTTAAAATCCTAAATGCAGAGTAATATAGCTCTTTGATCATAAAGTGTGTATTAAAAAAAAACCACAAATGCCTCGTGAAAGTGGTGTTCTAAACACCAGAAGAGTTAAATCTCTAAGACAGAAATACTTCCATTTAAAAATAGAGGAATGGAAAGTAAAGAAACCTGAACACGGAAGGCAAGCAGCTAGAAAAGGAAGTTCTTAAATACAAAGAAATATCTCTAATAAAAGGAAGAAAATGCCAGGCCTTAAGGGTTCATTTTCTCCAGGAGTTCTGGGATCACTTCCTAGCCCAGGGAAGCCTTTCCTCCAATTTGTGAGAATTGCAAGAGTTGGCCAAGCTGGGGTAGATAAGTTGGCCGGATGCCCATGTGGTTGGCTTTACCAATGGAAACTGAGGAGTTAGAAGCAACAAGAGGCATCAACAAAGAAACACATAAAAAGAGCTCATTGACAGTCAGGGAGACCACCAAGTCTACACCAAAGACTTAAAATAACAAATAGACAACTTAGTAACAAACAGATTTAGGAGAGAAGGAATAACCCTTTAGTTATCTGTTGGTGTGCCTTACATTGAAGACTGAAGGGACACAAATGGTTCATTTAAACACTGGGTTCCATATCTACGTCAGCCCTAAACCAAACAAGAAAAAGTACGCCTGGACATAAACTCTTTATTTGCTACAGCATAACAATAAAAGACAGGAAAGATGCTAGGAATAGGAAATAGGAATTTTCTCAAAATATAGGAAGAACTATAGGTCCTACTTAGTTTTCAAATTCCTAGGCTTTGAATTCTCAGTAAAATGTACTGGGAAAACCTGTGTATTTGGGTGATCATGTTTATGTTGTTGTTGTTCAACCTGTTTGTTCAGTCTTTTTAAAAATGAATGTACACTTAATATATGTAGAAAAAAACTAGGGAAGTATAAAGGAGTACAGACATCCGAATCCATAATTCAGAATAAAGCAGACAATTATACTTCAGTATCAATGAATCTGTACACAGAACCACTGTGCAGTTTAATTTTACTTCAAAAGTGATGTCTCTAGTGTCATTTCTAAGCAAGGTTGATATCTGAATGCACTTTGCTATGACAAAAACTTGTGAAGAAGGCATGTTAGAATCCTGGTAGAAGGCAACACCAAACTGCCAATCGCGTTAGAGGAATTTTTTTGGGTAATGTGTCTTCCATGGCTGTAGCAGATGTCTGTCTGACAGAAAGAGAGAGAGAGAAAGAGAGAGAGAGAAGAAAGAAAGAGGAAAGACAGAATAGTGGGCACTTTTTCTTCCTTGAAAATACCTTCTTGTTTCAAACAAGTTGTGTTAGAATGACCTCGAATATCTTGTTGAAAGAATGAGAAAGTCCTTTGTCATGTTCACGTCAGACAACACATGCTTTTCCAAGTCCAGGAGATCATTGGACAATAGAAATAAAACCTAAGGCAAAGAATTATGAAGAAATGAGTCATAAAACCAGCTGGGGGAGTCGGGTAATAGAATAGAGTCAGTGGTAGTTTTACCTGCTGGGGTTTGAGGGTACAGTAATAGCATCTTTCCATGCCCTTGGTCTTGCCATCTACACACACTCAACTTTGCATTTGAGTTGCCCTTTACGTGTGTTTGAGACGAATCAAGTATTTCTCGGGAGGAAACAGACCAACAACATTTTTTATGAAACACTTCCTCCATTCTCTAATACACTTTGGTGATAAATTTATGTATCTTTTTATTTGAGACAGGATCTCACTGTGTAGCCCAGGCTGGCCCTGAACTCATTATGTAGCCCAGGCTGGCCTTGGACTCAGCATTCGACCTGCCTCCCCAGGTGTGTGCCACCGCGCCCAGCTTTATATAATGCTGGGGAATCGAACCCAGGGCCTTTTGCCACTGTGCCATTTCTCAAACCTTATGGTGATAAATTTAAATTGTAGTAAAATATAGTGCAGTCCTATAGTGTTGTAAAGAACCAGTTCCTATGCATATCTCTTGGGAGAGGAACTGGCTATCTGGGAGATAAGGGGATGGAATATTACTTTCCTCTGAATAAGTCTTAGTATATTTTTGTCTCCTTTATATATATTCTATTATTTCTACTATACCCATAAGTTAAATTACTTATTTTTTTTTTAAATCCAGGCAGGTATGGTGGCACATGCCTGGAATCTCACCTCAGCATTTAGAAGAGTGAAGCAGAAAGACCATGAGTTTAAGACTAAACTACAAAGCAAAACCTATCCCAAAAACAAACAAATATCCAATTTAACAAATATGAAATGTTGTGTATCTGGCCCTGTATTATGCATGGCAATTCCTTGCTCTCAGGTCGTTTACATGGCAAGCCAGATGAAGGGTAAGAAGGGAGAGGACATCCACAGTCAGGAGTGGTAATAGAGAAGTTACAGTGAGCTCCAAACTTAAAAAAAATCCTATCATCCCATCACACATACTGTTTTATGTAATATGTGGCATCTTTCTTTTTTCTAAAATTATTTTTATTATGTATTTGTGATACATAATACTTACATTCAACTTACATTCATTACAATTCAGAGAATTGGAGCATGTTATATGATATCTCTCCTTGCTAGTACTTTATACTCATTAGGAACTGTAGGTGGTTTTTTGTTTTTGTTTTGTTTTTTTTTTAAGCAAGAAGAGGTTTACTGAGAAAGTAAAGTTCTAGAGGAAAGGTGGGGGGGGGGGGAGTGCAGTGAAGGTCCCGAGGAAATAAAGGACTTGACCCCTTTATAAAATTCAGTAAATTTCAAGCAGTCTCCTGTAGAGGGGATTGTTGCACAGCACAAGCCCACTAATTACCTGAGGGCATTACCGGAAAAGAACCTAGGGTTGGGGGTAGGATAAGCTGCCTGTCTCAGCTATTTCTCCTTTATTGTTCCCAGAGGGACCAGGGCCTTGACTGGGAGCTTGACTCTGCTTCTCCCTTGATTGCCCCATCTTACTCCTGCCTTCTGTCCTACCCTATTTTCCTATCTAACATTCCCCCCTTTGAGAAGACCACCCCATTTCTATAAGAGGAGATAGTGACAGATCTGTGTGGCTGCTCATGCAGAGAGAGGGCAATGTTAGGGTCAGGGGGTCTCCTTCAGGAGCTGTCTGTCCAGTGGCCCATGGTAGAACGGTTGGTTCACATGGCTCTTCATGCGTAGCACCATCTGTAGCTTGATGGCCTCAGTTCTTACACACAGTCTTCCAAATCCTAGACAACGAGCCCCCAGAATGTTACCACTGGGGTTGCCTGATGTCTGAGTTCAGGAACTCTCAGTATGGTTAAGAATAATCAGTTGGAGTTCCCATGGAAGATTTAAAGCAAGAAAAGTTTATTGAGAAAGTCGAGAGGTCGAGCAAGGTTCTTGAATGAGGGCCCCCAAAGGTGTTACATATTTCAAAAAATATCTTGTGATGAAAAGTAGACCTGGACTATATGCTGGGTCTGTTATTTAATAACTAGGATTTTTGTTTTGAGACAGGGTCTCTTTTGATAGTCCAGGCTGGTCAATAACTCACTATGTAGCCCAGGCTGGCCTAGAGTAGTACATAGCAATCTTCCTGCTTCATCCTCTCCAGTGTAGAGATAACAGGCATGCACCACACCTGGCCTAATTTATGTAGTGCCAGGAAATCAAACCCTGGCTTTGCACTTGCTAGACAGGTGCTCTGACCACTGAGGTATGTCCCCAGCCCTATTTGTGGCATTTAATCTGTCTGAGCTTCAGTTTCCTTAGCCATTATTGCAGTTATCATACATAGTACTTGCAGAAATAGCTAACACTCATACTGTGTGCCGGGCACTCTAGTTAAGCCTCTCAGCCACCCAGGAAGGGGCCATTTTTATTACTTTCACTTTATAGATGAGGAAACTGAAGCTCAGTCACTTATACCAATGTTGATGTATATTGAGTGGAATTCAAATTCACCACTCTGGCTCCAGGTTCCTGTACCTCTGTGCTCACCAGTGGTTCCTCTCAAAGAGGTCCATCCTTGTTTTATTAGAGCAGTTAGCTAAAGGTCTGCACTGAATTCCAACAGGCAGAGTGGGAAGAAGATTTAAGTTAGGAGACCATTAGAGATTCCCTCATGCACCTGGGTAATGATGCTCCTTTGAAGGTAGAATATAGGATGATGATTGGAGGATTAAGGAGAAGAGACTGCTGAGGGGCACCCAAGTAATGAACTCAGTTAGGGACCTGATGAGTTCAAGAGGTGGAATCCAGTGGAGGAGGCTTGCAGCTCCTGGGGACTTGGAAGGCATCCTCACAATCTATAGACTGAACGGGACAGTGCTGTGTTTAGATGTTAAGTAATGATCAGTGAGTTAGATTATCCTGCTGCAGAAGTTCTGTCTTTCATACCTGAAACAGTTATCTTTCAGAAATGCCACATGCATTCTCTGCTTTGGACATTTGAGCATTATCTAGCTGAAGCGGGTTAGTTCTGCCAGAAAAGTTATTTGGTATGTCTGCTGGGCTGACCTGGCTGGTAGTGGGACCTCACTGGCCACCTGCTTGATTCAGTGGGATGGGCACAGTCTGGACCCAGATCTCATCAATACATTAGTTGAACTGCTGGAATCAAATATGGTGGACAGGTTTCCCAGCTTAGATTGATGCCTTCACAACCCTTCTGGGGGAAGCTGAGGGCAAGAGACCCTGAGGCAGTCGCTCCACTGTTGTTACCAGAGCTCTGCTGTGCCTTCACACCCTTCACGTGCCCTCTGGGAGGGAGACCTGGGAGAGAGAGAAGCAGGAGAGAAGCAAGGTAGGATGGGGAATAAGGACTAGCATCTGATTTCTGTCTGCCTCATCTTCTCCTTAAGGGGACAGAAATTAAATAGATTGTCAGGGCAGGTAATGGCATCTACCTGATACATAACTACTGCACACACAGAACTTCACCCTCTCTCCCATCTCAAAAAGCATTTCAGCGAGCAGCTCCTTGCGTGGATGTAGTCCAGTGAGGTGTAGTGGGACCCGAGCCGCCCTGGGTTCTGAGCCTGACAACTGATGTTTATGTCTCAGTTCTGGAACTGAGCCTCTGTTTCTTCATTTGCAGAATAGGATAATCATAAAAACTTGCCAAGTTTTTGGTTTCAAAACTTTTGTATCCCAGTTCTTGCATGTGCAAGCTATGTAACTTAAAATGATTTCCCCGAGTACTTGATGGGTAAAATAGCCTTATAAAACCCAGACCCCCTTGCTGTCTGCTTTGGCAAGGATCTGTAATGTACACTGGCTTGGTGATGTTGCTCGGCCAGACACCTGCAAGAGCCAGGGAGCGGGGCTGAAGAGAACGGAGGAAGAAAGACGTTTACTAGGTTTAGGATTAGGAGAACACGCTTGTATTTCCTTGGCTAGAGAAAAGAGCTGAGAGAGTTGTAGGAAGAGACTTAATAGTTGTCAAGGACTTTGTGAAGCAGAAGTGAAGGTCTCAGAGTAAGTGATACCATCATTATCTGACTTTTTCCTCTCTGTCCTCTTGAGCAGAATCAGAAAATAATCCCTGGGCAGCTGTTATCACAGCATACTACTGGAGGGAGTGCTAGGCAGGAGGTGCCTCAGGAAAACACAGAGGTGCTGAGAAAAAACCTTTTAAATATGGTATTAATAATATATTCCATTCCTTTTTTGTTTCTGCCTGCTGGGGGCCATTGGCAAGCTTGCCATCTCTGGAGTTCCTCTGGCACTTCTGTGTCTGCTGCTCATCATGTTTGGGAGTTGGAGAGAGAAGGGGTACTGGAACTTTGAGAGAAGTGTTGCTGGTTTCCAAGAGAATTGGTTGAGGTTACTTGGATACAGGGAGTTTGGAGGCTTGATGTTATTTTAAGATTATTATCCCTGGATTTTAATTCACTTTGTTTTTCTTCCTACTAATTTAGATATTAAGAAAGCTTGAAATGTTGAGAGAACTTTGAAATTGAGCAGGCAATGTCAAATTTCTCTTTCAAGTAGGTAATAAAATAAGCAAGTATGTTTAGAAAAAAAATATTTGGCAATAATACCTTCCATTTTGTGGTGTCTCAGTTTCCAAAGTGCTTTCCCATTGTGCTCTCTGTGGCAGCGTGAGCCCTTGGGCCACCACCCATCTTCTGGTTCCTATCCCAATGTCTAGAATGCAGCTGAGAAGCACTGAGAGCCCCAAGCTCCTTGTTAACAGGCTCTGCTCTGCCGTCCGCAAATCCACTTCATAATTTAAGATAAATCTCTAGGCCTTAAATTTCCTGATCACTCAAGTAAGTTTAGCCTAATATCCACTTCCAACTCAAATTATAGTAAGTCCTGTTTGCCTTCCGCTAAAGCATCAGGACACATGGGATCATATATGCCGTTTTCTTTCCAGTGTATGACATTGTACCGTTGTAAGATCTTTCTCCTAGGCTGATGTTTCAACTTAATTCGAGCTGGTCTCTCCACTCTAACAAGCAGCACTTGCTCCCCGCTGCCCTCTCAAGGACCATCACCTCCTGGCCTGGATCTGATGATAAATGCTTCCTACCAGCTTTGGAGGGTGCAGGAGGAAGACACCTCTGCCAAAGGCTTGCCTGCTCGTCTTCCATAAAGTGGAGAGAACAGAGCAAGTGTTGGTTTTTGCACCCATATAAACAAGACTGTGATGTGCCTACACTGTGTGGAGGAGGGAACCAGAGTTTAAGCGCCATCTTTTCCCAGTTGTACATTCCATGTGTTAAAGGTTTTCATATTTATGGGACACTGGGATACTACCACTTATGAAGTATTTGGTCTGGCAGCTGAGTGAGCTGCATCTTTGCCTTGAGGTGAGGAAATATCCAGACTACATCAGGGCACCAAGTTTAACAATCACTGAGTATATGAATTACTAGTTTTGTGTCATTCTTCAGTGCCGTCAGAACTTTCACATTGCTGTGCCCAGTCAAGAGCTCTGCTCCTCAGAGACAATATCTCAGGCCAGGAAAGTGTGTAAGTCACCTTGTACAGGATAAGAGTCCTTCATTTCAGATGTGGAAGCCACTGAAGACCAGAAAAGCAATATCAAGAGGAAGAAAACCACATTCATGTAAAATATAATTTTTAATTTCAGTCTTAAAAGTTGAAATGTAAAAAATTATTTGTATGTGAGAGAGATACTCAAAAAGTTTTGAAACCAAAGTAAGAATTAAGCCCAAGAAAGGTTTCGATAAGATAAGCCCCAGGTGAATTAAGATAAGGGAGGGGCACTCTCTTTTACTCTCTTTTCTCCTTTGTGTAAACTATCAAAGACTTGGAGATAAGTAGGAGCTGCAGGCTGAAAGGCACCATTAGGTTTTGAATTTCAAGACTGAGTTCCTGTCTCCAGAGATGGTAACTCCATTCTTTTTGTCCCCCTAATAGACTTCTATAGTTCTCCAACAATGAGTCCAGGCCACCAATCACCACAGCTTCCAAGAGCTGTTAGTGAGTGAACCTTGAAAAATGAGTCTCATTTTTTCTTAATAGATATGGACAATTCCCGCCTTTCTCAACCCTAGAAGGATGCCCTGCTTTTAGACGCATTGTGTCACATGAAATTCCATCTTTAAAGCAAGAAAAACAAACACCCTAGAAATATATTTGCCTCACGGGATGCTCACTTATGTCTTCAGTTTCTCAATGAATGTGAAAGTAAAGGACTAAGGAAATTACAAGCATATATAGAGATTGCCTAGAACTAAAGCCAGTATCGCTTTTATTTATCTTTGTTTTAGATTTGCTTTCTTGTTGTCGTCATTTGTTTATATAGCACTGGGGATTGAGCCCAGGATCTTCACACTGAGCTCCATCCCAGGCAATTTTATTTATTTTATTTTGAGACAAGGTTTTGGGGAGTTACCATGCATGTCTGGGCTCAAAGTTGAGATCTTTCTGCTTTAGCCTCCCAAGGTACTAGGATTATAGATGTGTACCACTCATCCTGACATAGATTTGCTTTTTTAAGGCAAATGAAGTAGTCCTGTAAGTAAAGCTGAGATTCAGTAAAAATTTCAGAGCTTGTCATATTCTGGCTTTGCCATGCTTTCTATGAATGAGGAAAGAGTGTGTCATTTTTGCACAGTTTTGTGAGCACACCTTACCTGTACTCTATAACAGGTTGAAGCAGATGTGAACTTTCACCATCTGAGTTCAAAGAATTTCAGATTCACTTCCTTGTCTCCAAAAAAAAAAAAAAAAGAGTAGTTGGTCAGAAAGTGATCCGTACATTGTAGATGAAGCATAACTAGGGACTTTTCTCCCCAAGTCCTCTTTAAAGGAAGTTTGAGGAGGAACCAACAGAGACTGAAAATGACTTATTAAAAGAATCCTGCATACAGCAGAAATGAGGCCAAACATGGTGGCACATGTCTGTGTATATTCCAAGTGTGGGAGGCTGAGGCAGGAGGATAGCTGAGTCTGAGATCAGCCTGAGCTACATAGAGAGTTCAGGGTCAGCTAGAATTACAGAGACCCTGACTCAAAAAAAGAAATAAAAGAAAAAGGATATAAAAAAATAATTGAAACTGAGCATGGTGGCACATGTCTGTAATCCTAGCATTCAGGAGGCTGAGGCAGGAGGATTGCTGTGTGTTCAAGGCCAGCCTGGGCTACATAGTGAATTCAGGACCAGCCTGGATTGTAGAATGAGACCCTGTCTCAAAAAGAAAGAAAGAAAGAAAGAAAGAAAGAAAGAAAGAAAGAAAGAAAGAAAGAAAGAAAGAAGAAATAAATAAGATAAAGAAGTCAAACTTTATTTTGCTTAGTTACCTTACTTATTCACTAAACAAACGTACATAGTCCAAAATCAGAAAATAGTCTAAAAATGCCCCAGTGATGTGGTTTACCTGGATAACTTTTTTGCCTGGAACACCCTTAGAGTACTTTTTGAGTAAATCAAACTCCAGCAGGCCGACCTCTGCTTTCCCCTTTAGCCCTGACCCTCCCAGGCAGTCTTAGGCAATGCATCCTGCCCCTTAGTGATTCCCCAGACTTCTTGTGCTGATAACCTGAAGATAGGAGCACAGAGGTTCCTCCCTGACACCAGGGCAGAAGATCATATCAGGAAATAGGAGTAAGCTTTGCTGTTTGTCCTGCACAGGGACATGTTAAATGAGGAGAGAATTGCCTCTGAAAAAACAGAGCTGGGTGGACCGGGGGCACCTTTCTGTGTGCAAGCATGTGACATGGGGCAAAAGACCCCACCAGGGCTTTGCGGTATTCTAGGTGTATTTCAATTCCATTTCTACTCATTCATAACAGTATTTTTTTTTTCCTAGAAAGGAAGGCAACAGGTCTCAATGGGCCTTGCACTTGCCGAGTGAGCACTTTGCCACTGAGCTCTATCCCAGCCTCTTACACCTTTGTTAGTATGGCCTTAGGATGACTGCACCAGGCTTTTCTCAGCACTCAGACACACAGCTGTCTCTCCGAGTCACGTGTCGGCATCTTGCCCGGCCGCCAGTCATCCAGGACTGGTTCCTCTAGTGCTGCTGGTAAAGCTAGGACGGAGCAGGTATTTTCCACCTCCAGCAACAGGAAATGTCAAAGCACAAAAGAGCGCCCCCGGCCAGGGTCCAGATGTCTGAAGGATATAGGAACAGAGGGGTGGGGGAGGGTTGGAAGGTTAATGCCAGCCAGCGTGGCTTCTCATCAGGAATACCTGGAAGCTGGGACTGGAACAGTAGACCAAGGACCAGCAGAACTGTTGGACAGGTATATCCACCATCATTCCTCGCACTCTTCTGAAAATAAACTACTAGGACTTTTTGTCCACTATGTTCATATGGCTGGCAAGAGACAGGCTTATGAAGTCTCTAAATCAGGCCAAATTGTGAATTTGAAACATCTCTCTGTAATACTAAGAACTGAACCGAGGACCTTTGCAGCTAAATTGCCCAAGTTGGACTCCAACTTAAAATTCTCCTACTTTAGCCTTGCAGAGTGTGGAGATTCCAGGCATATGCCATCGTTCCCAGCTCTTGGAAAGAAACTCTTACACACTTACAAATTGCATTCTTGCATAATATCTGTAATGGCCAAATTGATTAAGTATTTTTCATGTGTATTATCAAAGGGTTTAGAATTTGCTGTAAGAAACAAGATGAATTTACATAAAGCAGCTAATATGTATCACGCTTTTGGTTTGCATAGCTCTTTTAAACTCAGAACAGTTAGATGAAAAAATTAAAGTTCAAGAAGATTTTAGGTAACAGCTGTTCCAATCTATCTCATTTTTTTTAGATTTACAGTGAGAAAAATATAAGCTGAGCGTGGTGGCTCATACCTATAATCCCAGCACTCAGGAGACTGAGGCAGGAGGATTGCCAGGCTGGGCTACAATAGTTCAGGACCGGCCTGGACTACAGAGCAAGACCTGTCTCAAAAGAGAGAGAGAGAGTGGGTGGGTGCTGTCCAAAAAGATCACATAGTTTTAAGATACATAAAGAAGCAAATAGAAGTTTGAAAGTCCGTTCTGCCACTCATATACTACAATGTAAATGCCTTATTCTCTTTAAGCCTCTTTTCTTCATCAGTAAGATAGTGGTGTTAAATCCTAGAGATTGGATGTGAAGAGAAAAATCTTTTTACATAAAGTATCTGCTAGCCTAATATTCTGGCTGAATCAGGCCCAAAATCGCCATCGATGAGGTTTTTTTCATGCTCTATCTGTATTGTACACTCACAATCTTTCTCCTCAAAAACTTACTTAAAGAATTAAAATCAGGAGCTATTACCTCTTGTTTGTGAACCTAGAAACCTAGGCCTGTAAGAACTTGCAGATCAGCTGGGCCATGTGGCACAGGCCTGTAATTCCAGCACCCTGGAAAACTGAGGCAGAAGAATCACAAATTCAAGCCCAACCTGAGCAAAGTAGCAAGACCCTATCAAAATCAAAAATAAAAATTGGCTAGGAATGAGCTCAGTGGAAAGGTTCTGGGATCCATCTCTAATAAGAAAATATAAATACAGATCATTTAAGATCCAGTTACACAGATAATAAGAGAAATCACAGTTTTAAACTGAGGTAGTGTTGGAGTAAGCCACTATACATGCAGTGTGATGGAAAATAAGATTTTCTGGGAGGAGCACAGGGCAAACACATTCTGTATTTTAAAATTTGTGTTCCACACCACCTGAGGCCAGATACCAGTGTGTTCTGCTCATCTAAAAGACAATAGGGCTTTCTGTGTGTTCATTCAACAGTACATCAACAATACATACTATATGTCAAGAACTAAATTCTTTAGGGACTTAATATATGTCAGTGGACAAAACTGATAAAAGCGCATGGAGCTTACATTTTAATTGGCAGAAACCATAATAAGCAACAAGCATGATGAATGAGGACATTATTGTATTTTGGGAGGTGATAAGAATTATTGAACCAAATAAAGCCTGCTAAGGGAGATGCAAACTTAGGATAGATCTCATTAAATAATGAAACATAGGAACCAAGTCATAAAAGATACAGAATCTATGACTATCTGGGAGGAGTATTCTAAGCAAGGAAAGAGCCAGTGCAGGGACCATACTGTGGGATTGTGCCTGAAGTATCGGACTCGATAGGGAAGCAAGTGTCGACACAGATAAGGGTAGGGAGTAAGAAATGGATTTCTTGGTTCTGGTGAAGCCTTTAGGGGAGCTCATTAAGAGCAGCCATTGAAGGGCCTCAGGCTGTCATGCCACCAGAGATGGGGAGCCAGTAGAGACAACAGAACAGGAGCTTCCTGATCCTGATGTAGGCATTAAAAGGCTCCCTCTGAACATGATGTTGGGAATAGCTGTAGGGAAGCAAAGTAGGAGGAGGGAACCAGGTAAAAGGCTCTACAGCAACCCAGAAAAGAAGGGAGGTGATCTGTAAACCATGGAGTCTTCATTTATAAATTAGAAAAAAAGTCAAAGCTGAAAAGTCAAAAAACTTATCCAAGTCATAGGGATAGTTAAAGGCAGGGCAAGATTCTGACATCATTAATTCACCAGCCATCTGAAGAGCTTCTTCTCTATGAGCACATCTACACAGCACCACAGCAGCTTGGTAAGGAAGCCCAGAGACCTGTGGAAGCTCCATGACCTCTGAAACTGCCCTGTGTAATTCACTTATATGTCCGGGACTTTAGGCAATGGAATATGGCAGTAGATTTCCTTTTGCAACTGAGCTCCTTTGGGACAGTACTTTTTTCTGAGTATTTTGCATTGTAATAACTCACGCTGCTTTGGTCTGCCAATCTATTCTGGGCAGAGTTTATTGATACAGGAAAGTTAGGAAAATTTTACCATTTCAAACACCAGCATTTACTGAAAATTAATTTGGGTGATTTAATCTCAATTTTACTTCAAATTATACCTCATTCTGTTACTCAAATGTTTTCTAATAATGTTTTCAGTAGCTTTATGAGATGAAATATGAACTGAAGTCTTAACGTAGGTCTTTAACTTTTAACTTGTACGTGCCTGGCCTTAAAAAGCAAGACCGAGGTGTATTCTTCTTGATGCTCCAGTGAGCACAGTGTGTATTAGTTTAGAAAGTGAGATGATATTTCATCTCTCAAAACAGAGTTTGTTATGGAAATTTCTCAGGAGAACACTGAACCCCTTCTTGAGCTTTTTGGAGGAGAAACTTTCAAACAAAAATGCATCTTTGTTCATTACTTTTATCAACAGTGAATTTTGATCACCATAAACATCCAGTAAAGATATTTCCTAAGTTCTAGAAATTTTGGTGGGTTTTTCTTTTCTTTTCTTTTCTTTTCTTTTCTTTTCCTTTCTTTCTTTCTTTTTCTTTCTTTTCTTTTCTTTTCTTTTCTTTTCTTTTCTTTTCTTTTCTTTTCTTTTTTTTTTGAAACAGGCTCTCACTTTGTAGCCCAGGCTGGCCCCAAATGCAGCAATCCTTTTGCCTCAGCCTTCTGAGTGCACTACCATGCCCAACCATTTTTGTGTGGTGGTAGGGAATCAAACCCAGGGCCTTATGCATGCTAGGTAAGTGCTTTAACTACTGAGCTTCATGACCCCATCCCCTAGATATCTTGTTGAAGTCCTTAAGCAAAATACTATAAGATTATGGACCAAGAGTAAATATGAATATCATTCATGACACCTCTGTGTTGCATAATGTCATCAAGATGCAAATTTGGCAGTTTATTTTAACTCTAAAAGCCTACTAGATAAGCTGGTTGGTGGCGCAGGCCTGTAATCTGAGCACTTAGGAGGCTGAGGCAGGAGTATTGCCATGAGTCCAAGGCCAGCCTGGGCTTCATAGTGAGTTCAGGACCAGCCTGGGCTGCAGAGCAAGACCCTGTCTCAAAAAAAGAAAAAAAAAATATTTCATAGAGGAGAAAGGCAGGCCATTTTAATTAGTGAACTTTATACGAGCTTAGTTAAATCATTCCATAAAAAAGAAATTTGTTGTAGCTCTGCAGCAAGTAAGGAGACCTGTGAAATGGCTCACACTGTGTCGGGTGTCCTTGGGGACTCCTCAGGGAGATGCTGTGTTAGGACTTACGGGAATGTACCAAGTGGGAGTTAAACTGCCGAAGGCCTAGGGCCGGCAGGTTCCTTGGAAAACTGTTCTCAGGCCTTGGATATTAGGATGTGTTTGTGTTTAGAGGCATGATAAGTGTAACAGAAAGAGCACTGGCTTCTGTTTAGAATCCCCTAAGGCCAAACTTTGTAAGCTTGAGCAAGTTAACTAACATCTGAGCATCAGTGCATTCTTTTATAATAGAAATGATAGCATCTGCCTACTAAAATTAAGGGTTAAACACCATAATTAACACAGAATAAGGGCTCAGTAAGCACTCCCCTCCTCTAACGTGACCTCTTTCCTAAGAGCACAAGTGACTCACTTGGCAATTTCAAAGGTAGAAAACTGACCAAAACATAGTAACACAAATGATTCAAAATATATTTGCAGTCTACTTGCTGTCCCTATAAAAAATCTTCACTCTTCAAGGTATTTGACTTAAACTATGTTGTCTAAGTATCTGATGTTTCCTCTCTGCTTTCCTTCTATAAAGAGGCACTTTTAGAAAATGTGGTTTCTGTAAAGAAACCAACATGACCCAGAGTAGCTGAGGTCAGGGCTGCATTTCCAAGCAAGACCAGCTCGTTGATTGTAAAGAGGCACAAAAAATATCGACACTTCTCAAGACTGCCTCTCTATTAGGTACTTATTTGGCAGAGTTAAAGTTGAGAAATTAAGGAATGTTATTGATCAATCATGGCCCATCCACTGAGCTCATTCACTGTTTCCTTCTAACACTTGAGTGAACATTGCTTATTGCTTGCATTAGGTAAATTGTTGGTGTGATGTAAGAATAAGAAAGAAGGAAGTGCAACACCCAAGGACAAAAAGAGCTTGACCTGAGCCATGTCAACAGAGGCAGTAGAGTCTGTTGGCCCAAGCTCAACTTTGGGAGATGAGGTCAAGTTCACCTACAGTTTAGAAAGAAGAATCACCACTTTCACCAGTATTGGTTTATGTCCTCTTCCTAGAAGCTACATCATTAGAAGTAATCAGTTATTCATAAATAATGAATTAAATAGCTTTTTCTGGGCTAATCAGGGTCAACATGCCCTTGGAAATACTGCTTTATATGAGTAAATGCATTTGTAATAGCAATCTTAGATATGAATTTGTAAAACCAAGTTTGGTCATAAATTGGCATTTGGATGATATCAAAAATTCCTAGTAGGCTGCTATGTTCAAATTGTTCCAGATGACCAAAGTGAGTTTCTTGTTTTCAACATTGTTTGTTGCCATCAAATAACAAATGTTTGAATATATTTAAGTAATGATCGGAAAACACAGAATCAATTCCAGTACAATTATATTTAATGGAGGTAAAGCAAAATATTTGTTTGGATGTTTATTATAAGATGAAGCACTTATCTCTGTGTAGTTTGGCTTTTATATGAAAAAAGCAGGAAAGAACTAGACATAATCAAAGGCCTTTATTCTTATGCGTTATGGATGCTATATAAATTAAAAATCAAAATTAAATCTCTTAGTTCAAATTGATTTCCAAGAAGATTAAAGGTTAAATATCTTAAAACAGCAAGTACACAAAGAAAAATGAATTTGTTCTATCAAACCTGAGAGAAGAGAAAATAAAGCTAATAACTCTTGCAGAAATCACCTAATAAAGTATACAAGTATAATTTTATAAAAGTGTAACCAGGCCCAGTGTTACAGGCTTGTAATCCTAGCACATAGGAGATTGAGAGGAGAGAATCACAAGTTCAGACCCAGCCTGGGCAACTTAGCAACTTAGCAGACAGAAAGGAGACTGAGGATGTAGCTCAGAGCAAAGGCCCTGTGTTCAATTCCCAGTCCCATGAAAAAAAAAAAAACGAAAAATACGAAACACATACATTTTACAGTAATGATATAAGTAATCTAGAAAAACACGTGAAAGGTAATTTGCCTTGATTATATAAAAATACGTCAAATATATACACATACATCAGCAAACTCAAGTTATTAAAATCTATTAGAATTAGATGCTTGGAAAAAATGCAATCAGAAGAGGTGATCAACATTGAATATTAAGTGATACAAAAGGAAAGAAAACTGTAATATTTATCATATTGGCAATTTATCTTAGTTTTCTTCTAAATTACCCTTGCTTGACTCAAACATCTAAGGCTTCTGTCTCAGCCTAGGATTACATGCCTGGATAAATTTTGTTTGTGTTAATTATCTTTTTATGAAGTACTTTTCCCCTGGGGAATAAGAAAACCTCATTGTCTAGTACAGCCTGAAACAGCTAGGACAGAGGTTTGATAACATTGTGACAACCTGTTTAGAAATTGATTCCCTTTGTCTAGTCTAATACTACAACAGAAATATTTCTAAATGTGCAACAGTCTTCACATCATATGTTCTTCTCAGAAATGAAAAGTGCTAAACCACCTAAGAATTTAATGACAGAAGGAAATCCTAGTGCAATTAATAGATCTGATATTAGAAATCCTAATAGTAATATTTATGGTGGCCGTATATGAAAAAGTACTTCTTTTTTATATATATATACAGGGCATCACTCTGTAGCCCAGACTGGTCCTAAACTCTCTATGTAGCCCAGGCTGGCCTTGGACTCATGGCAAACTTCCTGCCTCAGGCTCCCAAGTGGTGGGATTACAGACGTGTACCACCATGCCCAGCTTTATGTGATGCTGGAGAATTGATCCCAAAGCCCAGAGCTTATAAGGCAACAGCTTTAACTGTGCCATTCCTCCATCCCCTGAAAAGTACATTTTGTGCTGTTTCCGTACGTGTAACAGTCTACCAGAGCATTCTAGAAGTAAACTCGCCGAAGCACTGGTTTGCACGGTGGTTAAATTCTTGGGGTCTGAATAGAAACTGCTTGGGTTTAAATCCTGTATCTGCTACTTGAGCATATTTGTTTTAAGAATTTTTAAGAATTAAAGTTGTAAAATTCTGTTTTATATTTTTCTATCAGCAAATTGGCAGTAAAATACTACCTACCCTCTGGGGTTGCTGTGAGGATTAAATTACTAACAGATAATCTGGCATACAATGAAAGCTCAGTAAGCATTAGCTAACTTCCTTTTCATTTCAGTAGTACCACCGACGTGGGCAGGCTTTTGTCCATTTCCTTGCATTTTTCAAATCAGCTTTTTACTTGTATTACTGTTACATTGAGGGGAAAGCAATAAGTGTTTCCTCAAGTTCCTGAAAACTGGATCAACTGGATTTTCTGGTCACATACACTGAAGCACGTATTAGAACACCACAATCTATAGCTAGATAATGGAAACTTCCTTGCTGCTGAGAACCTAAGAATTGAAGTTAAGAGTTGCAGTGCAGTGATGATTGCAATGAACTTTGTGTCCCATTTCATAAGAAACAAAGCCTATTTCATAAGAAATTAGGAAAACTCAGTTTCAGGACTACTTCCATCCTTTGGAAAAATTTGTGTCTTCTGAGTTTTCTTCCTTCTTCCCTTTTTTGTTGTAATGAAGTCACATGGCTTAGTAGCACAAGAAAAATTTGAAAATATTAACAATATCGGAAAAGTGATATTTTTAAACAAAGAAAGTAAATTAAGGAAAAAGAAGACAGCATGTTCACTATATTAACTTGTGAATGTATCAACAAGTATTATGAATCAAGATGTGATTGAAAAATACAGTGACTGTTTAAATGACACTTATTAAAGTAAGAGATGCATTGCCATTGATCTCCCTCAGATGACTTTCCCTATCATCAAACACATATATCCCACCATTCTTGCCACTTTCTATAGCAGTTCTGAAAGTCTTTTCATGAATGTCATTAATTGTGCTGTCATGGCCGCCTCCATGTCCTGAATGGCCTCAAAACATTTGCCTTTCATAGTCATTTGGACTTTGGAGAAGAGCCAAAAGGTGCCCAGTGCCAGATTCAGTTAGTAAGGTGGATAAGGACACAGTGTAATGTTTTTAAAAGCCTGCCTTTCTGTTGGGTGGCACCCAGCAGCACCATTCCCTATATTTTTAATCACACCTCGTAAAGATGCAAGCTAACATTCTAAAAATATATTTTGAAGTTCCAAGAATAGGAGCAAAACTAAGGAGGAAATTCTTTTCCCTTTCTCCTATTTCCCCTTTAGGTTTCAGGGGAATTTTTTAGAAGTTCTCTGTTCCTTTTGGAGCCTTCTCTTGCCAGCCATTAACAGTCTATACAGTACACTTGCCAAGGCCATGTCAAAACCATGCAGACGGGAAGAAAATATGGTATGCACACAAGGAGATGGGGATAACAGATAACAGTGTGTACATGGGTTTGTTTTTAATTGGAAAAACTAAAATCACATTATCTTTTATAAGCACGTTTGCTAGCACTTCTAACATTTGTTATTATAAAGGAAGTTCATTGTAATAAGGCCTTCCGCCCGCTCCCTGTCACCTTGTTCATGAGTGCATGATTTGTTTTGGAATTATATTCTAATTTTTAGACTGAGCCATGGTAAACTGAGTTCCACTGCATTCAAGTGAGGTAAAGAAATTTTTCATTTGCCCAGACCTGACCCATTTTTCCATAAGTTCTCCTTGAAGCCTTGGATCCAGCTAAACTCTTCCAGATGATAGCTGCAAAGACAGGTACCCCTTGTGCTCCCAAAGCTGCCCAGATATTTTGCTGATTGAATAAATTTACTCTTGTCAGACAGACATGGGTAATTACCAGCCAACAACAATTCACTCATTTTTCTAGGACTGTTGCTTTAATTTTTAAAAGTTTTAATTTTTCTTCTTTCTTTTCCCCATCAGGTACAATACTTGGATTTGCCCTTCGACCCTACAAATTGAGCTACCGAGAAGTCAAGTACTTCTCTTTTCCTGGGGAGCTTTTGATGAGGATGTTACAGATGTTGGTGTTACCACTTATCATCTCCAGTCTCGTCACAGGTACCATATGGCAGCTTTTGGTGGTTTTTAAAGTGTGCTTTTTGCAGATGATTGCTTAGAAAAGTAAATACTTTAGGTCTCTGCTGGATGCATGCTTTGTTCTAGAAAAAAAAAAAGTCCCTTCAAACTGATGGAAAGGAGGCTTTAGTAATTGCATGAATGATTATTATAACTCTGTATTTTGCCAATCACAAAAGGAAATGGATTTAAACAGCTGCGTAATCTGGTCTGCCTCACCATGAACGAGGTGCCCTGCTAGACACCACACGACCAGCCTTCTCTGACCACAGTGATGTAGTTGACAACAGCGTACAACAGGTCTGTTTTCTCACCCTCTTATCCCACCCAGATAACATCTGGTTGGACAGCCTATTAGCTATTGATGCAAGAATGCTTGTTCTCAGAGCCACCAGGACTTGAGCGGGAACCTTCTTGGAAGCCTCATCAAGAGGTAATGCCCACAACACAACTCACCAACTCTGCTGCCACCAACACTTTTTCTTTTCCTGGTGTACCTGCATGATTTCATTTCCTCCTCCAGTTGCCCTTCTTCACCCTTGTTGTCCGCGTGCTGGTGGGAGAATGGGGAGGGGGTAGGAGATTTCCCTGGCGGATGTTTTGTCCACTGACACTTGGATTTTTACCCAGTGGAAGCTTTGCAATGTAGGGATTTTGTTTTCTATCCCAGTGAGACAATAGTTTACTACTGCATGGAAAAAGTTAAAAAGTCATTTGTGTATGTGATTGACAAACACAAATGGAGCCAAGAAATTTCAGAAAAAAATGTTACTATACGTTCCTTCCTGCCCACTCTTCTCTTTCCCCACAGCACATCTCTGACTCGGAGAAGGAATTTCCATAGACACTGGCCCAGCAAGATGATTTCTGGGTTTGTAGCTAAAGCCCAGAACTCAGGTATTATAGACCCTGTCCTTTTTTCACCTGTGGCTCATTGTCCTCTCCTTGGGCAGGCTGCGTCACTTCTATGGGAGCTGTCTTGAGCATCCTTCCCCCTCCTTGCCAGGGAGTTCTCAAAAATGTTTATAATGTCCTTACAAGATCTCTGTAACAAGAACTTCACAGGACAACTCGAAGGTCATTCTGACGATTGCGTGCCTCCGAGGACTGGCCATAACTTGGCCAAAACTGGGTTAGATTTTTCCTCAGTGCCTTACAGGTCTCTGTTGGCTTTCACTGGTACAAGGCCATGAACACGTAATCCACAAGCTTGAATTGCCTTTAAAGTATCTTGGAGGATGAATTGCTCTTAAAACAGTTTTTGTGACTGGTTGATTTTGGGAACTTTTTGTGAAATTGTGCTGGTTCATTGTTGACTAGAAGTACTCATAGTAGCTGCAATACCATTCTGTTCACAGAAGTTATATTCAGTACAGACATGAGGGCACATTTTCATTTTGTGATCCATTTTCCTGGGAAACATATTACTTGCACAAAATACTATCAGATCAGAATGCACATCTGACAGTTTATTTAGAACAGTGAATTTATCTTGATTATGCCTACTGGCAAGGCATCAAAACTGAGACCTGCCACTTCCCTGGATACCAACTGGGAGGTTTCTTTATACTGTCTGTGCTATGATGGATGAATATTTAAAGATTTCTCTTTTTCTCATAATTGTACAGCCAGCCCACTGGTTACTTTATAGAAGAGGCAAGTCTTTATGTGATACAGTTCAAAAAAAAAAAAAAGTGACTTTCCTTTAGTAGCAGTCAGGATTGACTTAAAGTGAATTTACCTTAAGGTGAATTCCATGATATTTTAATTACTTAATAACTGTATTAAAGCTGGGCTTGGGGCACTATGGGAGGCTGAGACAGGAGGAATGCAAGTTCAAGCCCAACTTGGGCAACTTACCAACTTGGTGAGACCTTGTCTCAAAATCAGAACTGAAAGATGAGCTGGCTGGTGATGCAGCTCAAAGCAGAGACCCTGGGCTCAATCCCCAGTATTATTTAAAAAAAAAAAAAACTTTATAGAAAGAGTGAGATTGTTGGTTGAGAAATGTTGCAGGAAAAAAAATACTGTGTTGCAATCTCTTCATGTAGGAAGAATTGCCAATTTTTACGATATTGCTATTAAAAAAAGAAGTTTAAAGATACAAATAACCAACATAGAATGAACTTTTACAGTGTACCCTAATTGTGAATTGGGAGTACTGCCGTGTAGGACCAGTAAGGGAGTTTAGTTGTTATTAAGACACAGAGCCTGATGGGCTTAATTTAGCTTTGCCGAAGATCTTTTTAAGATGTTAGTAATTTTCAAGTTATAAAGTAATTTAGATGTTTCCAATCAATTATGGTACATGATTGGTTCAGTAAGAATTTCCTTCGTGGTTTTGAGTACAGTGATTCTAAACCAGTGGGGATAGGGGTAACGGAGTGGGAATGAAGAGGAGGGGAACTTTTGCAAATTACACAGACCCTTGAAGTATCTCCATGTGTGCTGGAAGATGTTACTGGGGAATAGGTTGCTTAGGGAGAAGACAAAGTAAAGCTTCATTATTCTTGAATGGAAAAGCAGTCTGAAATGCTCGTAGTTGTCAAGGAGTAGCATACACATGAAGCTGCCCTTTCAGGCTACTTTTTATCTTCCCACTTTGATAGAGTCATGGATACAGAGAAATATTTCTCTTTCACAGACAAAAGAAGAAACAGGGACAAGTGTGATGATGAGTGGGGAGTGATTGTAGTGAAGAATAATGTAAGCAAAAGGGAAGCAGGGAGATTTGGGGGATCTGAAAGGACTAGTCATCTCCAGCCAGTTGTTGTCCAGTATCCACAAGGGCCAAGTCTTCCCATTTTTCAGGAGAATTTAGTTATCCAAGTTTTTAAGAAATCCTCCGTATTTTTAAATGTTAAAACAACTCACACTTAATCTTAGCCCAAAGACCAAAAAGGGATAACATTTTACAAAATGAAACACTGTGAGCCAAGCAGAGATTATCTTCCTGCCCGATCCAACCCTTGGGCTACTAAAATGGGAACTCAGGTTTAGATTTCAGTGCCATTAATAAATTATGAGAAATACACTGCCAAGCTCATGTGTGCATCAGGGTGTCGCTGGGTTTCTTACGTTGCCTAACTCAACCATTGGCAGCCCCGTGCCAAATCTTAACTCATACTGGTGGAATTAGCTACTGAATACCATGTTACTGCTGGCTACACAGCTATTGCGAAGGCCGTCCTCTCTGTCTTCTGGGTCTGACCACTTTGTGTAGCTCCAGTTCTGACATTTTCTGTACCAGATAAGAATTTTATAGTATGAACTTGGGCATCACAGTTTCATAGACAATGTTTTCCTGGGAAAAGTGCCTCACAGACTTCATACTCCTAAGTTCAGTTGTCTTGTGGTCTCTCCAGCCAGAAGTTAAATCTCGTAGAATTATTATTGCATTTTTGGATTAGGCATTTTATTTTGGTGGTAGATTCAAGTAAACACATTATATATTTAATTGTTTTAAAGTCACATTTAGGGTTTTGTTTGTTTCTGCGTTTTGGGTGGGGGAGTTGTTTTTGTTTCTGGTTTTGTTTTAGTTTTTGATTTTTGCAGTGCTGGGTGTCAAACTAAGACCTGGTATATGCCAAGCAAGCCCTCTACTACTGAGCTTTATCCTCAACCCTTAAAGTCACATTTAAACTCTGCAAAGTTTAAGTTAGATTTTTATACTTGAAATGCCTGATATGTGAGTTATGGCTCCACACCCCCTGAAAGTCTTGTTCCCCTCATACTGAGTTGAAATCCCAGTCTTTCCAAACATCCCCAGTGTGTGTTATCATTCCAGAAGCTGCCAGGGAGAAGCTGGGAGAAAGCCTGATGGCTACATTTGTACTCAAGTACCTTTTTTTTTTTTTTTTTTTGTGCAACAAGAATGAGCCTGTGTCAACTCATCACACAATAAAACGCTTTGGCACCAGTTTCTATTGATTTGGTCAGGATCGACAGCCAAAGTAGATGCCAGAAATATGAGTTGGTTTGGATGAATTAGCATTGTGCACATTCACTGGATAGTAATTAAGTAGAATATCTGGTTGTGTTGTGTGGACATGAGGATTGTTTCCTGCTTAGTTCTCAGTCTTCTATGAAAACCAAAGCTTTTGTTCGCTCTCATTCTAAGTGTGTGGTCTTCACAAATCTCGAACTCCAGAAGAAATCTTTGGTATCACCCTCACTTGCTAAAAGGTGGGTAGCTTTAGGCATAGGGTCTGGTTGTAGAGTGGGGAGTTAGGAATGAGAAAGGGAACACTGAGAGTTACGGAAAAAAGCTGCAGCCAGGTAGAGGCCTGTGGGAAGGGTCACGGGGGAAGAATGTGAAAGAATGACGTTCATCTTGTGACCTTATTTCATCCCTCCCTTGGTTTACAGCCGTTTCCTGTATCCGGCACCAAGCTAAATTCTGCAGATACCTGAATCTCTACAATATGTGCTCAGTGGGAAGGGGGGAACCTCTCAAAGTCTTTTCACTTATACAATGCATATAAATAAAGTCTCATTCTAATTCCATTGGTTCTCTGTCTTCCCAACAAGACACAATTTTGAATATTTTTTTTTTGAGGTAGGGTCTCACTCTGCAGCCCAGGCTGGTCCTAAACTCAGTATGGAGCCCAGGCTGTCCTTGAACTCACGGTAATCCTCCTGTCTCAGCGTCCCCAGTGCTGGGATTACAGGCGTGTGCCACCACACCCAGCTTATGTGGTTCTGGGGAATGGAACTTGAGTGCTTAGTGGTTGACTTAGTGCTTGCTAGGCAAGTGCTTTAACTATTGAGCCATTACTCCAGCCCCCACAATTTTGATTTTTTAAAGAACATTATCCCAAATCTTATTTTCACAAAGTCACAGCATCTCTAGCCCAAAGTTAACTAGTCATGAATTTTCCAAGGCAAATATCTTCCCTGTTGTCATTTACTCAAATATTTTTATAAGTTAACCTGTGTTTCTTAACAATACTTCAAATCATTATCACAAAAAATGAAGCCACCTATCCCTTTTGAGAGAAATAATAATTATAGTACTATAAAATTCTAAATTGATACAGTTGCCTGACAAAGGCTCTGAAAGCTTGCGGACCCTTCATGCTCCATTCTCTGATTTAAAAAAAGTGGGGGGGAGACTAGAGGAATAGCTCAGCAGTTAAATGCTTGCCTAGCAAGCCCAAGGCCCTGGGTTCAATTCCCCAGCACCACGTAAGCCAGGAATGGTGGCACATGCCTGTAATCCCAGTACTGGAGAGGCTCTGGCAGGAGGAGTGCTGTGTGTTCAAGGCAGCCTGGGCTACATAGTGAGTTCAGGATCAGTCTGAACTGCAGAGTGAGGGTAGGGGGAGGGACAAAAGGAGAGTGGGAAAGTCCTTGTCACCTTGACAAGATAATGTAGGTGCACAAAATGCTCAACTTCATTGTAAACCTTAGATTTTGCGCTTATGCATATCAATAAAATGGGGGGAGGAAGGAAGGAACGAAAGAAGGAAGGAAGGAAGGAAGGAAGGAAAAGGGATTAGCAGGTGCTGACAAGGCATTGAATATACCTTATTGATATAAGGCTTTGTCTTTCCTATAATCCACAGAGTTGAAAAGAATGACTCTCTTACCATGTGATTTAATAGGAACTGAGGAAGAGTATTATACTACCAAAACCATTATATTCACTCCACTATGGAAAACATTGATATAATCCAACTATCCCTGCATTTACTCTTTCAAATTATTGCCCACTTCTCACCTGAATATTTCCAATGACAGGATATCTTTGGAACCCATTCGTCTTTGGAAAACTAAAAATTCTTTTTTTGTGTGTCAAAAGTAAAAACAGCCATATCTTGCTGGTAATCTACTATGTGACAAGTTCTGTAATATGTCATATATTATATAGGCAGCCTCCTTTCAGATCTCTATACCAGGATCTGGGAGCATAACTCAGGAGTTAAAAGCACTTGCCTAGCAAGCCCAAGGCCCTAGTTTGAATCCCCCAGTACCACATCATTGTGGTGGTGCTGGTTAGGGTAACACACACCTGTAATCACTGCATTAGGGATGCTGAGGCAGGAGGATTGCTCTGAGTGTGAGGCCATCTTGGGCAAATAGTGAGTTCAGGATAAGCCTGGACCACAGAGCCAGACCCTATCTAAACAAACAAACAAACAAAAACCCTGCAGATATATAGACCAGTGAATTCAGTAGCATGTGGAATTTCATAATAGTTGAAAGCACCAAGCTGGAATCACCACCCAAGGGCACTTTTACTTCAGAAAATAATGAAAGTGAAAGCAATGAACATCGTACCTGAAATACGGTCCTTTGGCTCCTGAGAAATAATTTTGTCATTTCATGTAATGCAAGAGGTCAAAAGATTAAGCTATACACTTCCTAATTCTTGAGCATTGTAAAAGATTTGTTAAAGACTTACAAAAAATGGCAGCCAAAATCACCTAAGTGGGATTTAATATTTTAAATTTCTAGGCCTAAGGACAAAAAAAGAACTTTTGATTCTCACACCTTTGATTCTATACTGACATATCTCTTGGGCTAAAACGTATCTGTAGTGAGTAGGGAAAGGCTTCTTCGGCTTCCCTTTTCTTCCCTGTACAATGGAGGTGTCAGTGGTACCAGTGCCGTGGAGTTAGCATGAAGATTTACACCTTGCACATAGTGTGTGCTCAGCTAATGGCTGCTGTTGGCAGTAGCAGTAGTGACAGCAGGAGTTGCCCTCTCGCATTACTTACCATCCAAATGAACATTCAAGAGAAAAAAAAGAACTTGAGTTCAAGGGCACATAATTAATCTCCAGATTCCATAAGTTTCATTTGTTTATGATTCTTGCAGCAACCATTTTCCTATAAAGATAACTTAAATAAACCATAAATTTAATCCACTAACAACATTGGGAGTTAGAGAAAAATTCTTCCTCATCGACGGATTGGACTAGTTCCTGCTTGCCATATGGGATTTCATTTCATTCATAGCTGCTACAGAATTCTAAATACTACCATGGGTTATACAAATGGCTGGTCTCCCCTGAGAAACTCAGCCCCATGTGTGGCACGTTCGGTTCCTCAGGGCAGTGAATTCCACACACTGCTCATGCACTAAGGGGAGTTTTTCTGGTTCACCAGAATTGAAGGCAAACTAAGTCTGTCTCAACACTCAGATGTACCTGTCGGTGACTGGAAGTAAGACAAGACTGTAAAGAAGATTGAGCCCAGGCTGGTCCTGCATGTGGTTTCTCTAGGGCTGCTCACAGACAGTGGGAAGAACTCATTTTAAAAAAACTAATTACCTGGATTTTTTTTTTCCATCATGTAGAAAGGAAATCTAGGGATTCAAATGTGTGTTTGTTCTTTTCTCATTGAGCTACATGCCCAGCTCCAAATGCTGGCCCACTTCATGGATTTCAGTTTGCTGAGGTAGACAAAGTCATCTTAAGTCTGACCATCCCAGGAGGGGAAAAAAAAAACTATGCTTCCATTAAAAATAACTTCATTCATTAAGCATTTGCTGATGCTTTGTATGGGCCAGGTGCATTTCTAAGACTTAAGGATAAGGACAGGTGGAAAGGACATACCTTCCTGTTCTACGGGAGTTCGTCATCTGGTTCATGGAGATTGACTCCTGATTGTAGCATAGTATCCATAGTAATGGTGACAGGACAAGTTGGAGAGGAACCAGAGTGGGGAAGGAAGAATGCAGCTGTCTCTTTTTTCACTGCTTCCCCAATATTCAAGCTTCCTTGAGAGGAACTAACTCTGAGCAGGGAAAAGGGAGATTTTTTTGTGTGTGTGTGTTTTATACCTGTGTCTTTCACCATTAAATGCAATAAGCCAGGCATGGGATCCTTTGAGTTTCCCATCGTGACAACTGTGGCTTCACAGGTGAGAAACAGGAAAGAGAGTTGCTGCATGTGGCAACCAGAGAAACTGTTCCTTTCAGAAGAAGACGGAAGGCTGCCGAGATCGTGCTTCTTTTCCCCCAGCAGGGGACCCCCTCTCCAGCTCCCTAGAAGGAGCTTTCCTGCTCACCTGGTCATTACATTTCTAGGTGGTTTAAACTGTGGAACTGAAACTTCTCTTTGAAGTCCACCTGTTGGTCCTAATGTGCCATATGGAGCAGGAAGAGAGGACAGCTTTTCAGATGGTTTCAGGAGCCGACCTGTGTCTCCTGGGCACTTGAGCCCCAGGTGAGTGCCTGGTGCTTTTTAGGTTCTGGCTCCGTAGGCCCTCCACTGGCCCATCTGCCTCCCATTCCCCACTGTGTTCCCAGAACAGCCCTGATGTTCCTGCTCCCGTGTGACTTTGAAAGGACAGTGATCTGGACCCAGTCTTCCATTAACATGGGCTATTCCCCGCTGCACCAAAGCAACTAAATTTCACAGAATTGAATGTTGTGGGGAGATTTTGTGGTAAAAGTAAAAATAGTTCACAGTCAAAAGACCAAAAGCCACAAGTTTATGGCTGGATGGGATGCTGCTTTCCAAGGGCCTGGACCTGTGTGAAGTAGAAATTCTTATCTGTGAATTGCAGCACTTCAAGATTTGGGTCAGTTGTGGTTTGGAAGAAATTTTTAAGAAGTTGTGGGTGTGTATGTGTGTGTGTTTGGAAAAAAAATTAATACTCTGTCCTAAAAAAAATAAGATCCAGCCCCCCCCATCACTCTCTCCCCTTAACTATCAGTGTGATATTCTCCTTCAGACTACTATGAAACTTGATTCAGCTGAATGTGTTGGAAATAGATGCTTTTCTGCTGTTAATATGATACTGATTTTAGGGAAGCAGCTAGATGAATGCAGGTTTGTGCTTGAGAACTGGCAGTGTCGTGGGTGGGGCTGAGGATGAAGGCGACTTCCAAAGTGAAACACAACCTTATATACTTGTGAGTTCTAGAGTACAGTCTGAGTACAGTATGAGATAAGTAGTCTGAGTATTAAAATTGTTACATTTTATATTTTAAGAATGGTAAAATTCAAATGTTGTCTTTGGCGACACTAAGATAATTGGTAAAATCCCTTGAAATACATATATTTAACTCGTTATGTGACTTTTTGCTATATTAAAATATTCGTTTCTTCACTTTACAGTGAATAAAAATAAAATAAAATTTTAAAATAAGGACTTAGTGATGTAACTTAGTGGTAGGGTGCTTGCCTAGCATATGCAAGGCCCTGTGTTTAGTCCCCAAAGATTACAAAATACATATTTTTTACATTACAAAATAAATAAAAATGTGGCAAATAACACAACAATTTGAACCGAACTCCCTCTACCTAAAAATATTTTAATTGACATATTTCATTACATGCTTTTTACCACAATTCAAAATTAACAAATAAATACACCAGGTATACTATTTTCATGTCCATTCTTTTAAAGGGAGTAATTTAAATGGTTATTTGCTAATCAGTCTGACATATACTCTAACTAGAGTTCTTACACAAGGCTTCCAAGGCACATTATTCACTGCTTGCAGTAAGCTAGCATCTCTCCATCCTGAGTTTTACTTTGGATAATCCAGATGTGAGTTCCTGGGGTAGGTATATCTCCATATGAGGCATTCCTTGGCCTCCCCCATCTTTGCCCTGAGGAGATGGTTAGAGGTCAGGGTGGAGGTCAGGAAGACCCAGCCTGCTGCAGGAGGACCTCTGGATCACACACTCGATTGAGCTCGTGCTAAGGAATGTGGATACTGATGAGGCTGCAGTGTGACACAGATCTCACTGAAGTAAGACAGGCTGCCTGGTATAGCTCAATTTACAGTGACCCCATTGCTAAAGGTCTTATTTAGGTCCTTTACAACAGTATTGAAATCTATATCCATTATAGTGCTTTATAGTGTGTGGCATAATTCCAGGTCAGTTATCTTTGATTCAGAAAGAGAGTATTTGCACTTGAGTATCTACAAGATAAGGCCCCTCAACTTGTGTTCATTTAGTATCATTATCATCTCCTTTTGGAAGCACTAGTAAGACTGCAAACTGAAGTCTGAAACTCATCTTGCTATTGTTAAGGAAGACTTCCACTGCCATTTGACCATCAGTAAAGAAAGGCCAATTAACTGGATGGGGTGGCACACATTGATAATCTCAGCACTCAGGAGGCTGAGGCAGGAGGATTGCCATGAGATTGAGCTGGGCTACACAGAGTTCAGGAGCAGCCTGGACTACAGAGCAAGACTCTGCCTCAAAAAAAGAAAGAAAGAAAGAAAGAAAAAGAAAAAGGAAAGACCAAAGTGATACCAGAAAAGCTTCCTAAGCAGACCATTCTCAATCATTTGGGGGATTGCTTTATTCAGCTTCCCTGGCATTCTTGAGTTTTCAGCAGAAAATTTACTTGATAAATCAGTTTATTGTAATTCACATTATTGCTCAGTTTCATTCCTGGGTACAACAGCTCAAGCATCTTCTCTCTTTGACTCCAACTACCTTCTTTAGATTTGTGGGTAGAATCATCCCTTTGAGTTCTTGGGGGCTTAGTCCTTAGTCCTTAGTCCTTAGTCCTTGAATACCAAAAATGTTCAGATGCTCAAGTCCTTTATATAAAATGGTATATCATTTATATATAACCTACACACATTCTCCCAAATACTTTGAAGCATTTCCAAATTTCTTAGAATTTTTTAAAAAAAATATTCTCTATTTTAACTGAATTCATACATGTGGGACTCACAGATACAGAAGTCAGATCATAATGTATACATTAAATGTTCCTTTGTCCTCATTGGAAAAAAATGGCCAGAAGACTCTTTAGTGGAAGCTAAATTCAAACCATGGAATAATATTTCACGAACAAAAACTGTTGATAAAGGAAGACTAAAGATGGTTGAGTCTTTTGAAGTTTATGTCAAAGAGGACATGATTGTCTTCCTCCAAAACTTCCACTGGTGCAATTTTTGGAAATAGGATAAAATATTCATTGAACAAAGGACATACTGGAATGTTAGCGCTGAAGGAGTATTTCATGGAATATCTTAGATAGTAAGCGCTGGCGTTTTTCACTAATGATTAGTTTCCTCTGTTTATTTTGCTTTTTTGGATTATTTTTGCAGTGTTGAAATCCACCCGAGGGATGTCATAAATTGCAAACCCTCAGAAAAGTAAACAACACATATCATACTTTTTGGAAAGCTAGATGTTTGGCATTGTTCCATGCTATGCCCACTGTGGCCAGACAAACCACACTATGGCATGCATGTTGGCATTGTTCTTTGACCTCACGATTTAGTTTTGGAGGCTCAGCACCAAGGTCTCACAGAGCCTGTCTCCAGTCTGATTAAACTTCACTGCCAATCTCCTCAGCATGTGCCACAAAGATGTGGCGCTCTGAGAGCTTTTGTTCACATCGGTAATTATGATTTCCTTTAGGGGAACATAGGATTGTTCCAAAGGAAAACACTTTGCATTGTCATATGTGTGGTTTCTCAGAGAAAATTCCCCCATGTGTTTCCTAAGTCTGAAATTTTTCTGTTTCAATAGTATCCCCAAAAAGTGTTGAAAAGGACATTTCTGAGAGAAAGAGTACTTGAGATTTTCCAAGTACAAGTTGTTCCTGCCTCAGTGGAATACAAAGAGTGTGATGTAAGGGAAACAGAGCTGGTGGCAGAATTCAGAAGTGCAGGGTGTTTACCCGACATTAATTGTGCTACTGGGTATAAAGGCCGGGATGGGACTGGTTTCGTGGGATGTTTCTGATTGAAATCATCTCTAGTCCAAACCCCTAATGTCATTAGCCAAGTTATTTCTACTGTAATAAAATACAGTTCTCCCATGACACCATGTTATAAAATACATTTTCATTTGTTTTTCTCTAATTACCCTCCTGAAAATGTGTAGCATTTAGTTCCAAGCAAGTCTAATTCAATCATTTTCCTCTTAAAATACTCTTCAGCCCCTGCAAGTTCTCAACAAACACTCACTATTGACCAGTTTCTATTTTCAGCCACATACCATTCAAAATGCAGCTATCAAAAGGAGCTGAATGAAATAATTTAACTCTTTCCAATGTGCAAACAGCAAAATTAGCAGCCACAAATTTCACTGGAGCAAAATATACTTGATCCTTCTCAATAAACATTTTCACTTTTGCTGTTTAATCAAGATAACGCTCAAATTTAATTTTCATTTCTGGTAAATGGAGTATTACCATCAACCTTCAACCTTATTCCAAATGTTCAGAAGAGAAGTTTGAGAGACCAAAAGGGTCAGTGCAGATTTCATCATTTTTACTTTGGTACATTATTTCTGCACCCGTCCGTCAACACTAAAAAGCACTCATAAAAATTAAAATAGAATCTGATTTCCCCATGGGTAGGAATTTTTGTCAGAACCAAATTTTGGTCAGGTTTTGACAAAAGACATTTTCTTAGTGAATATCCAGACTGCAGGGATTATTTTATTTTACAGCTGAAGTCAGTTTTTGAGACTAGGCTCGACTGCCGCAGCTGCTAGACTTCAAAGCAGGTCACTGCAGTATCGCAGTTTACTGCAGAACTGTGTCGCTTTCTTTGTTTCTTAGTTTGAGTTTATCCTAACATTTATCTGGAGGAGACTTAAGATCAGCTCCAAGTTGGTAGTGAGCATTTTGAAGTCCTATTACTTACCTATTATTTCCTCTAGAATTAGAGAGTGAGAAACACCCTATGTGTCACTTAGATATTTCATTCAATTAAAGCATTAATTAACATCTAGCTTACTATTTAGTCTGTACTTCCCTCTTTTTTTCGTGGGTGCCAACCACACAGATTTGCAATAAATAGCAGTTTATTCTTCTAAACACTTTTCCATTAAGGTTTTTGTTTGTTCTTTATTTTGGCAATATTTGGATTTGAACCCACAGCTTTCCCATGGAGCACAATCTTAGCTGTACCCCTCACCCTTTTTTTTTTTTTTTTTATTTTAGACAGTGTCTGAGTCACTAAAATGCCTGAGTGAGGCTTGAGCTTGTGAGCATCCCACTTGAGCCTCCCAGAGTCCTTAGAATGGACACATAACACTAGGCTAAGTTGTTTGTCTGTTTGATGCATTGCCTCCATGTTAAAAGGCAACGAAAAAGAAAAGTTTTTGTCTTCAATTGCTGTACCGTCTGCAGGACCTTCTGCAACCTTGTGATTCGCTTTTGGGGTCTCAGTGCCAGAGGCTCCTCTCCAAGTATAAGCTGCGTGACGGCAGGGAGTCCAAAAATTCAGTTTAGAAACTTCTCAAGGAAATTTGAGATTTGTGTCAGGAAACCTAGTGATTACTGTAATTTGGAACACCGTCCTTAATTTGAACCTACAAAATCTGCCATTTCAGCCCCATAGTCAGACCTTTGTACAACCACCACTACTCCCCCCCCCCCCATGTGTGTCTAAACCACATGCCCCTCCCCACTCTGCAGAGTCATCTGAGAGCTTGGCTTTTACAACCTCTGGTTTCCCTTAGAAAGTATTTATGGCATCGGTGGACTTTACTCATAATCAAAGCATTCCTGTAGGGCAACTTCTATCTTTCTTATGACACCCAAGTACTGATATCAACTTCCATATGCATAGATTGTACAAATCTACATCCAAAACATGCAGCTTCATTGGGAGTGAAATTGGATAAGAATTTTTTTTTTCAGTTCTGAGCAGGTTCAGAGTGTAACAGATCTTTAGAGATAGTAATTTCCATCATTTTTCCCTCCAGTCACTTACATAGAAGCAGAAAGTGTGGAACTTCGGTCTGTCATGACTCTTGCTGCATTATTGACCTTACTTCATATGTTACCAAGATTTCAATAGAAGAAGAAAAAATATGAGAACAAAAATAATTCAAGAAAACTACCAATGTACTTTTTATGCTACATACAATGAGCATTCCTGGCTGCACAATGCAGTTATTATATTCTTTATGTCTAATTGTAAAAGTCACAAAGTTATCTGATTGGACAAATTTATCTGATTGGCTCATCAGCAAAAGATTCTCTGAGGAAAAAAAAGAACCATCAGCATAAATTCCCACCCTTAAGATTCCCAAAGAAGAGAACAATCCTGTCTTCTCTTGCATGATGAATCTAAGATGAAAAAAAAAAAAGCATAAAGACCAAGGCTGTAGGCTTTCTATAACTTGCTATTTATCTGTTTAAAAGGAAGGTATTTCTGTATTTTCAGGAGCTTTGTTCCAATGTATTTGTTCTAAAATAATTTCTGACTGCATTGAAAAGATAAGGTATAGTTTATTTTGGCAAAATATCCCAAAGATGAATGTACATCTGTGGTTCTCAAAATTTTTTCAGTTCCAACACACTTAAGGGATAAAAATCATCCATCTTTTCAGTAATTAAAATAGTTAATACAGCCTCTAGTTTTGTTTTTATTGTTGGTGTGAGGGGAGCAGATGGAACTATGTCAACTTACATGATTTTCCTCATTTTTATTAGTGTATATTGCAATACACAGTGGTTACATTGAGCGTATTTTGGGCACATATACATTGTGTCAACATTACAATCCTTTTGTCCCTTCCTCACCTCCCCCAACCCCCCTTTGCCACTATCACACCCATTTGGTTCTATAAAATGCCTGCATTCTGAATTTCTCATGCTCTGTTTAACCCTCTGAGTTTCACTAACTTCACTGAGCATAATAGTGGTAAGTTGTGCCCATTTACCTACAAAATCCTCAAGTTCATTTGTCTTTATGAAAGAGTAGTACACCATTGTGTACATATACCACAATTTTTGTATGCATTTGATGAATATTTTGGCATCTTCCACAATTTAGCTATAATTACTTGTGCTGCTGTAAACGTGGGTATACAGGTATCTCTAATATACAATTTTGGGGGAAGATACCAAGAAGAGATATTACTGGGTCAAGTGGAATATTTATTTTCATCCTTTAGAGGAATCTCCATACTGCTTTCCATAGTGGTTGTACCAGTTTACAGACCTACCAGAAACATAAAAGGATTCCTTTTTCCTACAACTTCGCTAGCGTTGACTGCTGTTCAACTTCTTGATATATGTTGTCACTAAGATGGTATCTTAGTGATGTTTTGATTTGCATTTTTCTCATGGCTAAGGATGCCGAACATCTTTTCATGTATTTTCTGGCAATTTGAACTTATTTGTCTGAGAATTGTCTATCATTTCAGTTGCCCATTTTTAAAATCAGATCTTTGATTTGAAGGTTCTGTTTCTCTTCAGTTCGTTGTATGTTCTAGTCAGTAACCTCCTGTCCCAAGGTGTGGGTGGTAAATATTTTTTTCCCATTCTGTTGGTTCTCTCTTCCCTCTGTTGATAGTTTCCTTTTCCATGAAGAAACTTTTTAATTTAATGTAGTCCCATTTGTTAATTCTGGGGACAATTTTTTCTTTCAATTTCTTAGTAGGACATTAGGTGTCCTATTAAGAAAGTCCTTGCCTACACCTACATCTTCTAGATTTTTGCCTCCTTTTCTAAACTCAAAAGATTATTCTGATACCACGTTACTCATCTCTTCCTGTCTTTAACACTTGAGTGAAAAGTGCCTTCTCAGTTAAAAATCTTTGTGTGAGTTTTCCAGGAATCATAAATTTTAAGATATTCCATCATGGATTCTTTCAGTGCAGTTAAAATGTAACACAAGCTTTTAGAAACACTGGTTTCACTTTTAGGAATATATTGCTAAATAAATGTAAAAACTGAGTTTGAGGATGTATATCCTCAATGTAATGTAAAAGGGGATTAAATGTTGGGTATACTTACCTACTGTCCTTACCTTGACTGCTAATTGAAATTAGGATGGAAATCTTTTCTTTTAAATACAGAATTGAGCCTAAAGGCTCCATAGGCTGAGGGAAAGGATCCCCCAAAAGAAGATTCTTTCTCTAAATATAACCATAATACTCATTTATCACATTTTTAGAAATTAATGATAGCTGGGTGTGGTGATACATACCTGTAATCCCAGCACTCTGGGAGGCTAAGGCAGAAGGATCACAAATTCAAAGGCAGCTATACCAACTTGGCAATTCAGTGAGACCCTGTCTCAAAAATACAAAAATTAAAAAAGAGATAGAAATTTAAGCTCAGTAAAAAGGCTCTGAGTTCAATTCCCAGTACCAATATAATAAATAAATAAATAAATGTCTTATTATTGACCTGTCCATTTTCAAAATTTCCATTTCTTTTCATTTTTACAATTTATTGGTTTAAGTCAATCCACCTTCATACGTTAAATGTGACCATATCTTAATTTGTAGATATTAGCAATCTCTCTCTCCCTCCCGCCCTCCCTCCCTCTCTATCATTCACCTATCTCTGTCTCTGTCATTTCTCTCTTTCCCACCCTTTTCTTTTGTAATTTGTTTGGAGAGAGACTAATTCTTTTCTCATATAAGATTGATTTTCCTCAATCTCAACTTTCATTTAGCATCTTCTGTCTCCCAGATCACTGTCATGAGATTAATGAAGATTCTTACATTGGGAAGTGGTAGAACTATAGCTTGAAAGAGGCATTGAAGAACCCAAGGGACCAAAGCTTTTAGGAGCTGGGAAAGTCACTTAGCCAAAGAGCATTGAATTTGACAGACTTTGATAATGCATAATTACTTTCTTATACCAACAAAATTTTTTTTCTGATTTCAGGATAGCAAAGCCCTATCAGAAAAGCAACCTGGTGTGAATTGTTTGTAGACTAAGCTAATAGACACAGTACAAACTGCAAAATTCTGCTAAAAAAAATAAGGACCCCTTCATTCCTTTCAAGTTACTTAAATGTAGTTCTGGAAAAAAGAGCATAAACATGGAAGAAAGCTCAGGTCCTTTAGCTTTAGAAAAGAAGAATGGAAGTACTATTGAAAAGTTCTTTTTTTTTAATCAAAGAAAATGCAGAATGTAGGAGCTCAGCCAGAAACTGGCTTCTCCTTTGATTTCTTCTCCCTTTCCCAGGCCTGTTGTCACTTCCTCCTCAACCTCCTTGACCTCTGACAATGGCCACCCTGTCCTTCATTCTAGTCCAGGTGACGTCACATTGACCCTAATCTAATAAAACTTTTTGTCTAATTTCCCTGCTTTCTTTCCCCCAACACACTTCTTCAGGTCTGTCCTTAACCTGCTTACTGTTTTTTAGTTTCTTACACAAAGATGGTACAATTGTTCTAAAATTCAACTCTGAAATCATTCCCCACATTGTCTTTGGAATGTAGGCCAAACTTCTGAGCACACTTGACCTTGCTCTTGCTTCTGGTATACCGTCTCTCTTCTCTCCCTCCTCCCCACTCCTCCTTCCCTCCCCATGTCTTCCTGAGCTCTCCCCAGTGTCTTCACTTAAAACCCCCCCTTATATCAGGTCTTACCTCCCACTTCCTATAGGAAATCTTTTCTATGCTTGCAATATAATTAGGCAACCCTATTGTGAGTCTTCACTTCAGTTGTGTCATGGAAAATGGGGGCCATTTTGTTCAACACTCCATTTCTGGCAGCAGTCATTTTTTGAGATTCCAGAGAGTTTCAAGTGACTTTTTTGTAAGTGCTGTGAGAGTCTCCAGTTTCATTTTTTAAAGTGTTATATATTGCATAACATTTTTGGAGCGTTATTGTAGGAGGGAAGAAAAATCAAAGCTCCAGAGTTTGAAACCATTGCAGGGCTTCCTTGAGCAGGATTAGACAGAAGAGACATTTGGACCCTTGACTTACAGAAATATTGTACCCAACTGCTAGCTTATGCAGTTGGTTTTTTCTTCTTTTAAAACAAGTAAAGGGAGTTTTGCTCTGTTTTTCCTGGAAAGAACCACAGATTGAGTCTTTCATTTAATATTTGGTGAAATGCCTACAAAAGCCATGGCATGGAGTTCTGCCCTAAGACGTGGGTATATGTTTGCCTGCCGTTGAAAACAGCGAGCATTACAAGTGGATTTTTGCTTGCCAGCTAGTTCACTTTCCTAACAAGCATTTTTGGATGTGAGGAAAGATTTATTATGGCACCTGAGCTCCATTTGGTTTGGGTGTGCTCACTCTCTCTTGCATTCTCTCTCTCTCTCTCTCTCTCTCACACACACACACACACACACACACACACACACACACACCATTCACTCTGCCTCAGTACTTAACATTATCTGTCTTCAGAGTTGGAAATTGAATTTACACAGAATAGATGGCTCCTGTTAACTTTCAAGGGGAGAGAATACATCCCTCCCTTCCCTGAAATTGAGTACAACAGCTTAAAAATAGAACAATGTGTGTTTGGTGTGTCTTTTTATCCCCTGAATCAATAACAGGTATATAGTTACGGACACAAAGAGCTAGATTCATGTCTTCTGTAGGCCTCCAGAGAATTCTCAGAGTTACCCAAAGAGCAAGAACTGGGCCTAAAATGTTTAATAAAAAGAAAGTAATCCAATACAGCTATGTATTAGAAACATTGCTGGGTCATGTGATTTTCTTCTTCCTTGCTGGGTCTAGCATGCAGATTGAACAGGGGAAGGGAAGTTTACCAGGAATGATTCCTGAGCAGTCGTAGACACGCATGCTTTCTGGGCCACAAAATAAAGCTCCTATCTCTAAAGATGGAATGGTAGAAATTGACATGGCTGCTGTAAGTTGCAGGCTGTGTAGTAGTTGGGGTATGGGCATACAAGGTGGAATGCTGCCCCTGGAAGTTATGGAGACAGCTTGGCAAGCCCCAGCTGAGATGCCACACCGGTTTGCTGGTTTGCTTTCTGATGAATTTTCCAAGATGTACTCCTTCACTTTGTTTCATGACCTCTTCCCATGTGCTCTGTGGTGGATTCTTTGCCCATTTTGCAGCATGCGCGATCCGTGATGCCGTTACTTAATGTGAGTGTTCGCACGTAAATTGGCAGTGTGAACACAGCAGCCCCTGCTGACACGCGTCCCTGGGCAGCTACTCGCAGCTCCTTCGTGTTCCCTCCCTGCAGAGACGGTTTGTAATAGATGTGAACAGATGCTAGGTGTTTGGCAACACAATGAGGGATACAAGTTTCCCAAAGTTGGATTATTCATGTCTCATAATTGGAATTTCAACAGCCTTTACGCTTTTAGTGTGTTCCAGTGTTCACATAAGTACTTAATTTCTGGCTCCACAATTACCTGTCATCAGTTCTCCTGACCTATTTATTGGTTCTGACACACCACTTCCAGGTTCTTGGCTCTCATCTGACTCTGGTAAACGTGCATGAGCAGATCTGATTTGGCACCAACATTGCTCTTTCTTTTTGGATGAGGCTTTCCAGTTGCTTGACAGTATGACCAGAATTCCCACTTAAAGATTGTTTGCGTCTCCCCAGCTCCCCTCCCCCAGCAACTCTCCTTCTGCCACACGGGGTCTCTTTCTCAGCCCTGCCCACACACTGTCCCATATGAGGAGATGCTGTGCTTCCCAGGACCTTGGAGAGAGAACACTAGTCTAGATTTCTACCTATAGCTTCTGTACGTGGCATACAGTAAATGCTCATAAGAATAATGAAAACGTTAGGACTTTCTTCTTCATCAACCTACCTTGAGAAGACTTTGAATTCTCCACTGCAGGGGATCTCTGCCCATCCAGGGCTGTTTGGGATGTACTGAAGATTGTTTGGGTGCACGGAAAATCCAGCGTGAGTTCCCGGAGGTGCCGTCTCGTCCGTGTGTCCTGCATAGGATTCCCCATTCACCTCACTTCTTTACAACATTTATATCCCTATTTGACATGTTTTACCTTTCTGCCCACTTGAAAGCCATTCCACGAGCATCTGCGAGGCATTCCCAAGTGCCATGCTTCCGTAAGATGTGACTGCACTGCTCAGAGGCATGACCTGTGCCATTTCCCTATTTTCCCATCAGACCTTGTGAGGCTCTGTGTGCACTGGAAGTGCTGTGAATAGACCTTGTGGCATCTGCCATACATGTTTAGGCTTTGTTGCCTTCCTTGTCATCGTTGCACTGGTGCTTTGAGTCATGCGCAGTAGCTGCTGTCTGCCGAGGTTGTTAATTCGCTCAATATTAAGCTCCTCTGGTTAGCTGTGGGAGGTGCTGGCAAAGGAAGCCATCCAGCCGTTAACCCCAGAGTCCGGGCCCTGGGTTTCCCTCCCCTGACCAGAAGTGAGACTTTTGCCTCTGAAAGGTGACCTGGGGGCCGATTGAGGGGTGCCGAGAACACTTAGGATGTCTGTGCGTGTTTATAATCATTTCTGTATGGTGTTAAAGAACACAAACTTAAAAGTTACCAGAGTAGTTTCACTACCAGTCTCAGTACTGGCTCATTTATGAGGTGGAAATAATAATAGTGATAATAATTTTTGAAAAGCTGTACATGCCTTGGGAAGAACCTGGAGGTGAGCTCGGTGCAGATCATGGCTGTGATTGTGACTTTCTTAAACCAGTGGCACTAGACTAATGTCAGTGAGGACTGCTTGTTTGAGACTTCACTGTGCAGTAAGTGTCAGCTTCATGGCCCTTGTGGCTTCCTTGCTGGGGAGTATCAGGTGTAAGACCAGCTCGCGTCCTTGCCTAGGAGGATTGTTTCCCTGGTTGTGGCTAGGTCCTTTGGCATTCTGATTGACAGCGTCTGGTACTGTCACAGGAGCCAATTTCAGAGTTCATGTGGCATGTTAAGTTACTTCAGCCTGTCAGCTGACTTGCTGCCACCTGAATCTGGCTCACTACAGCTCATAAATGTTTCTGAATGAGAAACAACTTCTGGGCACTCAAAGTAAACAAGCAAAGTCATTGCATTTTTTACAGTAGTTTTTTGTTTGTTTGTTTTGAAACTACTTTGACAATAAATCATGTAACTTTCCAAGATTGGGGAAATTTCATTTATGATCTGCATAGCCAGTTTCAAGTTGGTTGGTAAAAACAGACCTTTAAACCACTTTACATGAACAAAAGCCGTGAGGCTTTGTCCCTGTGCCTAGTGCTACCGCTAACTAATGTGTTTTCATACATCACTGGGCCTCTTGGCTTCCTTGGCCTCCCTTGCCAAACTGGAAAGGACTTCGCCATGACTAGCTCCAGTTTTAGGCATTTAATTTTGGCTTTTTGATGACAGACTTGGTTGCAAAGGGTGTTTCCAGATTCCCTGTAGGAATGTTCGCTAAGCCAAGTTTCTGTTGCACTGAAAGTGAGTGCAAGCCTAGGGATGTAGCTTAGTGGTGGAGCACTCCCCACCTGGAGGTCTGGGTTACACCCCCTGCATCAATAATAATAAACAAACAAATAAATAAATGGAAGCTAAAGGCAGTGCTATATTGTATACTTAGTCTGGGGCACAGCCTAGCTCCTTATTAATTAGCCAGATATGCTAATGTGTAGTTTACATCTGAAGCTACAAATGTTTGAGAACAGGGATACGACAGCTCACGTAGAGTGCAATTCTATGAGTTGTATTTAAATTTTACCTGCCAACCTGCCATATTGCTAATAGTAATAATTATAAGCAACATGCTATTGAACACACCTACTTACTGAGGTTTTTTAGAAAAAAAATCATTTCCTAAAGTTACAAAGTCAGTCTTTGAGTGTTTTCACAAAAAACAATTTATAGTTCCATGTACTATAAGTAGTCTTTTTATATTTAAAAAAATATTCCCTGTAGTAAGGTTTTGGCTGTTGGATTTCTGATAAATTTGTATTGATTAGCCGGAACATTTTGAGCCTTCCCTAATACTTTAACAGTAAAATAGGTCCTGATAAAATAGCAGAGTTGGGGCTGAAGGAAGGGCATAGCAGTTAAAGTGTTTGCCTTGAAAGCGCAAGGCCCTGGATTTGATTCTCCGGCACTACATAAAGCCAGGCATGGTGGTATGTGCCTATAATCCCAGCATTCAGGAGACTAAAGCAAGCAGATTGTCCTGAGTCCAAGGCCAGACTGGGCTCCATAGTGAGGTCAGGACCAGCCTGGGCTACAGAGCAAGACTCCGTCTCAAAATAAGTAAGTAAATAAATAAATAAAGCTAACTGGATTTGAAACTGGCTGAACATTCAGAGCTGGGAAGTGTTTCAGGCTTTGTGTCAGCCTGTAAAGGCACCCAGAGAAGTAACCTGATGTACTTTTCAAAAAACCCTGTTTTGTTCCATACGTTTACCAACAACTCAGACACATGGAAAGCATTTACTCATGTTTTGTGTGACAGGAGGCCTAAAAGGACAGCTTTCACTCCGTGTGCCTGTGATGGCAGTCAACATGACCTCAGTGGGCTGCAAGCCTGGACGGAACCAGTGAGATGAGGTTAAGCAGGGAATAAATGCACACTACTGCCTGTAGATTCAAAAGGCAGTTGCGCAGTTTCAGGATGGAAAGCAACTGAGCTTGGCAGCAGTTTGTGTGACTGAAAGCTTAATGTGACCCAGCAGTAGGAAGTGGTGGCTAAAATAGAGCGATTATAGTCGTGCACTTCCTCAGGAGAAATATTAATAGTACACTGTACTCTTCCCTGACCACACTGCACGAGGAGTGATTTGTTCAGCTCGAAGCACATTCAGGAGAGACTTTAGCAAAGCAGAGCAGCTTCTACGGGGGTGTTGACTCCAATCCAGAGTACATTTATTAGACTCGTGTTTTGGGCAGACAATGTACTAGCCAGTGCAGGCAGTGGATGTGAAGAGCCGTTACCAGTCCTAGCCTAAAGGAGTTGAAAATTTAAGTTGAGAGCCTGGCAGGTTTGCACACGTCTATAATACAAAGCCAACTCTGAAGCCAAGAAGCGCGAAGAATGTGCTATGGAATTCAAGGGCCAAACTAGCAGTTAGGATTTCTGCAGGAAGCGAGGACACAAGCAAAGGAAGCCTGGGAAGTGAAGACACAGAAACAGGAAAGCTCAAGGCCCGTCTGGGAGTGCGGAGCTCTCTAGTGCGAGCAGGAGATGAAGCTGGGAAAACAAAGTTTGGCCCAGAGCGCGACAGCATTGAGTTGGAACGGTGAGCAGCACTGCCCCTTGGGGATCATCTGGAAATCGTGACACAAGAGGACCATCGGAGAAAGGATGCATATTTAGTCTAGAGAAAAAGAGACTAAAGTGTCCCAAGCACATGTGATCGCAACGTGTTCTTGATTCCTTCCTGAAATGACAAAAATTTATCTCAGGGTAGACGAGTTATAAGTAAGCAGATTTCTGGTTTATTACTTAAAGCAGTGTTTTTGTTTTTGTGTTATTTTTTTAAATCAAAGCTGCCCTGGTGCAGGGGTTCCTGTGCTCTGACAGTAGCCACTTGTCATAATTGCCTTACTTTAACAATATGTGCACCATTTATTTTACTATGACATACAGTATTCTTTCAGGTATCAACTTAAACATTTTTTGGCACAGTTTCCTATCAGGTAATTCCAATTCAAATCAATGATTGATAAAAGCCTAGGTAGAGCATTTATTTAGCAAATAATCTCTCAAGTAGTGACAGTTTGAATGATCGAAGAGAAGGAAAGACTTGAGTTCCAGTGCCACCTGAGCTGTGTGATCCTGAACAAGTGTGTTAGCCTCCCTGTTTCCTCGTTTGTAGATGATGAGTGATCATTGTTAGTCTCCCCCTCAGAGGGTTGATGGGAAGATTACAAGAGATGAAGCATTTGGCACAGTGCCTGACAGTATCAGCTTTGATTTTACTGACTTCTCATTTTGCAGTGGAGTTCCAAGGACCCTTCAGAGATTAAAAACAAAAACAAAAAAAAAAACTTGTTTTTAAATAACACTGTCAGCTGGGTATGGTAGCATGTGTCAGTAACCGTAGCACTCCGGTGGCTGAAGAAGGAAGATCAAAAGTTAGAGGCCAGCCTGGGCCACCCAGTGATACCCAGCCTCAACTCTCTCTCTCTCTTTCTCTCTCTCTCTCTCCTCTCTCTCTCTCTCTCCTCCCTCTCTCTCTCTCTCTCTCTCTCTCTCTCTCTCTCTCTCTCTCTCTCTCTCTTTCTCTCCCTCTCAGGCAGTGGTCCCCAACCTTTTTGACAGAAGGGACTGGTTTAGTTGAAGACCTTTCTCCCAAGGACTTGGGATAGCCGGGTAGGGGAACTTGTTGCATAGTAGGTTGTTGGAGGATAGCTTGAGATGGCCAGCAGTCACAGGAGGGGTGAGGGGAGTAAATTTCCACCTCCTGTAGGACAGAGCTTCACCTGACACTCCCCTCCTCCCACAGCTCATCTAAGCTAGCAGCCTCTCACTCCAAGGCCACCAGCTGGTACCAGCACAGCCCAGGGGTCGGGGACCCCTGTAAAGGCATCACAATGTAAATTTACTTAATTTTTAAAACAACTCCATTTAGCAAGACACTGAGAGATTACTCACCTTGACTAGTCACAAATTGGTAAGTCTGGAAGCCAGCATTAGAATCAGGTAGGCTCCAGAGTCTGTGGTGACTATAACTCTTTGCTTTCTGTACCTACCGGCACATCTCCCATTTTTCTTCCTGATGCCACTCCATATCACCTACCTAGACTAATTTTATCTGTTTGATTTGTTCAGGGCAATTTGACAAAAAGGTATTTTAAAAAGTTTATCATTTGTAATAAATAGCCCTCTGTGTCTGCATAATTCATACTCACAGATTCAACCAACTGCATGCAGTCCAAAAATATTAAGAAGAAAACATTATTTCCTCTGTATTGAACACATACAGACTTTTTTCTTATTACTCTTTAAACACTGTCGTGTAACAACTAATTATATATTCTTTCCATTGTATTGGGTGTTATAAGTAGTGTAGAGATAAAAGTGAACAGGAGGATGTGCATAAGTTATATGCAGATATTCAATCATTTTATCTGAGAAGCTAGAGCATCCACAGACATGGTGTGGAAGGGCGTCCTAGAACTAGTACCCTGAGAACAGCTGTATACCAGGGGCCAAGGTATCATGTCTTTGACCAGAGTATCAACAGGGTCTTTAAAATGTTGGCTTAATGGATGAATAAATGAAAAGATTTTTAATTGGGGAAGCAATTAATAGTCACTTCAGAAGCAAGTTTCCCTTTTTAAAATTTGTTACCTTACCAACTCATTCATTATTTATGTTGGGGCCATCATAGCCCTTTGAACCATTCAGTCGACCAATGGATACATAAATTGTGGTATTTATACCCAATGGAATACTACTCGTTTATAAAGACAGTTAGGTTGGAGGTTTTTATAGGTAAATGGAGGCAACTTGAGACCATCGTGTTTAGTTCAATGGTTCGGAAGCAAAAGGTGAAATACTGAATGGTTTCTCTGAAACCCAGATCACAATTATTTCATAAAACTTAATGTGGGGAATAATGGGAACAGGAATGGAGGGGGGCCAAAAATAGAGAAGGGAAGGGAAAAAAAGAAAACCAGTGTTTTGGACACTTTTCCTTTACCATTCCTAAAAGCCTTTTATCCTGTATTTTTAAAAATAATGTCCCAACTGCCTGTCTCTTTGAAATCATTTGGTGTGAGCGTCTTTTACTCAGATGCTCTCATCTTCTGCCTGTGCTTCCAAGCACAGGTGGCTGCACCATCACCACTTGCTGTTTCTCAGTTTCATGTGAGGGACCAGTTTACCAGCCCACCACACAGCATCACTCTCAACAAAGGCTGCTGTGCCATCTTTCTTTTCCCCTCCTGGGTCTTTTAAGCCTACTCAGGATATGTGACGTTTTGATGTAAACAACTGTGGATAATTTTCTTTGGAGAATTTTTAGGAATTACTAAATATTCCTTGAAAAAAAATCAAAGTATAAAGCTGAGAAGCAAAAAGAAATTATATGGGTGGGTATTTTGGAACTAAAGGAGAACATAGAGAAACAGCTCCCAAAGAAGGAATTCTAAGTGTTGGCCACTACTTCTGAATATATCAGAAATGCTGGGCCTGGGGTGAAAATGCAGCTTTTCCTGTTCCAAGGAAAGAATGATCCCTTCCTGAGTAGGAGGTGGAGATGAGGGAAGCCAACAAACTCTAGAGTTAAGGGCAATAGTTTTCAATCTTTGAGGTGCTACAGCTTTATTGTTCCACTAGAGTGGCTGACAGAAGCAGTCCCAGCCTCAGTGTTAGCTTAGTTAGGAGTCCCACTCCTGAGCTGTTCTTTTCGGAAGCAGGGCCAGATCCAGTTGGTTTTCAACATCCATATGTTGCTTTCAACTTCTATTAGGCTTTCTTTTCAAGTCCTTTTCTTCTGTGAGGGACAGGCCTTCCGTGGGAAGAAAGGACACCCCTGGAAGTCTGACATGTTGCACAGTCCTCTTGAGACACCCTTTGGTTCACTTCGGACAAGTGGAGCCTGGCAACGGCGTTTAGTTGCAGCCATTCTGCATGCTGTCAGCCAGGAAAACCAGTCTTCATCATCTTCCTGAGACAGTCATGCAGGAAGGTCTTTTTCATAGCAGGGAACATAGTGCACAATAGAGGGCTGCTTTGGAAAGTGTAAATTACACATCCAATGGCAGGTTAAAAGTTGATTCTTTTGGGGGAAGGAAAAACAAAGGCAGAGGGAGCTGGGGCTCTAACCCTCAAAGAACTTCCTCTCATTAAATCAGAGCAATTTGTTGCTCTTTGCAGGCTCTTTCTGTTAGTGAACTCACCTCCTCTCCCCACTAATACTGACTCCCCCAGTGGGTAGCTAGTAGATGGTCCTCCCATGGAGCAAGACATGTCTCTGCAGGATAGAGGATTCTTTTCAAAGCCACCTCACAGGTATGAGCAGGAGTACTTTGGTCAGCCCATGTCCCCCACTGGCCAACACACACTTTTCTTTTTGCTCCTATTTTCTGTGGTCCTGAGTTTCTAAGTCTTGGCAGGAGGACAGTCGTTCCTTTGTACTAGGCTGTCACAATGAAGTAACCAAAGAAAGGGTCTTGGTCTGAGGCTGTCAGCTGTTACTAATCACTACTCCCTAGCTCCTCGCGGGTCCCGCTCGCCTCTCCCTCTTGCTCTGCTTAGCACACATAAAGAAGATGAATTACTCTCTGGTTTCTCTTCAAAAAAGCATATTGTGCGGCACATTCCAATACTGTGAGCAAAAGATGGGCCAATGTGAAGGGCAAACGGGTATCTAAATCACTTTGCTGTGGGTCTCGCGCCCTAGCTGGGGCCTCTGGGAAGAGAATTGCAGAGTTGCTCCCCCTTAGAGTTTCCAGCGACCTTGCCGAGTGGGAGAGGAAGTCCCTGTGGTGAGACACACCGCAACGGAACTATCACAGGACGGGGTTAGGCTGTAATGACAAAGAGCAGCGTGGAGAGCCCTCGCCATAGCCGCCATAGCCGGAGCCCCAACAGAGGGAGCCTGCACTTCAGAGGTTAAGCTGAAGGGCACGAGAAGCTTTTTAGTATCAGAGGTCATGATGGTGGAAGTTGGGCCTCAGTTTTCCTTCACTACTCCCTTTTGTGCAAGTTTATTCTCAGAGGCACCTGTTGCCAGAGAAAAGAGATTGTCGGCTTAGTTAGTCCTGTCAGACTGAGGATAAAAGTGATTTATTTGACTTTTATGCCACTAATAATATTGTCTGCTTCACTGATTTTTTTTCCACTTAATAATCTTTCAAGAGAATGTTTTTCGTTTGCTTTTCTCATTTCATTTTCCCCAGGAACACTGGAGCTCAAGGAATACTTGGTGATCAGTTTTAAGGGTCAAATTAAAAAATCACTTTGCCTGGCAGATTATACACTGTCACAAGGGGCAAATCTGTGATGGAACTTCGCTTGTCATTTCCATACAGTGTCACCTCATAAAGCTAAGTGGCGCTACTGCAGTAGCAAGTTCTGTGATGTGAGTAGCTGTAAGGGCAAGGCAGCTGGCCTGGGCAAAAACTCATGTGAAAATACTTGTGACTCAATAGACCATGAATACTACAAGATCTTTCTCCACTCTTTGTGGAGGTGATTTAATCTCTTCACTAAGAATCATCAATAAAAGTAAGTTGTCGTCTTTGTTCAACATTCTATAAAGTGACCTTTTTTTTTCCTTGGGAAAAAAAAGGTAAGATTTCTGTTCAGATGAGTTTGCCGGCTAACAGATGTGAACCTTCACTTCCTTAGCCTCCTCTAGTAAGAAGTCAGTTCGCAGTGTGGTGGGCAGCCTGAGGTCGCAGCAAGCGGAGATGCTTGGAAAAGAACACTAGAGCTCTGGCTCTTTTTTAAAGCTCCTGCTGTTAACCAAGTGAAGGTGTAGATCAGTGTTCGCAAACTTGAACTTAAAAACATAAATACCTTTCACTGTTAACCTTTTGCACACATATGTACACGGAAAGCTGAAAAAATAATTTATAGAACAATATTTAACCTTTACCACATGTGATAAACTCCATTATTTTTATTCTCTCTCTTTGAGAGAGAAAAAAGGGGGCTCGTTCTATATTCACACAACTCATTATGTAGCCCAGGCTAGCCTAGAATTTGTGACAATCCTCCTGCCTTAGCTTCCTGAGTGCAGGTGTGCTCCATCATGACCAGCTATTATATGGTGCTGGGGTATCAAACCCAGAGCCTCACAGTTCCTGCGCAAGCACTCTAATCACTGAGCTATGCCCCCAGCCCATTTAACTCTATTATCTTTCATTGATTTAGAGATATATGCATACCTATGTTTATAGCAGCACAACTAATAATAGCTAAATTATGGACAATGCCAAAATATCCACCAGTAGACTAATGGATTAAAAAATGTGGGAAGTATACACAATAGAGTACTATTCTGCCATAAAGACAGGTGGATATGAATCATTTGTAGGTAAATGGATACAGCTTGAGGCCATTACACTTAGTGAAGTGAGTCAGACTCCAGAAGATTAAATACTGCATGGTTCTCTAACATGAGAAACCTGGAATATAATTAAATAGTAGGGTCAAATAAATAAAATGTTAGAGAGGGGATGAGAAAGGCAAAAAAAAAAAAAAAAAAAAGACCTACACACTAAATTGACTTTCTGAGCTGTACAATGAAGAGTCATTTAGCCCTCACCCCTTTCTGCCATTTCCTTCTCTGCATTTATTTTTGGTTTATTCACACACTCTTCTGTTAACGTAGGCACAGATAGAGTAAGAAGGGTCAATAGTTTAGGCATGGGATAGGGAGCAGAAAGGAAGGGTGGGAGGGTCATGGCAGTAGTGTCAGTGTCAGCCAGCTTCCTTGCCTTCCTCAGCTGCCTGGGGACGCCATGCAGTGAAGGAGGTCCCAGCTCCAGAGATGAGGCTCTGATGCCTTGTCACTGTTTCTTTGCAAGGTCTGTGTCTCATTGTTCTGACACAATGAACCTCATTATTTTGAATTAATTCAGTGAAATTCAACCAAAATTGACCAATCAGAATTTCAGAGTATTTTAAACAACATTAGTACTTGTGAACTATATAGTAATCCAATCTATTTTAAGACAAATGTGTGTGGCCTGTATGCAGCACAACAGCAAGTGTTGAATGGACAAGCAAGTACTGGGTGCCATGTGCAGGCGCAGTTGCAATGGTTCTTTGGCTTCTTTCACTGAGCCTACAGCAATGAATAAAACAAATGGTGCTCTCTTGGCACTAAAATTATGGTAGAAGCAGACATAGACTGTTTGTAGCTGTCATTATCAAGGAGTTGCTTTATACAATCTTTATGTATGTTTAAACTTGCAATGTAGGTCTTACTAACCTTTCTTCTAGATGAGAAATGGAGGCTTAGAAAGGTAAAGTAATACCTCAAGACTAGGATTTTAAAATTTATCTGCTTTATTAGTAATAGTAGCAGCTAATGTGCATTGTTCACCGTGTGCCACACACCATGTGAAAGCTCCTTTATTGTGCACTTTCATTATTCACGCAGGACAGATGAGGAAACTGAGACTTAGCATGCCCACACAGTACCAGAGTCAGAGTGGAACTACACATTCTAACTTCACAACCTGCATTTTTAATCTTTTTGCCATAAATAAAATTTTCAAAGGAACATTTTTCTGAAAATATTTAAGGATGGCTTTATGATATTTGACTGTTGTCATTTAGACTAAGTTTTGATACTCCAGCCTGCTTACTAACTTCTTCAAAATTGTGATACAGTCATTCTTAACCAAGTTTGGAGCCCAGCACTTTAAGATTTGTCTTCAGTTCTAGAATCCATAGAATCATACAACTTTTCACTTCTTTACAGTACAGTCTAGTCTAGTCTATAATGGTCCCAGAAGAAATTATTGTAGTGCTTGGGGCTGGAGGAATGGCTCAGCAGTTAAAGCACTTGCGTAGCAAGTGCTATGTCACACATTAAGTACCCAAGTTCAATTCCCCAGCACCACATAAGCTGGGCGTGGTGGTGCTGTAATCCCAGCACTCGGGAGGCTGAAGCAGAAGGATTGCTGTGAGTCCAAGACTAGCCTGGGTTCCATAGTGAGTTCAAGATGAGCCTGGGCTACAGAGCAAGACCGTCTCCAAAAAAAAAAAAAAAAGAAAACGAAAAAGAAAAAAAAGAGAAAGGAAAGAAAGAAAGAAAGAAAAGAAAAAAGAAATTATCGTAGTGCAGAAAAAGATATATAGTTTTAGACAGATTTAAAGTGATGGGCTTGGTGCACATGCCCTATCTCTCCTATCTGTCCTCTGAGCTTTTTGGCCCTCTGTTCCATCCCTTTCTGGGGTGTTAGGATACCCTAAGTCCACAAATGGGCATCTGCTTTAAACATGGGGCCAATTTCTCAATATGTAAATATGAGTGTTGTATTTTCAGTCTAATTTTCCTATGAACGAAACCACAATACTTTGTATTCCCATAAATACGGTACATATCAGAGCTCATCCTGATTTCTTTGTTGTAAGTTTGCCCATCTTGAAATCCTAGGAGGGCTAAGAACAGGCGGCTTTCATTAGATGCATGTTTGAGAAGCACATTGTGAAGAAAAAATACATCTAAAATAAAATAAAAATTGAAGCAGAACAATCTTCTTGACTCAGCAGTTGCTGTCACCCCTTTCTGTTTTTCTGGGCCTGGGCCAACAGCCTTGGAAGAACAAGGAAACATCATGAGGATAAGTAGGAAGACAATTCGAAACAGAAGACTCCTTCTATAGATTTCATCTTCAAACCAGAAACAGGAATTGCTGGGGAGAAGTAGACTGAAACACATTCATTTATAAGGCATAAATTTTTCAGCAGTTGGGAAAATAAAACCCATGCAAGTGGTAGAACTGTAGAAACTCGGCACTGTTGACATTACCCTTTAATACTTGACTGACTTCATATTTCATTTATATAAGAAGTCGTATCAAATAGTATGTCAAAAGAAATCTGATTTACAGTGCAGACTTACAAAATTCCACATACATACTTATGAAGCACCTCCTCCTTCCACTACCCTCTACAAATCCCATGAATCTGGTAAATATTTGTTGTGCTAAATTGATTACCAAAAGATTATTTTCATAAAGAAGAAATTACATATTTGCTCCAAGAATTTTCTTTCCTTTTTCTTCACAGTGACTGCTGACTAAAATATCCCAGTATATAAATCAAAGTTTTAATTTTTTACATCCTAGAAAGCCTGGTGTTTAGTCTTTTTTAATGCTTAACTCATTGGTGAACTCATAATAGGTTTGCACAAATGGTTGCTTGCTTGGTGACAGGTTACGGATGAGTAGCTTTTCAGAAAGGAAAATAAAACTTCAGTGTTCGTAGCTAGCAAGAACTCATGGCCTCTACCCTCCACTAGAACACGCATGCTCGGGGCTGGTTTTCTAAAAATGGTATAGAGGTTATACTGTTAGCTTAGTTTCCTAGCTTTTCTTTCTGGTGATCCTCGTTGCCTAGCTCTAGCTTCATGTGGGTTTAGGGAACGTGGAAGAATCAGCCAGAAGCTTTCCATAATTATTTCCCTTCGTAGAATTTTTCTGAAGTCAAGTGGCTCATCTCAACGTTGAACTCAATGCAAGAATTCTAGAAAAAACTCAGCATGGGTAACAAGCAAGTGCAGTGTAGGCAGCTACTCTCTTGTAAATCAGAAGAGATAGCAGCAGGGATGATCTGGGAAGTGTGGGTCTGGGTTGTGCCACAGCCACTAGGCAACTTCCCTGTCCTCTTATTTCTTCACCTGTAAAATAGTCTCAACAGTATCTATATTATATTGTTGTCATGAAATCTAACAAATCTATACAGTCAGTTACAGGTAGAACATGATGCATGAGTCAGTAGGTCATAGAAGTTAAAATATATAAGACATGCATGTATACAAACATGTTGTCACTTGAAGAGCCATCGTGGTACTTACAACAATATATAATTTAGAATTTCTTTGGATTTGAAGAGCATCTTGAGTCTGATGGCAGTTGTCATAATAAAGAAGTCAGGATGTCTTAAATGAAATTGGTTTAGCTAAGACCCGGTCCAATGAAGGAAAAAAGACAAGTTACGATTATGATGTTTACTCTTTGCTCTGGAATATGCATCTCAAATATGAATTCAGATAAATGCAGGGTTGTGACAACACACTCTTGTAACTTCTTTTGTACCCAAGTGACTTTCTATCTCCTCATCATCCCGAGACCCTTTTCTCCTCTATTTTTAAAGTAGTGACAAGGCTCAGTGCAAACATTTAGGGCATTCCTGCCTAAGTTTCCCTTTCTGCTAAGTGATTTAGTACTTTGACCTGGCCCCAGACACTCTGACATATGTGTTTAGTCTCTGGAGTCAAGTTTAGGCTCTCATATTTCACGAGTCTGGGAAAAGAGGATGGTCACAAAGTTCAGGTGAGGGAGAGGAAGAACGGATACCCTGCTCACTTGGGGTCTTGTCTTCCAGAGCTCTTGCTTCGTTTTCCTGGTTGCACCAGTATCAAGGCCATTGTTTGTGTAACCAATTATACACATCTGTCCTGCCGTTGCCCTGGTGACAATGCATGGCCTTGTTCCTGGTGGTCTCTTTAGTTTTTCAAGCTGGAGTACTTCTGGAGCAGAGGTGAGCAAGTGATCCTGTGTGGGACATCAGCCCCCCCTTTAAAAGGACCTGCTTGGAGAATTGGTAACGAACACACACACACACACACACACACACACTCCTTAAATAAAGCAATAGCAGTTGTGGTCTTACTCGTTTTTAATGAAAAAGAGCCAATATGCTGAGCAGGATGAGGCCCCTTATTTGGTTATTCTTCTGTTTCTACTGCTTAGAAAATGCCTTTTGATGGTTTTTATCAAGTAGCTCAGAATTAGAAACATAAAATATTTTCATATCAGTGGACATTTCGAAAGGACTTTTTAAACCTATAAATGTTATTTCTTCGAATCTGAAAACCTGCAGCTGTGAGTACTGGGATAAGTTCCCGTCCCTCTGACCATAGACAGGGGAGGATGATGAAGCCTTCCCCTTGCCTCCCACCTCAGTTTCCAGTGCTGTCTTGACCACTGGGCATTCATTGTCTGAGTAGCTCTAGGTCAGGAATAGTGGGCCAGAGCATCAGACAAGAGGTGGCCGAGAGTGAAAAAGCACCACAAAATAGGAGGCAAGAGGGAAAGAAATGTGGAGGAAGAGGAAGAAAATAACATGGCCTGGTACCTCTTGGCAGACCTGCCCGACCTGCTGTGTTTACATCACAAACCAGTCAACAGGGAAAGAGCCAGACGAATTACAAGCTTCTGTGGTGACAGGTTCTGGCAGTTATGGCAGAGAGAGTGGACCCCTTTTGAGAGAAATATTTGCAAATACAAAAAAAAAAAATACGTTTTGATGTGTAATTCAGACACAGGAATGAAAGGGGTGGGGAGTAGCGAGTGCTTCAACTGACAAACGATTAGCCCATTTACAATGTATTTGATGACTAAAGTGATGCTCTCTCAATAAATGGATACTTACTTCTAGGTTTCAGGAAAGTAGACAAGCACAAAGGAGGTTAATTTCGTGGACTAGAGCCAAAGTTGCTGGCCTCCTCATTTGTGGGAGCTGCAGATGATTTTCTTAAGGGCAGAAAATTCACTAAGCTTAGTAACCTAAGATCTGAGTTTGAGTTTCCACTACTTACCTAAAACCTTAGACTTTTAATTGTTTTTACACCTACCATATAGGATGTTATTAAAAATATCGAATACTATAAGGAAACATGAAAATTATAAATGATATGATTCAAATATAAGTGAAATTACAAAAGGAAGGTCATGAATTCTATTTTCACATTCAGTTACCTTTGTATGCACATTTTTGGGCAAATTCAACAAGTCAGCTAAGAAGTATGGACACTGTTTTTAGTACATTATTCTGAATATGTTTGTGAATTTCATTACCACCTAAATATCAAACCACCACTAGATTTTGGAAAACTGTCATAGGAATAAGGCATGATTTAAATGCATTTATAGAAACACAACCTTAAATAGTAAATAAAAGTCTCATTAATTAAAATCAGATTATACAATTGGATTTTGGTGTTACCAGGGGCTGGGTTGGGAAGAGTAAAGAAAGAAAAAAGAGTGAGGAAACAGCTAATGAAATAGCAGAGCTCATGTTTTTATAAATAATTTAGCCTGTGAGAGTTCTGTGCTCTTTCCACTTGCTTCCAGATCAAGAAGCACTGAGATGTGACCAACTAGCTAGCACTATTTGGGATACCTGCAAAGCAGGACTCCTTTTGTGGGTACACATCACTTTGCATTAGGTAGAGATGAAGTGAAGAAGCATTTTTACATCTGAAAGGTATCCCAGAACCAAGGAACAAGGTAGAAAAAGACAGGATACAAGAATGAGAAAGATGCCACCAAAGTAAGTTTTTAAGTTTCACAAGATAAGATGAAATGAAATAGCTTAAGAACATTGACTTTAAATTCCAATGTTTACTTAAAATGCAAGTTGAAGATAGATCCGTAGATGATTGGAATTACAATTTAAATTTTACCTAAAACACATAAAAAAGACTCTCCCCCAAAATTATTTCATACACACACACACACACACACACACACACACACACACACACACATCTGCGCGCACACACACACACACACACACACACACCACCCACTCTCCATACCTTTAAATTTCACAGCTAGTAATAACCAAGGAAAGAAATTAATTATACTTTGAAGCCATTAGAGATAAAAGTTTATTCATCCATGTGAAATCAACTCTTGGGGCCAAAAATGGGAAACTACATGCTTATTGGCTGATGCCTAGCCATCCTGTGGCTTTTTCCCTTCACATTTTGTGGTCCTTTGTTTAAATCTGGGGCCAACTTCTCATGACATGTATTGCCTGGTGGGATAAGGGTGAAGGAGTGAAAGAGGAAATGCTGTTCCCATTGTATTCCACTGGAGGAGTCCTGGGTCTGACTTCTTGAAAAATCTCCTTCTGCTTGCCTTCACCAGGAATGGCGGCCCTAGATAGTAAGGCATCAGGGAAGATGGGGATGCGAGCTGTGGTCTATTACATGACTACCACCATCATTGCCGTGGTGATCGGCATAATCATTGTCATCATCATCCATCCTGGGAAGGGCACAAAGGAAAACATGTACAGAGAAGGCAAAATCGTCCAGGTCACTGCTGCAGATGCCTTCCTGGACTTAATCAGGTATGTCCTTGCAGGCCTGTCCTTTGGGTATGTTCTTACCGCTCAACCCCTACATTTTGGAGGGCCAGTGAAATTTTCAAAGGGATGTCTGACTAAACCAGTTTTGCCAGGGTTGAAATGAAAAGTCACATCTTAGCTGCTTCCTAACAGAAACTGAAGTGAGGATCTATTTTCTGATCTCATATGAAAGAAGTGAGAGGGGCACTAGAGCATTGAGAGCCCTGCTTTTAGGATTCAGAGTCTCCTCACCAAGTTCTCTTCATTGTGCAGTTCATTTTGGAATATGAGTGATTCTTAACTTCCCTTTTGCAAGTCTTATATTTTTTAAAATTTTGACACATGGTCTTACTCTGTAGCTCAGGCTGGTCCTGAACTCACGATGTAGCATTTGACCTCTGAAATTTCAAGCTTAAAATAACTTCCCAGATCATGATTCCTCCTCCTCCAAGTCTTCCATCTTGGATTCCTATGATGGTTTTCCCAGTCTCTTCTTTAACAAATGAGTCAGCTGAGACATAGATGAGTACTGTAAATTAACCAGCAGCATACTCCCCAGCCCAAGTGCTCCACTTATCCCACAATGAAGTCAGACACTGCTCTGGCACAATCTCTAAGGAAGAGACAAACCCTACCACATGAGCCTCAAGGACAAATTCTATGGGCCATCTCTCTCTATTGGCCACCCAACACTTGGAGAAGCTCCACTAAATCACTGTCAACTTCCCAAAAAAAATCTTTGGAAGGATTTTTTTTTCAGAACAGAATTTATAGTCCCATTGTGACTTTTGATTGAAAGAAATCAGTTCCTAGACCTATGTACAACAACCAGAATGACCACAATAAGCTACCCTATCAACAATAACATATACTTTCATTCTCAGTTTCATACTTCCTAGGAGCAGGATTTTAATGATATAATAGCTAAATGAGGAATCTCATTATCTTTCAAGAGGAGAATTGAGTTGGATTTGGGTGTTCCCTGAAAAATACAAATTACATGGGTCACAGTGATAACCTTATGGTTCATTTCAAGTCCATAAAATCCACCAAAATCTTTCTGATTTTCCATTTGCTACTTGGTTCATGCAATCTCTGTCTTAGATTAGAACCAAACAGTATTGAAGGAGCAGATTGACTATTTGGGAAATTTGTCAAGTGACTGCTACTTTCTTTCAGGAACATGTTCCCTCCAAACCTGGTGGAAGCCTGCTTTAAACAGGTAAGCATTCTGTAACAACTCATTAACCTTGGAAATTTCTTTGATAGGTCCAGTGATGTGGGACCTCCCTTGCTGTCAACACCATTTCTCCACAATAAGAGAAACTTCTTTTGCCAACCAGATGGAAAGCACCAGGGTTTCTGAGAAATCTGGGAGAAATGGCAGTGACTCTTACCTTGTATCAAAGGCTTACTAGTGACTAGACACAGTGTGTCTAGCCCAAAATGACATACTGAGTCGTTGTTATTGTTAAGAGAGCTAATCAGGAGATCCCCTTCCTCACCCTTCTCCCATGCAGATGACCACCAAGTTTAAAAAAAAAAACTCCAATATAAAGTATATTAACAGTTTCCTTTAAGCAAGATTAGAGAGATTATTTCAGTTTCTGGGTTTGATTCGAAAATTTTCTGGACTGTTATTAAAAGTCTGCTGAAGACACTCAGGATTCTGAAAGAGAACCATATCAGAAGGAATAGTGTCACTCACAGAATGTCTGCCTCATACCCAGCAGTCATGTTACATTTACTCCTTACACAAATATGATGAGTATCACCATTTCCATCACCCTGTTGAGGCCACTGACTCACAAGAATGGGGTATGTAACAGACACAAGTTCTCACAGGAATAAGCGGCAGACCCAGAATTCAGATCCATTGTGTTAATTATACATCCTGTTCACTTCTTCCTACTTCACTTGCTTTCCTAGAAAGTGACATTTAGGGCGATGAGATACCACCTAGAGGATTCTGTGAAACCTAGTTTCTTTCAGCCTCTTTATCTAAGCAGTTTTTGGCTGGCTGCCCTGTAGATGTAAATGCATTTCATTTTTAGAGGTTTAAAAATATATAAAGTTTACCCTAACCTCACTTCCCCTTTGTTACTCAGAATATGAAAAGGGAAACAGACATTCTGGATTAAATAAAAGTTCCCAACCATTTCTCCAGATGGTGTCAGTTGACCTCTGTTGTAATTCTCTAACCTTTCTGCTGAAAAGCAACCATAACAAAGCCCTGAACTTTTGGAGTGAGGCTTTACACATCTGAGCCCTCCTTTATCTTCTCCCCATCTTAAAAAAATTTTTTATTAAGTCAATTTGTAATAGGTAATGCACACACAATTGCAAAATTCAAGAAGAATCTTTTCAAAAAAAATCCTGAGATGCTAAAATCTAACTTACTCTGTTCAAAAGCAGCTGTAACCATAAATAATAAACCCCTTTGAGTTCAAGCAGCCAATCCCAACACCATGGGGCTGACTGTTCCAGTTAGTCAGCTGGCACTTGGTGATATCAAAAACGCTGATCTCCAGATATCTCAGATGGGAGAAGTGCTGACTTGTGCAGGTTTATTGTGTTTGGTTTGGGATTGCATTTACAGGATTTTGAAGGGGAAGCAAAACTCCCCAGATGTATTTGGCTTAGAGCAGAATGCAAAAAAAAAAGTTTCTGTTTTTGAGTAGCTGAAAGCTGTGACTAAGAAAAAGGGGTTAAAGGCACAGGAAAGGCTAATCAGGATGAAAATTTGCCATGAACAATCCACAGAATACGTAAGTGCTCAACAGAGTGAGGAGATTGGGGAGTTGGCTGGATGTTGTTGTTTGAAATCACAGGTGGTATCACTGTCTGCTCAGGGATGTGTCCACACTATTGACAGCCAGGTCCTTTTGGGAGTGATAGTAGTTTCTCAATGAACCAAAAAGTCTCCTGCTTACTTTAGGCAAAGAAATGGCCATGTGTTCTTCCCCGAGAAGACGTTATATCTGGTTAACATCCTTCCATTATTACCACTGGTGCTTTGCTACCATCATTATCAAAGCCAGGAATTCATTAAAGTGGCATTAAAATCATACAGAAGTGGGCTTAAGCATTTCCCTCCTGGGGCCTCTATGCAGAAGATAAGGGAGAAAGGCTATTTCTTGGGTTATGAAAGAAATGCCACTATGAGCTTGGAGAAAATGAGTTGTCATCATCAACTATTAATCAGACACCTTTTTGTAATTGATAATACTAGGAATAGTTTGGCAACTATTTGCTTAAAATTTTTATTTTCAGTATTCACTGAATCTCCAGCTAAGTTCTTCAAAAAGCTTTGTTACTGAGCTCCAGTGGTCAACATTAGCATAGTACTTTAAAATTTTAAAGATACTGTCATATCTTATGTTTGATTTGACTATTGAAACCAGCCCTTTGGGATAGAACCAGCTATTTTTCAGCTAAGAAATATTTTTAAAAATAGGTGGTTTGTCAGTGATCCTGTAGCATGATACTTGGACAAAGTAAAAGGACTATTGTGAATATTTCAATCTGTGGCTTTTTAAACACTATTATTTGTCATTGTATTAGGGTTTCAGAAGAAAGCAGTAGTGCATGTGTGTACTTAGTCCATTATCTTTAACTAGGTATTTCTTCCTATTATAATTATGTACTTAAGAGTGTGTGTGTGTGTGTATGTCTAATTTATACATATTTGATTATGTGTGTTCATTTGTCTGTCTTTGTTAAAGAGCAGAAATTTGCCACAGATTATTTAGAGAGAGATGATGAAAGAGGTGGGTAGATACAGATAGATAGATAGATAGATAGATAGATAGATAGATAGATAGATACTTTCTATGCTGTGACAATGAGATGATCGGAGAAAAATTTAGACTACAGGAAAATATTAAGAAACAATCACTTTTAACATTTGTTGTGCTTTTTATTTTGAAGTTTAAAACCAACTATGAGAAGAGAAGCTTTAGAGTGCCCATCCAATCCAACGAGTCCTTGGTGGGTGCCGTGATAAACAATGTGTCAGAGGCCATGGAGACACTCACACGGATCACGGAGGAGATGGTCCCAGTTCCGGGATCTGTGAATGGGGTCAACGCCTTGGGACTAGTTGTCTTCTCCATGTGTTTTGGCTTTGTGATTGGAAACATGAAGGAGCAGGGGCAAGCCCTGAGAGAGTTCTTTGATTGTCTTAATGAAGCCATCATGAGATTGGTAGCAGTGATAATGTGGTATGTATTTCTATTAGCTGTATAACTGTATGCACCATGCTTATTGCCATCAACATGCTTTAAGTATGGAGGGAGACATCACCAGGCCAGATGGCCACTGCAGTAGTCTCACTCTGGTTACATTTTTAGGTGTCTGGTGAATCAAACTCAGGGCCTTGTGCTTGCTAGGCAAGTGTTATAACCATTGTGCTATTACTCCAGCCCTGGTGTTTCCATTTTAATGTCTTTTCTCTGCCTTATATATTGGGCCCGTTTTTTGAACATCAGATTGCTGGGAGTGCTCAGGGATGCTTCTGAATCTCAATTTTGTTCCATTGGTCCACCCAATTTTCTGCCAATACTATGTGGTTTTTATCACTGCTGCTTTGTCATATCACTTGACGTCTGAGCCTGTGATACCTTTTGCTTTTATCTTGTTGGTTACAAGTGCTTTGACAGTTCTTGTCTCCTCAGGTTCCACATAAATATTAGGATAGTTTTTTCTAGTTTTGTAAAAAGTGCTCTTGACGTTGATTGGAATTGCATTGAATCTGTATATCAGTTTGATAGTATGGGCATTTTTACAATACTAGTTCTGCCTACCCTGGATCAGGGAATGTCTTTCCATTTTCTAATGTCCACTTCTATCTCTTTTTTCAAAGTACTATAATTTTCACTTTTTGCTTAAGTTAATACCTAGGCATTTTTTTTCTTTTTGAGACTACTGTGAATGGGATTGCTTTTTGTGGTCTTTCTCAGTGTTGTCATTGTTGATAGATAAAAATTTTATTTATTTTGTATGTAGAGTTCTATATCCTGCAGCTTGACTGAATTTGTTAGTTCCAAGAGTCCTGTGGTGTTTTGAGGGTCCTCTATGTAAAGAATCATGGTGGTCAGCAAATAAGGATAGTTTGACTTCTCCCTTTCCTGTCATACATATCCTCCTCACTTCTCTTGCCTGCTTACTGAAGCCAAGGTTTTCAGAACTGTATTGAACAGGAATGTGGAGTGGACACCTCCAACATATTTAAAGTGTCAGTGTATACAAGCATAGAGTGCCAGGCACTCTGGATACACAAATGAAGAAAGCACACCCAGATGTTATCTGGACCTTATGTGCTTTTAAGGGAAAATGACAATAACAAGCAAAGAAACTACCCATCTGTTTTAGTTATCACATAGCATTATGAAAATGTAAAATACAAAAGCAGGTGATCGGATAGAAGGCATGAAATGCACCCTATCTATGGTGATGTTTCATGTGTGAAAACCTAAATGACCTAGAAAGCTAGCCCCCCAAAATGGGCAGGAGAAGCATGTTCCCAGTGGAGAGAAAAGTAAACACAGAGGCCTATAGCACCAGAAAAATCGAGCTCTCCTTCCTCTGCTTGAGCCCTGAGAAAGAAGTGTGCACGGCAGTGCTGCTGCAGGGCCCTGAAAACTTCATGGGAAATGCTCTGGAACACTAAGCCGCGATTTATAACAAAACTTCTTTTAATAAAGTTGAGAGGAGGAGACAAAGGGAAAGACTAAGTGCAGAGGGAACATCATTCACTTTGGAGTCGACCCTCCCAACAGGGAGAGAACGCTTCGCTTGGTTCAGGCCTCCTGTGGGGGGTCGCTTGTCTTTTATCCTTTATTTTTTAATATCCAGATTCCTCCTTGGCACCTGAGGCAGGAAGACTTCCATTGCTAACAAACATGCTCACCAGCATGATTAAAAATGCCCTTTGTCTCTAATACCACTAAAGGCCAGAGAATCCACTTTTTTGGGGTTTGCACAAGATGGATATGAACTTGGCTATGAAGGCAGGTTGGAATGTGATCTCCGCAGGAATCTCCAATGGGAAGGTTGCTTTGAAATCCTGGCAGGGCTGAAAGTGGGCATTTATCTTCATATTATTAAAATGCCTACACCTTTCACCTCTTTTGTGAAAGAAGCCCATTCAAGGCCACTGAACAAACTTCACATGTAGCTTTTCTAACTGTACATTTGCCTACATATGCAACACTGAGTTACTACGTTTCTAAAAACAGGTACTCTTATGATTTCCTGGCATGCATTTTGTAGAGGACTTTTGAAAGAAGCATTGTACTATTCAATTTGCCATAAATCCTCTACAGTTCTCAGAAGACTCTTCTCTTGAAGAGTGATTGGCTTCTCTGTTTTTGGTAATGTGAGTTTGGAAGTTCAGTGCACATACCAAGATAAAGGGGGTTGAAAGCCAGGAAGCAGGGCCTTGGGGCAACCAGGGTTATTTAATTTTGTGATCACTTGTTCATTTTCTTAATAGGCTGCAGGGAAAAGTTCACAAACAGCAATAGCAGCCTGGGGCAGTAATTACTTAATTACAAAACCTACAATATGGTCATAGTAGTACATACATGTATGTTATTATTTCTAATAGCTCTGAATTTATTTTATGGTCTCCTATTATTTATGGCAAGTGGTCCTAGTTCTGCCTTTGCACTGTAATACAAAATTTCCTCTTAAAGTAAATTTACTTAAATAAAAAAGTAGTTTGAAGAAAAGTACTAAATAATATTTAGGTGGTGAATGGATATGGAAAAAAGCAATAAAAAGGGCCCTGGAGTCAGAGAACTGACTCTAAATTTGAAACACGAACCCAGCATTATGTGCCCTTTAAAAAAAAAAAAAAAGAAAACTTTCAAAGTAGGCTCTGCTGTGGGAAATGCTTCCACACATCTGGATGGGTCTGGTGGATTATGGCAGTTCCAGGTACTTAGCAGCCATCAAGAGAAATGGCCCAGATGCAATGAAACGAGAATGGTCTAGTAGAGAGGAGAACGTCTGTACCAGCCTTTTTCACAGATGTGAGAAAGAAAACAAAAAACCTGTGTCTTTAAATATTTCTAAGTGAAAAGAAAATGTACCCATATCCAAGAGAAATTTACACTAAAGAAAGATAGTCACAGCTTCTGCAACTCCTGATAGTGTCCTGGGGGATTGACATGGAATAGCTCGTTGAAATCAGACTTTGAATTGTGTGTATGTCGCTTCTTCATAGGTACGCCCCCCTGGGCATCCTCTTCCTGATTGCAGGGAAAATTGTTGAGATGGAAGACATGGGTGTGATTGGGGGGCAGCTTGCCATGTATACAGTGACGGTCATTGTTGGCCTCCTCATTCACGCAGTCATTGTCCTGCCTCTCCTCTACTTCCTGGTGACCCGGAAGAACCCTTGGGTCTTCATTGGAGGCTTGCTGCAAGCACTCATCACAGCACTGGGGACGTCTTCAAGGTATGGATGTATGTGTGGTTTACTTCCTGTACTTGTCAACTTTCTCTGGGAAAAAAAATACCTGACACTTGCAACTTAGAGGTTGTCTCATGGTTTCAGTTTTAGTCCACAATTAGCAGACTCCAAGCAGGAACACCATGGCTTAAATGCATGGTGGAGCCAAGGTTGCTTACTTCTTGGTAGCTGGAAAGCAGAGCACAGGGAAGAGCACCTCGAGAAAGGGACAGGGACCAGATGCATTCTTAAAAGTCACAGCCAGTGGTCCACTCAGATATACCCCAAGATGTGCTTTCTCAAGCCAATCAAGTTGACAGTCAAACATAATCATCACACTCTTTCAAGACAATGTATCCAAAATTTCATCTCCAACCTGAGTCTCTCAAGTTGGAGGTAGATAGAGATATTTGTTATGGATTATAAACTTGAGGAATAATGAATTTGATTTTCCCCTTTGGTGCTGATATCTATTTGGGATTCAGGGAATAGCTAGCATTGTATCTTTTGTGGGGGGAGGGCAAAAATGGACAGCACCTGTCCTTTCCTATCCACTGCCATTTCTTCCATTTGACATCCGCCTGAGGGAGAAAGGGCAGATGAGTTGGTATAGAGTCTGTGATGGGCGAATAACCATGAGTAAGGCCCTATGGGAACGCAAAAGCAGGAGGGCTGCCAGATAGTCCTGTGAGGGGACCATGTTCTTCCTAACCCCACTTCCCTACTTCTATAAATGCTAACTTAGTTCCCTTTCATTTAGGAAGAGGAAGGAACTGTTTGTCCTAAAGACTGAACTCAAAACACAATCAGGACTACTTGGACCCTTAGCTGACTTGCCTCATTTTGCTATTCTCAGTTCTGCCACTCTACCCATCACCTTCAAGTGCCTGGAAGAGAACAATGGTGTGGACAAGCGTGTCACCAGATTCGTGCTTCCAGTGGGGGCCACCATTAACATGGATGGAACTGCCCTCTATGAGGCATTGGCTGCCATTTTCATTGCTCAAGTTAACAACTTTGACCTGAATTTTGGACAGATTATTACAATCAGGTACAAGAAAAGAATCTGACACAAAATTTTTTAAAGAATCAACTTTAGTCAATGAGAGGGAGATCAAGGTTGGGTGAAGAAACGGTTGGGAAGGGAATTCCATATAAACAGGAAGTTAGGGATTGTTTTTAGATGTAGACATGTTTACTAGCTTTTTATTACAAATGTCCATGCTCATTAATAACAAAATGAATAACATAGAAATGTATAAAGTGCAAAGTAAATCTTACCTGCCCCCACATCCCTGCACATCTTTCTGTAAGTGGTTATTATCTGTGTTTGGTTTGGGAAGATCATTTTCAGTACATAGACACACATACACCCTTTTTGTAATTAATCAGACCATATATACAGTGTACTGTACTCTGTGTGCAGTACTGTGTGCTGGTTTGCTTATCAGTATACAATTTATAATATATGTAGAATTTTCTTTTTTAACGCCTATAAAATACATAGTATGAAGATATTTCATTCTTAAAAGTGCTAAGTTATACTCTACTTTTTAAAAACATTTAAGATATGTTAGCTTCTAAGACAATATTGGATAATAAAAGTATACTTAAAACTAGACCAATTTTTTCTTTGGGGCTAATTTTTAATCCATATAAGATAGATGACAGATTATACTCACAAGTAAGATTAAAAATTTGATTCTTATGGGAGTTCTTTTAACAATTATATTTGAGATGTATAGTGAAAAGTAATTTTCTTTTCCAGACTTGGACCAGTTTCTTAGTTTTCAACCAGTATTAACTGCCAGTTTCTCTTGTGTTCTTTCAAAGAAAATCTATGCATATTCATATGAATATAACCCCCCTCATCTCTTTTTGCCTACTCAAAGTCACTATGCATAAGGGGCCAACAAGTCTTATAGACTCTTAAGCCTCACAATCCACATCAGTCTCTTTTCTTCAATGTTGTTTTAGTTACTAACAATATTTTTCAAAGATCAAAATAAGTCAATAATAGTATAATAATCATTCTTGAGATTTCTGCCATTTCCCCTAAAAATGTCTTTTACAGCTTTTTCTCCAAGACCAAGATCAAATCCAGATTTGTGTCTTGAATTTGATTTTATGGTCTCTTTAAATCTTTATCAATAACCCCACATTTTTGTTATTTTTATTTGAAAAATCTATATTGGACTCACTACATACGTTGTATGTTATTGGAAATGGTAGTAGTTGTAGGATGCATTGGAATTTAAAAAAAGAATGACACTGATCATGGCCAGAGATCATTGATTGACCAGGGGATTCTGGGAACCCCAGGCCCAGTCCAGCCACAATGGAGACTAGAAGATCAATATTTCAGCCTACCTGTAACCTATTCTTGGGCATACTTTTCATGGTTGAAAACCCTTAGGTTAGGAAGAAAGTTCATTTGCATGAAACTGAGTTAAAAATGAGGACTTAAGTGATGTAAACAAGGTAGAAATGCATTTCTGTTGCAACTCTACTCCACAAAGTTCTCAAGACTCTTAGATTTTGTGATGTAGGGAGCCAGGGCTGTGGCTCCAAAGTCCCTGGGGTGTTAACCTTTATCCAGGTGGCTCAGAATGATTCATCACCACCTGCAAATTGTAAACAGGAGGAAGTGGGGAAGCATCATAGTCTCTAAGTTGATGAATGACTGCCACTCATGGCTTATCAGACAGAACTTTAATCCAGGCACCAAGAAAGACTGCGAAATAGGATCTTCACTCTGGTTGCCCATGTACCAACTGAAAGTTCTAGTCCCCCTATGAGCCATTGCTGTCACCTATTTATTGCTTTATTAATACCATTTAGATCTAGATAACACTTCACTTTTTATAAAACAATTTCATATTCTTATACCACCCCATGAATTAAGTATTTAACAAAGTCAACCTCAGGCCCACTGCATACTTGGCAAAGCAGGTCCACTTCGTATCATACACACAGAATAATTACAGTGCTGCAGGCCAATCACTTGGCTTTTGAATAATTTTAATTTTTTCTGACGTATATTAGTCATGTAAGTCCTGTCTCTATAACCTTATAACCTTCCACTTGTATAGGGGAAAATAGTAGGAAAAGAATTGTTACTATAATTCTGTGGCATTTTGTTTCTACATAATTTTAAAGAAATAAAAATTTTATATATATATATATATATATATATATATATATATATATATATATACACACATTCATTTAAAGATGACTTACAATAGTAAGTTGGTCCTATTAATAGTAATAGGACCAGCCTTGTGAGGCTTGTTATGTGGATCAAATGAGACAAGCCATGAGTAACATTATCAGGTGATGTGAAATAAGCACTGGATACATATTACTAGTATGATTGTGAGCTCAATAGTTATTTTAAAACTCATTTCTGTTTTACTGAGGCATGTCCCCTTCTAATAATGGAGAACCAGGCACTGGCGTCATGTGAACTTTGTGGAGTGCTCTCTATTGGGTGAGATTTGTAAAAATGTTTTCTGTCTCAATGCATCAACAGCATCACAGCCACAGCTGCGAGTATTGGGGCAGCTGGGATTCCTCAGGCAGGGCTGGTCACCATGGTCATTGTGCTGACATCTGTGGGCCTGCCCACTGACGACATCACGCTCATCATCGCAGTGGACTGGTTCCTGTGAGTATGCATAGGCTCTGTTCTGGCTCAGTCGCAGGGCACCCTCGTTCTTCTGAGGTAGCAGGCAGCCTGGCTTGTCTGCCAAAAGAACTTGGAGATGAGGGTCTGCCTAGCATGTAATTACATTCTTCTCATTGCCTGGCCCCTGGCCATTACCTAGAGACCAACTCTCAGGAGCCATGCACAGTTACTCTCCCATCAGCTTCTGGGATCCATCTGACTGCTATACTTCTCACCCCATAAAGCCATTCAGGCTTGGGAAACCTGTTCACTGCAAAGCCAGTGTCAGTCAGCATGGTCCTTTCCAAGTTGTACAGTGCATCTCCACAGTGGGTCCCATGTGCCAGCTGAGGCCATTTTGGATTTCCCATCCACATGGTGTAATGCAGGACAGATATTCCCATCTGAGCCTTAGAAGGCAAGCAGTGGATAGAGAGCTGACAGCATTAGGGGAAGTGATTTTGAGTCCAGGGAAAATTCCAAAAAATGTACCCTTCATACATTGGACCCTAACCTAAAGGACCTGTGCCACCTTCTCTTCCTCTTCGGGCTCACATCCTCTTCTTTTCCCTCTCACAAATTCTCTTTCACTTATGAAATTCGCCCCCCCCCCCAATATGCCTAAAGTAAATGCACAGAAGAATACACTGGGTATGGGTCAGCATATCCTGACTTTACTACAACTAGTGAGCAGGAAGACCAGTACAGTGTACATAAACCCAAGGGTCAGAGCTTAAGTTCCCCAGTGATTTGCATCATGTCCTAGCCCAGGACATGGGACAGGCAACCCACCACACTGGTTTGCACGTCTGTAAAATGAGATTGTTCATCTTCTCTGCCTCCTGCTGGCACTGGGAAGATTAAATACAGTTGTGAGAGGAGGTTGGGTTGGAACCAAGCCAAAAATTAACAGAATGAAATACTCAAGTAAACAGGAAGTTTTTCCAGAGGAAAGGAAAATGTGTAGGACCTATTGCAGTAGTCATGGGACCAATTAGGATCCATATTTCCTCGTGCCAGGCCAGGATAATCCTGAAATTGGAAAACAGCCTACATGTCTCCCCATGGCCAAAGGAGCTCAGCACCCCTGAGATTGGCTATTTTTTTTTTTTTTTTGGACATGTGTCAGGCAGACACAGTGCTCTGGGAGAGGCCACACATTCCATGGGAAAATGTACTTTTTCTTTTAATAAACCTGCACCCCTGAGTATAATTTGATTGCTTTGCCAGCATGTTGCCATTGCTTGAGTCACTAGAGAATTGAAAGGGGTTGTAGCAAATCTGGCCACATAGCTGAGAAATCCCGTATGATTTGAAGGGTCAGTGACATAGCCAGTGGCCTACCCAATCAATTCTCTGGCAACACCATGACACACTTGAGCACCTGGTCCACTGTCTGGCCTTCAGACCATACTTTGGTTAACATGAGCACTTTTGTAGAATAAAAGCTACCCATCTTGAAAAGGTTTATCTTTACACTTAAGTATTATTGAGGCCCTCCAAATAGCTTTTTATCTGTGTAGATTTTATTAATATTTATTATATTAGAAAAACTTTCAAAATTTTAAAGTTATGTAAAGATCACAATAAAAATTTTGTTACGTTAATATTAATAGCATTTTTGTGAGGGAAAAAAAACCTATTTCCAAACCAAAACTTTAGTGAAAAGTGGTATGGGAGACTGCATACTGAGCTAGTGTCATGGGCTTCAGGAAAAGAATTTATTTAAGTCAGAGTACACAGTGAAAAGGGATAGCAGGTGAGTTATAAGAGAGGAATCAGGCTGAGAGATTAGGGTCTTTTATTGAAAAGGGGTCTCGGGTGCAAAGGAGATTGTCCAAAGTGTGTCTTATAGCATGACCTTAATCTTCCTGGAGTACCTGCATTGTGCCTAGAATTCATATCTAAAGTTGGGATCTCATCAGTGCCCTACCTTTAGCTTCCCAGTGGCTTCGGGGAGGGAGGCCTCTGCCCACCATAGAAGGCTTCCTGCCAGAGCTAGGGAGGTCAGTGCACATCAGCTCAGAGATGACAGTCCAGAAGGACCTTTGGGAGAAGTATGAGCATGGCTGTTTCAAAGTCCAGTATTGCTACATTGCTAGGAGCTGGGCAAGACAGCTTTTAACCAACCTTTGCTGTTAGGGTTTTAACTCTGTTGTTGCCAGTGAGTGGCCACTACAAAGGGTGGGGCACCTTTTCACATTCCGTAAATTTTCCCAGTGTTTCCTTAATGTCCAAGCAGCTGGAATGTTGTAACTCTTCTGCATTCGAGGTGTTGAGATATCACACATCATGTCACCTCTGCAAACTTCCAAGACACATTCATGAGAGAATGAGTGTGAAAGAGACAAATGACATGCCAGCATTGTTACGGAATAGTTTTGGCCTGAGGGATTCCCAAAACATACTTTGAGAACTGTGGGTATAAATGAAGGTGAGTTGGAGGAGAGAAATTTTAAGTGAAAGAGATGGGTCATTCTCCTCTACTGGTATTCTCTCGATAACTAGAGTTACCCCAGTAACTGAAAGTTGATCACCCATGTGGCCTTAAAATGCTTCATACTACTGTTATAAGGCTTATATGTTTGATTTGTAACCATGCAACAGATACACCACACTAAACTTTAAAGAGATTTTTCTATCCAGGTGTGCTGATGCATGCCTGTAATCCTAGCTTTCTGGGAGACTAAAGCAGGAAGATTCAAAGTTGGAGCCCATCCTGAGCAACTTAGCGATTTAGGGACACCATGCCTTAAAAATGAAAAGCATCAAAAGGGCTGGGGATGTCACTCAGTGTGAAGGTTCCAGGTTCTGTTCTCTGAGAAAAAGAGAGAGCTGAAATCCCCTAATGTTGACAGGAGCCTCCTGTTCCTCCCTCCCCATTTCGCCCACAGGGACCGCCTGCGAACCACGACCAACGTGCTGGGCGACTCCCTGGGAGCTGGGATTGTTGAGCATTTGTCAAGACACGAACTAAAGAACCGGGATGTTGAAATGGGTAACTCGGTAATTGAAGAGAATGAGATGAGGAAGCCGTATCAGCTCGTTGCTCACGACAGTGAAGCTGAGAAACCACTCGACAGTGAGACCAAGATGTAGATAACACAAGGAGATGCCATTGTGAAGCACGTCCGACTCCTTAGGCTCGTTCCCTAGATCTAGGGAGCCTCTTTCCTCCATTTTCCTCCCTACTCTGATAGGATTGGAAAGTGTTCACCCCAAAACAAGGGAGGTCCGTACAGCAGCCAACATGTCTAGTTTTCATCCCATGTTTGCAATTTTACAGTTATCTCCTATTAGTCTTACCTAATGCGGTACTGGGATCAAAAATGGTCTTGATCAGATCCAGAAATTCCTGTGGCACATGATCCTATAAATGTGATTGTTTTATAAGTTAAAGACTCTAAAATAGGCTAAAAATATTCTCAATCAACTTTCAAAGGTTAAAACTCCTTCAGAACACAATAATTGAGTTTTAGTCTCAGAACATGACAACTCAAATGAACAGCAAGTAATTGGTTGTCAGTTGAACAGTAGAAGGTTTTTTCTCCTTCCTTTTCCAACTTGCTTTCTCATTTCATCAGGGGAAGGATAATATACAGACACCTCCCACACGGTTATGAGGAGGGGCCTTTGGCCAGTTGCATCTCACCTCTAAGCCTCAGTGGCTTCATCCATCCATGAGTGACTTTAGCTCATACTTTAGCTCATACTTCATGTGACATTACAAAAGACCCTGCCCTTTGTTTCCCTTTGGAATACCCTGCACCTGAGTGCCAGTCCATGGAGCATGGGACTTTAAGAAAGGTCGCTTAATGAAAGCAAATATGTCTATCTAGGGACAGGATGGTGCGGTTCACTGGATCCTGTATCCAGTATGTCAGCTGTTATGCAAGTCACCAGGTGGGCCATCCCAGGAATGGAATTATTCATGAAACCTTCTGTCTAATGATTTCCAAAAGTGAAAGTATTCCCTTCTTTCTTACTCTCTGAAAGTCAAAGAGACTGCTCTGGGAAAAATATCTCGCACCACTCCTCAATGGACCGTAGACCTTTAGGAAGTAAACAGAAGACAAGCAACAAGCAGGGGTGCTTGAGGTGTGACTGTGGGACACTACCAAACTTGGAAAGAATGGACCATGACTGAAATTAAAGATAATTACAAAACATCAAGAGCTTAGGTCTTTAAAGAAGAAATTTTGAAAAAACAACAACAGCTTCATTTTTGTCTTTTTTTTTTTTAACTTGAAGCACAGTTTCATTTTCACCTCCAAATCATTCCTCCAAGAAGTGTACAGGAAAAAAAAGTCACTTCTTACCCGTTTTTCATAAATCAAATGAACAAGCTCCCTAGTACAAGCCCATGAACTGAGTAGGTGGTCTCTTATCTGAAAATATTTTCTACTTTAATCAGGTCTTAGAATGAAAGGAACAAAATGCTTCTTTGTCTTTGAATTCCACTTACCCCATCACTGGAAACTTGCAGCTAGAGTGGGGTTTGCTTTTGTTTTGCTTGTGTCCCTAAGAGGGTTGGTAGAACACAGATCAGCACGAACACAGTGCCAGTGCGGCTGCAAGAAAAGACAGCAGGAGCGTTTGTTTCAGGCAAGGCAGCTCCCAGGTTTAAAAGAGATTAATTTTTGTCCCAGAAGGAATATCCACTCAAAGGCACTCAGTGTAAGCCGTCAGACAATACCAGCTGTTAGAGTTTCTGACTGAAAATGGTGAAAAATGGTCATAATTTTGCTAACCATTGAAAATCTAGACCTACACGCTCTGATATAATTAGAGATTTTTATATAAACCCTGAGCATTATGTGCATATAAGAGTTAATGTTAGGCCGTGGTGAAGTAACCATTTAATGCTGAGGCTGTGTTTGGGAAATGCACTACAGAAGTTAATGTACATGGTTGTCATGACACTAGTAGAGCAAAACTTAATCGTGTCAAATTAATTGTTACACGGTGTGATGTTTTTTTATACTAACCATTTATTATGAAAGGAGGTCCTCTAGGGTGACCCTCTTGCCAGCGTATCACAGGCTCTGCATGTATATGCACCCCATGTGGACTGAGAAGGTACTTGATAGATGTATTTTCAATAAAGAAAAAAATAATAGTTTTACATTAATACTTGTGTGTTGTTCTTATTCTTTTCCCTGAAGCAAAATACATTTTCATGGCATGCTGAAAAGGATGCTTTGAAACACAGTAAAATCCTAGCAGAACCAGCTAGGGGAGTCAGGCACAAGGAAATAAGCAAAGCACAGTCCCTTGTCAATTCCTAAACCTGGAGTTGGAGACCGGAGGAGGTAAGGGAGGCAGCCTGCACTCGTTCAGGCCAGATTCAAATTTCTCAGATAAAAGGAAACATTTTCATATTGGCATTAGAAAAGTGTATTGCTACCATGGGACTCTTAAAAAAAAAAGTGATTTCTTGCCTAACCTTCACATTAGGTGGAGTCACCTCTGTGATGGCTACTGCACTTGTGGAAAGAGCTGAGGAAGCTCTTCCGTGACCCACAAGGAAGCTAGCAAACTGCTCTGTTCAGTAAGGATGACTTGCAGGACGGTGCCTTCTGCTTCTTAATAAAGAACTTACGGACAATACCATGAGACCTCCAGAGGGAAGTTGCGTGTGGATGCCCTTTACTTTGAACCTCTACCTGCAGGTGGTAACCATTGAAAGCCCCTTAAGGAGGACCCATGGCTCCCTAGGTCATCCACAAGAAGCTTCAGTGGGTTTGTAGCTCTTAAAATGGAAGTTTTGTGCATCTGCCTTCTTTTAGGGTGGAGGGTAAACGTCCTTAGATTCCATCAGTTCTCTCTACAGTTCCATGACCAAAGAATTTTTTTTTTGCAAGTTCAGTGTATTTAATACACTGTAACTTTAAAACTTAAAGGCATATATGGTATCTACTCAGCCACTTGGGGCATAGGAAAGAGACTCCTTAGAGCCGGAGGGAACCAAACCTGGCTGCTCTGAGGAATGCAGACACTGCATGCCCATGGGACACACTGGACACTGAGAAGCATTTTGCCAGGGCTACAGTCCGCCCGGTCCACTGCTAGGCCATTTCCCTGCTGCAGCTTCCTCCCCCGCTGCAGCCAAAGCTGTATTTTCTGCTAAATTTGACTTAGGAAGCTGGTCATCATCCTGGGGAAGAATTGCGACAGGAGTGCGTGGCTAATGGGATGCGTAGGGCAAGTCCTGGTGTAACCAGACAACAAAAAAGCGGGCATCGCTTGCTCCGGTGGACGTCACAGACTTGCTGATGCATGGAACTATTAAAAATGTCTCCGGCTGGGGCTGGAGGAGTGGCTCAGAGGTTAAAGCGCTTACCTAGCAAGCATTAAGTCAAGGGCTTAAGTACCCCAGTTCAATTCCCCAGCACCACATCCACCTGGTGTGGCACACACCTGTAATCCCAGCACTCAGGAGGCTGAGGCAGGAGGACGGCAACGCCATCTGGGCTCTATAATGAGTTCAGGACCAGCCTGGGCTACAGAGCAAGACCCTGTCTTAAAAAGTCTCTGGGTCATCTTTTAAAAAATGTTTCAAAGTAAATACACTTAATTTTTTTAAAGAAGACTTAATAAGTTAGGCCCTGTGTCCCTCGGTTCCCACATCTGGACCCGCGGGAAATCTCACTTTACCAGTAAAATCTTTCGCCCCTGCGTTTCATCGTAAACCCCGCGTTGAAGGCAAACGCCGCGCCGGCCACGGCGTAGGTGCGGGGCGGGCGGGCTCCCTCTGCAGGGCGATCGGGGGCGACCCGGCCGCCGGCCCTCCACTCGCGCTCCCGGGTGGTCCCGAGCTGGCAACAATGGCGAGATCTGTGTGGCCGGGAGGTGCCCTGCCTAGGGCAGGCTCCGAACGAACAGCCGCAAAGGCAGGCAGGCAGGCGGAAGGGGCGGAGGGCAGCGTCCCGGAAGGGAGGCGCGATCCCCGCCCGACCGCAGCTCCACCCCAGGGCCGCCGCCAGTTCCGGTCGCGGGGCGGAGGGACTTGGCTCTGTGGATGCCATCGAGAGAGTAAAGTCTCCAGAGCTCCATTTCACGTTTCTCTTTGGTCGCCTTACCCTGCTTCTACAATAATCTCTCCATAGCAGAGCGTGTTTTTCCCCGGCACCTTCATCTTCCACCAGTTTTTCCTCGCCTCTTGTCCACTGCTTTGAGCACCCTGCTAGGGAATCTCACCGTTTCATTCACTTCATGCTTCCCGGGCACAAAACATCCTCAGTCGGGGTACAGTGACATTTTCCGGGGGCCGTGTTGCATCCTGCCCGCAAACTGCTAACTCAATCTTCAATTTTGAAACATTCCCATTGTTTCGACTACTACACCTTTAGGGCTGGTGGATATGCAGAAAACCCAGTTAAATTTGGATCACTGTTCTAGGGTAAGTAACACATACTATGTCAGCATAGTATGCAACATATGGCCCCAGACACCTGTATTTTTATTTGTGAGTCTGGCAATCCGACAGACAAATGACAGGAAGAACTGAAAATGGGCCAGGTGTGGTATCCCAAGCTGGGGAACACTCTGGGAAGTTCAGGCAGGCACATCAAAGGCTTGAGCCCAACCTGGTAATGTAACAATTTACCAAGACCTATCTCAAAAAAAGAGGGGTGGGGGGTGTCAGGGAATGTAGCTCAGTGTGAAGGCTCTGAGTTGAGTCCTCCAGTACAAAGGGTGAGAAACTAAAAAACAACTTATGTTTTTGCTCCATAAAGGGGACATAACAAGTGAGAGTCTGTGTCTTCATTATAAGGTAGTTGTTCCAGTTTTGAATTTCTCTCTGAAGGCTTTTTTTTTTTTTTTTTTTTTTTTTTTTTTTTTTTTTTTTTTTTTTTTTTTTTTTT